>REGM01000357.1:211126-236569 GCA_004194415.1 Aurelia aurita
TTTCGATGATTTCAATGGCAAAATTTGCTTAAATTATGAAGTATTATATATCAAACGAATCAGCAAACAAAGGGCTTTAATTTGATACCAGAATTTCTGGAATTTGATGACGTCAGCAATTTTTTATTATGACGTCATTTTGGCCGCCATTTTGGGCTAATTAGCAATTTTTTTAAATATTTTCCGCCTTTTTCCATTAAAAACACTCCAATGATGCATTTGTGATAGATTATCACCATTTTGTTGCTTCTTTTTGTCTATTTTTGCATGGAACAAATTTATAACATAAATTACGTCATCAGAATTGAATAATTACTACCAAAATATCATTCAAAAAGCGCTATTTACAATAAAATAACATTTTTCAGCAAGTATTTTGACAAACTAGACCAAAAACCGCATTCAGTTCCTTCAAAATCTTCGTTAAACTCAAATTTAATTTAAGAACCTGATTTTGGCCAATTTTCAACTGTATGACGTCACTGTGACGTTGTAGGGCGTGGCAACCACACCCAAATTGTGCTACATGTTGCAAATTACTGGCTCTATAACTGTGCCAAGTTGTACTGAATTCTGGTGAGTCGAAGGCTGTTTTCAGAGGGGGGTAGAATCCACCCCCCCCCATAAATGGTAGCTTGAAAAAAGCCCATATGGATTAGGGTTAAAGTAAATCAACGGAGTTAAAAGGCAACTAGGCTAGGGGGACTGGGTCCAAGTAAATATAACCTATTGTATTTGATGTTTTCGATCGATGAAGACAATAGGAACATAAGTGGCGCGTGCCGTTCTTCTGTGCTATGTTTAGACTAGATCGCTATATCTCCGTTCATTTACATTAATATATAAGCTACACAAGAATTATCAGTTGATATTACAGGGATCTGACGTGTAGACGCATTCTGCTGGAAGCATTTATGCTGCTTTCACAACTCCCCCCCCCCCTCCCCTCCCGCACTCAATAATTTGATGCAATAAATCTACCTAAGACATCCTTATTAATAGCTTCGTAAAATGTGAAACATGTGCAATCACTATGTGTATTTCTTATTTTAATCATTTTCTTTGATGCTTAAATTATTTCCGACGTTGTTTACAGTCAAAGACACTTGTGTGTTCCAGATCCAGACCCCCCTTTTACAGTATTAGGATTTGGGATATTTTCCACCGATCTGATTTATTCTAGCTCTCTCTGTCTATCATGTACATGGCGGGGGGGGGGGCAAATCGGAACTTTTTGATGCTACTATCAAAGTCTACGGGCATCTGTAAATGCAGCCAAAGGTGTTAAAAAAGGTAAAAGAGTTTTGAGTGAGTAATTTTGCGTTATCGCAAATCTCATCTGACATCAAAAGGCTGTTTTCCACCGGGCGAATTTATTCGCGCGAAGCGATCTTTTCGCGGCGAAGAAGTTCAGTCCATTCGAGCTCACTTTTTCGCTGCTGCGAAAAGCCACCACACAAATGAGCTCATACGTGAAGGACGCATGCGTATGCTCGAAAAATTCGCCTCGTGGAAAATTGGCCTTAAAAATCTTATAGCTATTCTATAAACGAGTTTGGATCGAGCGATCTTTGTGTGTATTTTTTATACGAGAGGTTCCACTGAGCGATGTTCGAGCTTATATCACTGCTGTGTACATTCCATAATTCTTCAATTTTCGAACTAGCAAATATACCGGGTGTCCCAATAAAGTACTCCTGTTTGAAAATCACAAAATGTGATTACAAGGCCAATCTTCAAATTTCTTTTATGGTAAGTAGATGAATGACTAAATTGTTTTTCCAGATATAGCTGATCTTGTAATTAGTTTAGAAATTAGCAAAATTAGCTCTTTTCGGAGCTGCCAAGTTTTGAAGCATACTGCAGAAAGCACTGAACAGATCAATTTCTTTGTGTAAATTAAGCTTTAAAATGCCATAAATGACAGAAAGAAACGCACACTATCATTGGAGGGATCAAGGATAATAAAATCTGGAAATTTCGGCTGTTAGGAAAGATTGACTATGTTGCTTAAAAAGTATAGCTCAAAATAAGGTTTTTGAACTTGTAATATTTTAACCTTTAAAGTAAATGAACGGAGATATAGCGATCTAGTCTAAACATAGCACAAAAGAACGGCACGCGCCACTTATGTTGCTATTGTTTTCATCGATCGAAAACATCAAATACAATAGGTTCTATTTACATGGACCCAGTCCCCCTAGCTAAGTTGCCTTTTAACCCCGTTGATTTACTTTAAAGACAAATGACGGAGATATAAGGCGACTTAAATCAGGGGCCTGGGCAATCCAAATATAGCCTATTGTATTCCATTGTATTTGATGACCTCGAGTGATTATCAAATGTACTGGACAATGAGGGCACTCAGACATCTTTTGTTCTACTTTTAAACTAGGCGCTATATATCCGTCATTTGTCTTTAAGTATCGAAAACAAACATTTTGTCAACTTCAAATATTTTTTGGTTATCAAAAAAAAACAAAGACAAAAGAAAATTTCATCATATGTTTGATAATCGAGTTGTTGTTGTTGTTGTTGTTGTGAATTTTAAACAGGAGTACTCCTTTTTGGGACACCCGGTATAGAAACATCGCTCGATAGAGATAATTTGTAGAATCGTTGAATGATCTATTTAGGACAAACTTTAGCTTTCCCTAATGTCAAAATTTTAAATACCAATTTGCTATGCATGATCATTTGCGTCCCCAAAGTCGACTTTCCTGTGTTGTAAAAGTTGTGTTTTGCCAGCATAGGGCTCAAATCTTTAAAAAGATGGGCGTAGGTGTGAAATTCTATTTCATTTTTTCTTTGAATTAAATGACTTGGAAGGAACTTAGGGTACTTTGCTGTAAATCGGTTGTGTAAATTTTTTGATATCTAGAGACACGGTCACGTGTCACGTGTCACGGGTCACGTGTTTCAAAGTGGCTGCATTTATTTTACTTGAGGCTGTGACATCATCAATTTCTAAATCCTAAACCAGAAGAGCGATAGATTTCTGCTTGCACCATATTGTAGACCTTCATAAACTATGGTTTTTTTAATATTATATCGTTTTTCCTCTATTAATTTTGGATCTACGAATATTTTATTTTTTTTCAAAACTTTTCACGAATTCTTTTAATAGAAAGAAAACCGCTGTAATTCTGAAAATAATCAAGATATCAAAAAATGTACAGGTCAGATTTACAGAAAAGTACCCTAAGTTCCGTTCAATTCAAAGAAAAATGTAATACAATTTTACACCCACCTTTTGAAAGATTTGAAAGATTTGAGCCCTATGCTTGTTTTGCCTAGGTTCTGATTGTAATATTTTCATTTTGGGGGCAAAGGATCATGGTTAACAAGAGGTCTTTAAATTGCGTAAACAAGAATACCTTTCGAAGCCGTTGTAGCCGCTCGTGCTGTTGTTGGTTTCGCTAAAACACAAAAGATACAGGGTGAGATTGCGGGGTAAAATTCCAAATTAATAGTCATTTCCAGTGATTTCGGAGTATGCTTCAAAACCAGGTAGCTTGCAACAGCAGACATCACAACAAAATCAATTTCAAGACTTTGTAATATTTCTACAACAGTCTTGGAACACCTTAGTTAATTTTGACTTGTTTTGCGATTTCCACCTCTCTCCCTCCTTAGAACAATGTTGTTCTGTGAGGATAAAATGAGGCTGACAGGACGATTCGAAACTCTTGATGGAATGCTAGGACAATAATCTTGCAAATCAACATTGTTGGGGGGGGGGGTGCCTCAACTAATCTCTACTGATAGAATTGCGGAAAAGTGTCATTATCAAGAAATGGCGTAAGTGTTCCAAGGACTTTTGGCAGGCATTTTACCATTAGTTTGGTCCTTCGCGCGAATGCATAAAAACAAATTTTCAACATAAATGATCTAATCAAATTTTGATGATTTTTCAAAAGTTTCTCTTTTTTGGGTCACATGATACATCTTGGCAAAGGACAAGCGTCAAATCTTTTGAAAACACTGCACACATTCTTAATGCATCTTCTGTTTGATCAAATGGCTTCAAAAGAACTTCAAAATCGCTCAAAAATAGGCCTAAACTTCTGCATCCAGTTTTCCAACATCTGAGCTTCACACCGATGAAAATGAAACATAAGCGGACAATTAGTCCTGTACAGATACAGCAGGACATGACAACCAGGGAGCGCCGAAGGATTTCTTTCTTAGATTAACAATTCCCAAGATACGTATCACAGAGTCTTGGAGAATGGTCACGTGATATTACCAAGTTTTATACAATGTCACAAGTTACGAATTCTTGTCAAATCATCATGGGACTTTGCGTTCTTTTATCAATGGATAGAGAAGGATGCTTTCTACAACTGAAAGAAGATTTAAGGATGTTTTACAGACGGTTGAAGGAATACAAAATATGATATCTGAAGGTGCGATAATGATTGAGGATGCCAAACAAAATTACCTCCATAGGACAGGACAAACTTTAGCTAATCCAGGGACATCCAGAAAAACCTACTGGACTTTAATCAATACTGTTCTGAATAAGGCGAAGATTCCTATAATACCACCCCTTTTAGAGAATGGGTTTTTCATAACGGATTTTACTGAAAAGGCACAGTTATTCAATGACTATTTCATACTCAAGAAATCCTTCGGCGCTCCCTGATGACAACCCACTTGACCATGCGACCGGGCGGTCGCAGGAAATTTTCCATTTATAATATCCTGCAGGAAATTTTTCGAAATATAGGCAAGGTCAAGCAAAAGTAACCTATCTGGTTGTATCTCATGTGCAATTCAATTCAATGCAATTCATATTCATATTGTATATGATGAAGTTAATTATGAGATCACTAAAGAACTTGATTTCCCCTGATTGATTGATTGACTGACTGATTGCTTAACGCCAAAATCATAATGGTTTCTTGTGGTGGGTTCCAAGTTCATCGTATCCAATATTTCATAAATTCTATATGGACATGAGGAGTTTAAAATCTCACGCATATATCACTAATTAGGTACCAACAATAATCAGTAGCTCTATGCTTAAGTGTATTCAGGGTGATGTTTTGCCAGATGATGAATGCGTGGTGAATCCAGTTTCGCCATGCAGGAAATTAACGTATGAGTTTTGTCCGGTCGCAGGAAGAAAATTATTTTTTAATGCCCTGACATACAGATACAGAGTTCTTTTTCCTTGGGAAATTCTTTCAGCCACTTTTTAGATAGTATTCAGTATCGTCATGCTGCATTGTTAGCAAATTTTATCAAGGATTTTAGACCTGTTTTGAAACCTGTTTTGAAACCTGTTTTGACCTGTTGGGATTCTGAGATTGAACAACTTTATAAGATTGCTCATAACTAACGAACAACACAACCGATTTAAACCAACTAAATTTCTGTTAGATAAGTCGACACGTCACNATGAGTTTTGTCCGGTCGCAGGAAGAAAATTATTTTTTAATGCCCTGACATACAGATACAGAGTTCTTTTTCCTTGGGAAATTCTTTCAGCCACTTTTTAGATAGTATTCAGTATCGTCATGCTGCATTGTTAGCAAATTTTATCAAGGATTTTAGACCTGTTTTGAAACCTGTTTTGAAACCTGTTTTGACCTGTTGGGATTCTGAGATTGAACAACTTTATAAGATTGCTCATAACTAACGAACAACACAACCGATTTAAACCAACTAAATTTCTGTTAGATAAGTCGACACGTCACCTACAATTTTGGGGGAAAATGGCGCATCCCAGTCAGATGATGGGTCTAAATACCCCCTCCCCCACCCAAGGTCGAATTTTTAGTCCAAATGAGGATTTTATTCTGAAATTTAATGCACGCGTCATGCCATTTCCAGGGAGGATGGGTCCCCGGGGATGGTCGGGAAATTCCAAATAGAGGATAAGATTTGCCCCATGTATGGGGCCCTTGGTCATGTAAAGTCCCTGTTTATTCCCCTTCCCGATCAATTTTACTGCTGTTGTCTCATCCTGCGGCAACATCAGTATATCGGGGCCTTGGGCAACGTCTCCCGTAAAGTTGCTGAATTCTAACAGAATCACCCGACCATCCCTGGGGAACCACCCCCAGGGCAAGGGCATGGCACGTGCATAAATTGGACTAAGAGTTATTGATGATAATAATAATGACAATAATAATAATGACAATGATAATTACCGTTTGTCGTTGCTTTTGGCTTCTGGGTTGGCTTTCCTGGCTTGCCGCCTCCTTGGGAACCTTAGAATAAATAAAAATTTCAGTCCAAAGAAAATTTTTACAGGGTGAGTCAGAAATTGTTTATATGTTTGCAAGTCAGTAGCTCTCAACAAATTTATCAGATTTCTATACAATGACAACACCTGTGTTGCTATAATATCAAATCAAATAACCAAAAAAGTGTACAGATTTTGGTCGACCCTAGTGATGAGACTTTAGCGTGAATCAATCAGAAAACAATTTGTAAACATACCTCGATAGTCAACTTGAACATAGATACCTTGTTTGTTGACATTGATGCTTTGAGAGTAGATATATAAATCTAGTACGCGATAGTCATCTTGAACATAGATACCTTGTTTGTTGACATTGATGCTTTAAGAGTAGATATATAAATCTAGTACGCGATAGTCATCTTGAACATAGATACCTTGTTTGTTGACATTGATGCTTTGAGAGTAGATATATAAATCTAGTACGCGATATTCAACTTGAACATAGATACCTTGTTTGTTGACATTGATGCTTTGAGAGTTGAAATATTAATCTTTAAAGGATGAATTTGCCTCAACCTCGAAACCAGAGCGTTGGCGTTTTGGCCTAAGCAAGTTCTTGAAGCACAGTGAATAAGTCAACAATAGACTTGAACAAATTTGAAACAGGAGGGGAAAAATTAGAAATTGCAACAACAGATACGTTTTAAAAAGTATAATTTACATGATACTTATCACTAAGGCAGCTCCAAAGTAAACTTCATTCATTTTAATATCAGCAACTGATTTTACGACTTAGGCCCAAACGCAAAAGATCTGGTTTGGAGGTCGAAACAATTTTGTCCTTTGAAGATCAATATTTCAACCTTCAAAGCATCAATGTCAACAAACAAGGTATCTACGTTCAAGTTGACTATCGCGTACTAGATTTATATATCTACTCTCAAAGCATCAATGTCAACAAACAAGGTATCTATATTCAAGATGACTATCGCGTACTAGATTTATATATCTACTCTCAAAACACCAATGTCAACAAACATGGTATCTATGTTCAAGATGACTATCGCGTACTAGATATATATATCTACTCTCAAAACACCAATGTCAACAAACAAGGTATCTATGTTCAAGATGACTATCGCGTACTAGATTTATATATCTACTCTCAAAACACCAATGTCAACAAACAAGGTATCTATGTTCAAGATGACTATCGCGTACTAGATTTATATATCTACTCTCAAAACACCAATGTCAACAAACAAGGTATCTATGTTCAAGTTGACTATCGCGTACTAGATTTATATATCTACTCTCAAAGCATCAATGTCAACAAACAAGGTATCTATATTCAAGATGACTATCGCGTACTAGATTTATATATCTACTCTCAAAACACCAATGTCAACAAACATGGTATCTATGTTCAAGATGACTATCGCGTACTAGATATATATATCTACTCTCAAAACACCAATGTCAACAAACAAGGTATCTATGTTCAAGATGACTATCGCGTACTAGATTTATATATCTACTCTCAAAACACCAATGTCAACAAACAAGGTATCTATGTTCAAGTTGACTATCGCGTACTAGATTTATATATCTACTCTCAAAACACCAATATCCACAAACAAGGTATCTATGTTCAAGTTGACTATCGAGTAATGTTTTAAAAACGTTTTCAGATATATTCAAGCTAAATTCTCATCGTTAGGGTCGACCAAATCTGTATACTGTTTTTGGGACACCCGGTAGCTAAAGGTTCTTTCAAGTAGTTCAACTCAAAGAAATAGGTCATAGAATTTTACACAACTTGTGGACATGGTGGACGGTTTTGTAACCTATGAAATACAATGACCTACAGTAAAATATCAAATGCACATATCCGAAGCTAGTTCAGTTTGCAAGAATAACTCATGGACTAGAGAGGTCACTGCAGGTACTGCAGAAGTGGGATTTGTCTTGATCGTATTTTTAACTAGATCCACTGCCTTAGTACAGCGAAAGAAATTGCTTCAATGCCGATTTTTGGGATTCTGCTGCGGATGAAGGTAGGCCCTTTACCGTCCTTTGTAGCACATAGCAATGATTCGTCAAGGATTTTGAAATCTTACCAAAACCGTGTGTGTAATTTTATTTTAACTCTGTTTGTTTACAAAATAGCTAACAATATATAAAATATTTACATATACACAAGCTAACTAATCAAAATCCAATATAAAGAACTATATAATGAAATAAAATGAATATTTTTCTAAATTATTTAACTAAATTGGTAGTACTACATTGGTAGTCAATTAGATGCACTATATTTGCAGTAAAAACTTGAAACTTTTCTACTTTTCTGCTGATTTAAGTTCATTTGGTGATTTTAGTTCAAGTAAGCTATTCCAAATCTGAGGTCCAATTTGGACTCAAACGTTGTTTAAAATCCAAACAAACATACACTTTTATGTTATTCCGTGATATAATTCACGCAACATGTGAAATTCTGGAAGCTATATCTTATTTGTAGCGTTCCCAAAAAATATCTGAGCATAGGCCATAATTGTGAGCGTAATTTCAACTTCCAAGATTAATGTTTCAACTCTGCAAATACCAATATAAATCAGGGTTATCTATGTTCAAGTTAAATTGTCGAGGATTAGTTTAAATCTTATTGGGAATTGATTGCAACTAAATTGATTGGTTGATTGATTGATTGCAACTAAATTGGCATTGCTAGCCCTGATCGAATCTCTAGTATATCAATAAATATTACTATGTTAGATTTAAACATATTCACAGCTATGTACGCTGTGTTGCGGTAGACTTATAATCTTCATTCTAGTTATCGCTACTATTACCTTACCCAATACCTCCCTACTACTCAAGCATGGCCCCGTTGCTCAACAAATGACTGGAATTATCTGCCTAGATCTTGTTTTTACATCAATCTGTCGAACAAGCAATCGACCGTGATCGAAGAGGCATCCGAGATTCAAGCATTCTTACTAGAGGAAGCCGGAGGGCTGCGAAAATTTTGAGAAAACAACATATATGTGTAAGTGTGTTTAAAATAATGGTTTCTAATAAGAAGGTATGAAATTACAAAAATATAACTTAGGGTACAACACACGGGATCTATTAAGATCATTTTCAATAAAGAAACAAATAAATCTTAGACGTTCGCTTCATCAGTGGAACCATGGTCGAACGCTAAACTCCCTCGTTTCTGTTGAGGTACAAAAAAGTAACACGGCGTAGTTGTATTCTTGAGCTGTATTCTTATGAGTCTGTGGGCTAGTTTGAGAGGAAGGGAGGGAGGGAGGATGGGAGGGAGGGAGGGAGGGAGGAAGGAAGGAAGGGAGGGAGGGCGGGAGGGAGTGGTTTATGGTAGCAGTAGTGATTACTTTCATGGAGGACTCTCTATTGGTAGGAGACGTGGGGTCAGACACAGCATATTTTGAAAAACTGAAAAATATACTGGGTGTCCCAAAAAAAGTATACAGATTTGGTCAACCCTAACGATCAGAATTTAGCATGAATCAATCCGAAATCATTTTTCAAACATTACCCGATATTTACCTTGAACATAATACCTTGTTTGTTGACATTGGTGCTTTGAGAGTAGATATATAAATCTTCAAAGGGCAAATTTGCCTCCACCTCCAACCCAGAGCTTTAGCGTTCTGGCCTAAGCAGATTCTTAAAGCACAGCGAATAAGTCAACAATAGACTTTGAAAAATTTGGGGGAAAAAATTAAAAACTGCACAACAAATGCGTTTCACAAAATATAATTTACGTGACGCTTATCATCAAGGGAGCTCCAAAGTAAACTTTATTCTTTTTAAGTGAAACAAATTGTGGATATTGCTTAGGCAAAAACGCCAAAGCTCTGGTTTGGAGGTGGAGGCAAATTTTTCCTTTGAAGATTTATATCTCTACTCTCAAAGCACCAATGTCAACAAACAAGGTATCTATGTTCAAGTTAACTACGGAGTAATGTTTTAAAAATGATTTCGGATTGATTCATGCTAAATTCTGATAGTTAGGGTTGACCAAATCTGTATAATTTTTTTTGAGACACCCTGTACTAAATTTTTGACATGTTTAAACCCCAAAAATATACTACTTGCTACATAGTATACAAAAACCAGAAGAATTTTTGCAGTTTTCTACTGCATGTCAAATTTTATCACAGTAACCCCGAAGAGTATACTAGTTTTACTCAAAATAGCGTACCCATAGAACAATTTACTTGACCACGTTTCCCAAATCCAATAAGTGTCTGACCCCCTCCCCCTGTCATCTAGCAATAGAGAGTCCTCATGGACGTTAATAACTAGGCCGCAAATAGTAAGTCTAGTGTTGGATGTTTTCCTGTGCAAAAGCTCATTTCATTTTCTACATCATTGCAAGCATCCACAAATGACGTTTATGCTTGCTTCTTGCATATTAAAGCCTCAATTTTGCTAATAAACTTGCACCAGAGAGAGGTCGTAGCATGTAATTTGGGGCGTGCCATGCCATAAACATCTAACCAGGCTAATAACTAAAAGCGCGGGAAAGTCTGCTGACTTGTCCGCTGCAGTTCCTACAGTAAGTGAAGTAAGCGAAGTTCAACTGATGCATCACACACTTAATTTCCCTATCGCCTACCTCCTTTCTTCCCATCTACTGGATATTTCGTTCGATGTTTGCCAGGGCCTAAGTAGGCAGCTATGACACCAACAAGTACAATCAAAATTACTGCTCCAATGAGAATCAAAATGGCGGCTGTTTTCTTGACGTAGCATCCACTTTTATTTTTGTTGCGATCTTCGACTTCCACTGAAAATCTTTCACGCTCGTCCTGCTCCATCTTGAAGTTTAGTAGTTGATATCCACAGAAATATCAGCCAGAAGAAGCCACGATAATTCAATAAACTTAATTCCAGCTCAAAACAACACAACTTTACACAAAGTGGGCCTAAATATAGCAAGCGTTTCAGGCAATTTCCAGCTATTTGCACGGACAGTAGCGTGGCCTGTATACAACAAAAAATCTCTTGCGTTCTCCAGCTCTTAGAAAGCATATGTCTTGTGTACAGAAGACCAGAAACTTGGCCTAAATGCAGCAAGACCTTTGGCTTTTCCCAGCGTAGATTAAACCATATATGTTGTTTCTTGAAGAATGAAGACGTGCACAAAATGCAGCAAGATTTCAAGCTATTTCCAGTTCTTTCAATGCATATGTGTTGCGTATTCAGGAAAAGAAACTTGAACCTCGTACACACAAGAATAGTGGGATATATTTGGGCAGAAATACTTGAGCCATGTAGACATTCAAATAGCGAGGCTTCTTTCGTCGTGTTTTATCAATATTTATAAACGAATAGAGCCTGTTTACAATCTATTTTCAGTGTTATTTGAATATCAATTGAAAACCGTTGAGTTTAAGACGCTGTTGCACTGAGGGTGATATGTCAACAATATGGGTCAATTGTGTGTTAGGATTTTCAACTGTTGCGGTTCATTTTGATGATAAAACTGCGCATGATGACAGTAAGACAGATGAGAGATCACAAAAGCCAGACTACTGGACAGAGAGACCTTTGGATCCTTAGGACTTTCAACAACCAGGCTCAAATTGTGTGTTATGATTTTCAACTATCAAGGAACATCTTGATGATGAAACTGTGCATGTTGGCAGTGATACAGAAGGGATATCATAAAACCAGACCACAGAACAGAGCGATCCTTGGTCCCCTAGGACCCTTGACAACCATGCTCAAATTGTGTGTTGGGAATTTCAACTATGAAAGTCAGTTGACGGAGATTAATGGAGATAATCTATAAATAGGACAAATAAAACGCCTAGACACGTTATTCTTCCTCTAGCTAGCAAATGTCCAAGCATGTGTCGAAGCCATCAAACACAGTTGGCTAATCTTGAAAATACAGCTCTGGAGTTAGCTGTTTATTTCCGTCAGTTAACTTTTATTGTTCCAAATAAGTGTTCTTTGTGATAATTGTATCCTTGAAAAAAAGGGCCAAAAAGAAATTCTAATGATATAAACATGAACAAATTTTGGTGATCACTTTAAAGGCCCATTGCTAACCATGATCCTTTGCACGCCGAATTAAAAAGCAAAACAAAGAGAAGTTAGGCCAGAAACGACTTTTCTATCAAATGAAAGTAGACTTTTGGGGCCGCAAAGGATTATTGTTAGCAATGAGTCTTTAAGCGTGTCTTTTTTGGGAAAGCCATTATCGTTGACCCACTCAATGAAACTGTTTGTCAAACCAGACCCAAATTTAGACAGATTATCTAAATCCCTTGTATCCCTGCAGCAAACCTTTCTCAACACAAACTCATAATAAAACAGTGGAAAAGCCAACCGTATTTTGTGCATTCATCAATCGAGTCATGATCGAACATGGGCGTTAAAAACGCGGTAGTTGTCCCTACAATTTTTTCTTTCCTGTGTCCCCATGCCCGTGAAGGTTGTTGTTGTTGCGGCAAATTTTTAGGACGCAGGGATACAAGGAAAACCTAGCACACAGGGATACAAGGAAAACTGGGCAACATGGTGGGGGCATAGGGACACAGGGAGGAAAAAACTATTGTAGAAACATCTACCGCGTTTCTAAACGCCCATGATGGATCGAGTTACTGCATAGGCCCTGTTCAACTGTCACTCCTCAAGAAATTAAATGCAATATAAATCACGTTTGAGAAGAGGTTAATCAACAAAACAGACCTTAAATACGAAGAAAGGTGCTCATTTACCTGCTCAATGCAAAATAAGTCTTTTCGACGATTTCCATGTTTTTTAGATTAAATTTGAGACAAAAAATTTGTGAAATTTTCAGCAAGCTTGCGCAGCAATTCCTTAACATCTAATCAATTGTGCCAATTGAATCTAAGGGTCCGTTTACATGAGAAACTTAAATCGGTTTGAAATTTCACCTGGATCTGAATATTGGCCCGATAGCTTATTTCCTTGTGTGTCCACATGAAGTTTCGCCCCGGTCTGAGACCTGTGTTGTTCATCGAACAACTCAAGATTGTTCAAGATTGTTCATCGTGTTCATGTTTGGCGTCAAGAAAAACAATGCTAAAGTGAATTTTGAACCCGAGACCACTGAATTTCAAACCAGTTTGAGAATGATTCTCGTTTACATGGTGTTTTCAAAGCGGGTGACATTTCAAACCGATTTGAAATGCCGAGTTGAGTTTCACCCCGGTTTGAGTTAGAAACTGCATTTTCCATGTAAACACTATAAGGACTATAAGGGCTTTGACCAGACGCCGAGTTCAACTCAGATCGGGGTGAAATTTCAAACCAGTTTGAGTTTATCATGTAAACAGACCCTAAGTTCACAAACCATTGCTCTTTACCATAGCACACAGTACCTTTAGCATATCTCGCAATCTAATTGGTATAACATATAAAGGGAAACCGTGCCTTTAGCATATCGCGCAATCTAATTGGTATAACGAATCAAGCAAAACCGTGTTTGGGGGCCTAAATAGGTCAAATATTTCAGAGTAATATTATGAGTCTCTGTTGACCGAAGCGACATCATCTAGTCAAAGAGCACAGGAAGATAAGAGACTGCAGGTAATAAGTCTAACCCACAACCCAAATTGTATGAATGAGAGATAATGAGGTGAAAAGAAACGAAATGAAACGAAGATTAATATCATATTGTGCATGTCTTTCAGTTCGTTTAGATCGTGTCACGTTTATTCATATTCACCATTCTTGAGTCTCTTTGGATCTCCAGGAATTTGTGGTCACTACGATATCAATTTCGCTCTAAAGAAAAGATTTTATGAGGGGGAAAACTGATGCTCTATATTATCCTTTGAATTAAAGTTTTCTTTCGGCAGCGGTCAGGACGAAGGCTCCAGGGATTCGGAGATCATCTGAACGAAGCTCTTGCCAAACAGGGGTCTAAGCATGAAATGAAATGGAAAAAAATGCCACAAATGACTCAATACAAGATTAGACGAGCTTTGAGCTTTCCAAATTCACCTATTTTAAGATTATGATGGTTTATAACACTTCTTGAATCATCTGTGTGTGTGTGTGTGTCTTTTATTTTAAATCGAAATTACTTTCAGCTACAAATGCAACTAGTCTAATTCGATTATTTACAGGAAAAAAATGAAAATTAACGGGATGTTTATAGAAAATTTTAAATACATTATATAAAGAATTAATTACGAAGGCATACAATGCATCTGCAGGTGGCCCCATCCCAGCTCTTGATTAGTCTTTTGAATTGGACTAGATTTTCTGCTGATTTCATGTCATCTGGCAAACGATTCCAGATCTGCGGTCCAAGAGACCTTACTTGAGCCGAACGTTGTTTGGTTGGGCCTATAGTGCTGCAAATCATTAGGACGACGTGAAGGTCGATTGGAGGTTCTTGTTTCGAAAATGTTTTGCATGAATTCAGGATTTAGCTGGTTAACAGTTTTGAAGATCTCAATACAGAGGTATCTTAGCCTATTTACATGCATTGTGCATTTTTATGATCTACCAAGCAATTCTTCGTAAGAAGAATCGTGGTATAATCGTAAAGGAAACGTAGGGCTCTCTCCTGTATTTTTTCGATCTTATCCATGGATCTAGCTGAAGAGAAAAACCATACCAAAGGGCAGTAGTTGAAGTTGGAAAAGACAAAACTTTGGACGAGTACCTTCTTCTCCGAAAAATCAAGAAAATATTTCAATCGTTTTAGTACATTTAGCTGGGTTGCTGCTTTTTTGCAAAGATCAGATATGTGGAAATCAAAGTTTAGTTTATGGTCAAGATTTACACCAAACAACTTTACTGAAGCTTCAGACTTGATCGTTTTCCCTTGAATAGAAATACTATGCCCTGTGGTGTCCGTTTGATCTTTTTTACGAGAAGTGCGTGGAATTTTTCTGGGTTAGCGATCATTTCATTTCGATCGAGCCATGTGAGAGCAATGCTGGCCTCCTTTTCTAAAACATCAATTAGTTGTGGGAGGCTGTTGGAAAAATATGTTAGAGTATTATCATCTGCGTAATTGACAAGAGATGCTTCTTTGATGAAATGAAACAAGTCATTAATATAGAAATTGAAAAGAATAGGGCCTAAGACGGATCCTTGAGGAACCCCTGATAAAACAGATTGATAGTTGCTGTAAACATTATTTATTCGAACCGACTGTTTGCGCCGTTTTAAATAGGAGTATATGAAGACAAGAGAATTTTCGTCGAAAACATATGCATGGAGTTTTGCTATAAGCAGATCATGCGGGATACAGTCGAAAGCTTTCGATAAATCCATCAATATTGCTCCGACAGTGTAATTATTGTCTAGTTTGGTCTTCCAATCTTCAAGCATTCTGATTAGGACATGTTGCGTACCATAAGCCTTCCTGTAGGCTGCAATGAAAACCGAAAGCGTTCTCTCGAGATGTGGATTTATTTGATCTTTAATGATCTTTTCATATATTTTGGAGAAAGTGTTAAGTATGCTTACNCCCATAATTCTCCCAATTCGATTTGAACATTTGTATTTTCAACTTAGATAGGTCTCAAATTGTTTTTTGCACACATTTAAGAAGGTTTGGTAAGAAAATAGTTCATGGTTTTGAAAATATTTGACCATTCCATATTTTAGAGATTGGGGTACCCAATCTCTAAAATATGGAATAGCCCCATAATTCTCCCAATTTGCTTTGAACATTTGTACTTTCAACTTAAATTGGTCCGAAATTGTTGTTTGCATACATGGGAGAAGGTCTCACATGAAAATCGTACATAGTTTTGGAAATATTTGACTATTTCATATTTGCCATTACATCATTCCATCATTCCATATTTACCATTCCATCATTCCATTCCATAATTCCATATTCCATATTTTAGAGATAGCCATAATGTGGAAGCTCCTGGTGTTGTCAAATGCCCCGGGGCCGGGGAAAAATTGACTTTCAAATGTGCGGGTGCCGCGACTATTTTTTGTGCAAATACCCGGTGGTCTCCGGGGGGGGGATGGACAGGGTAGGAATTGAACGAGACATAAACGGCTCACTACTGCGGAAAACACTTTCTTGAATAATAGAATGGCTCTTTGAACTCGATCTTTTCTTTTGCATGCTTTGTATGATTTACATTCATTTTCAATTAATTTAGCTTCAGTCGAGGAGCATACCCAGCATATCACTCCATAAAAATTTCGTACGCCTTTTGGCAACAATCCTTTTGTTTCCAAGAAACATCCCTAAAAATCCTATCGTGTTAAAAAATCTCGTACGCGTTTTCGAAAGAGTGATATACCCCTCTGTTTCAGTCGTAGTAAACAAGCCACCGAAGTAAGACGTAATTTTAGATTCATAAAAGTTTGCCGAAGATGAACTTTTAGTCGAGATGAAGAAGAGACCAGCCTCGCCTCCAAATCTTTAAAAGCATTGCATTGATGGTTAATGCATCTTTCGTTCGATTTGATAGCTTGAAAGGAACTTCAGGTACGTTGCTATAATCCTATATGTAGCCTTTCTAATATCTTGATTATTTTCACAATAACAGCGGCAGAGATGCAAAAACCTCACAAACCTACAAACCTGGTTTGGAGGAAGGTTTGAGCAAAAAATTGAGGAAGGTTATTTAGAAAAATTGAGAATTCTAAGTGAAAGTAAAGGGTGCGTCCTCAAAAATTTTCCTGGGGGCTAATTTACCCTGGCCACACCGATTTACGATTCACTGATATTGTTGAAAAATATCATCCAAAAATAGTTTGGGGAAATTTTTAGTGGGAGTGTGAACCATTTGTTGAATTTCTCTTTCTAGATTTGGGGCCACAGTTTTCAAGCCATGGAACGGTCCTGATGACATATTATGGGAAGATCATTACTATGCTTGATACAAAAGCTCTTTTATCGTTATTTCGACAAAAATTTAAAATGAGGAAGGTTGAGACGTTGAAATCCAGGTTTGGAGGGAGGTCGAGGAGCTTTTGCAACTTTGAACAGCGGTTTTCTTTTTATTGAAAGAACTCGTGAAAAGTTATGACAAAAATTAAAATAATCGTAGATCCTAAATTAAAATATGAAAAATAGTACAATCTTCAAGAAAACTATAGTTTATGAAGGTCTATAATATGGCTGTAAATACAAATTATACAATGAATTTGAAGAAGACCACTCGATAATAAGAGCAAAACTTTGTGCAAATGCGAGCAGATATTTTTGTGTCTATCACTCAGATAGCTTAAAATGGGTTAAGATGTCATCACAATCTGCAAGAAAGTTCCCATTAATTTTACTTGTATTTCTTATTGCAAGCTATTTCACTGTTTGAAATGCCTTTAAAATTGTGTTCTTAGTATCTAGAAAGGCAGACTTTGTTTATTATACGAAACTGACTAAAACGAATTTTGGAGAAGAATATCCTAAAAAGTGAGATTTTCGAACTGCCCTTTGTCAATTAGAACTGCCCATATTTGGGTTGGAACTGCCCAATCTGGAAAATGGAAGCCCTTAGGATAACCCCTGGCGTGAAAGGTTCTGGCAGTTAATTTTATTTGGGTCACCCGGTATAAAAGGAAAGCATTTGACTTACCCCAGGAGGAAGGAGAGGTCCAAAATCAGGGACGGGTATGTGCGAGCCCAAGTTTGGGTGTGGGGGACAACTGCACTTTAGCGGACCAGCTTTATGTCATATCCATCGGGAACTTGTTTGAACAAATACCCTACTAACCCTAACTAAAACCTACCTTNATAGTACAATCTTCAAGAAAACTATAGTTTATGAAGGTCTATAATATGGCTGTAAGCAGAAATCTGTAGCTTTTCTAGTTTACGATTTAGCAATTTGATGACGTCACATTCTCAAAACTGGCCCAAGCAAAGAAAACGCTGTAATTCTGAAAATAATCAAGATATCAGAAATTATGCATAAAGGATTATAGCAAAGTTCCTTTCAAGCCATTAAATCAGACAGAAAATTCATCAACCATCCGTGCAATGACTTTTGTAAAGATGCCAAAGATCTGGAGCCTATGCTGAAGTGCAGTGGCGTGGTGGCTCCAAATTGGCTGGGGGCACAACCAATTTTGGCACCCCCCAGAAAATTGTGACAATTGTCTGTTGTACAACATATCCAGATTTTGGAAAGCTAATTATTTCTTCAGACAATGCGTTGAAACGATATGATGACAATTCCTTGGCAGCCCCATTTTAACAAATATCATACAGTTTCGGGAGGGGTTAAAGCTCAGTGCGAGCGGAGCGAGTAACAATTTTTGAGACCACGCCCTTTAAATCGTTGGAAAAAGCCCCTCTTGTGAAACTTCCACCTTTTAACTGAGAAAAAGGAACGCGATATTGAGAGGTTTCTTGGGCAAATTTTTGCAATTAGAGTATCAAAATTTCGAAGAAATCCCATGTTATGCTTGGTTCACACCAGAACAAAACGCGCTAGAATTGGGATCATCATCATCATCATCATTAATTTATTTATACAGTAGGCGAGAATTAATTATAGCTAAATTTACAGCTAATTTAAGCCTACTAATAGTGGGATAGTGAGAGCGAGAGTGAGAGCATTCTCTATGCACAATTTAAATGCATTTGTAGTGAGTTATTGCTTCCAAGTATAGGCCCAGTAAAATTACTTTACATTTTTAGAGAGTTAATCCATCCAAACATTTTCAAAGGCGCCTATAAAATCTCAAATTAAGACAAAAGAAGTTCGACGCTTTTTTCCTCGTATTTCCAATGCATTCTAACGGTATTTCACTTTAGTTTGAACCAAGCTTACGTTCGGGCTTTTGGCGCCCTCTTAAAACGTTGCGCGCCTTCGGCGCCCCCATCTTTTCACGTCGTTGGGGGGCAAGTGCCCCCCTGCCCCCGGCCACCACGCCACCACGCCACTGACGGAAGTGACCTACTAGTTTGCCGACATACAGTCATGTTCTTTTATAAGAAACAGCTTATAAGAAACGGTAGGTCCAATCTTTAAAACATTAGAAACTATCCTACCTGAATTAAAATTTTGTAATTTGCAGCTTTAATTTTCTCAGGTCACTCGAAAATGTTTTGACACTGTACAGTAACAGAGAATATTTTGGAATTGTTTTGAGTGCGAATTATGTTATAACATGTTTTGAGATCTTACTAAATAATTTGGGAGCCCTTATTTTAACAAAAATATATTAGCTCTAAACTTAGGGTATATCAGAAACTGTTGGTAGCAAAATCGCGTAAAATTTAAGAAACTGCCTACCAACACTGGAGTTGGTATAATTATGTGATTTGCCATCTGTTTTAAAAAAGTGCAAAGTAACGATTTATGCCGATGGTACTAGCATATCTTACTCCTGTAAGAGCATTGGGGATCTTACTGAAACCCTTAACAGCGAATTGAAATGTTTGAAGGAAATTGCTTCAGGGGAATAAGCTGTCTTTGAACGTAATCAAGACTGAGGCAGTGGTCATTGGATCTAGACCTAATCTTAAAAAGATCATCGAAAAAACTGTAGGTTATCCTACATTTCTCTTTTACTGAACAGGATGACAGTATTAAGTAACTTGGAGTCCAAGTTGACAAGTATCTCGTTTGGGATGAACAAATTAAATCTGTTAGCTAAGGTCCCGCTCATTAGGGTTTTTGAAATATGCATAGAAATGTTTGCCAAAAAATGTCCTTTGCAAACTATATAGAGGCATTGTAGAGCCCTATTTTCGATACTGCTGTTCTGCGTGGGAGGACTATGCTGAGCCAGACTAGTTAAGCTTCAAAATTTCCAGAATCATGCGGCTAGAATTGTCACTAATAGCAGCTATAGTGCTCCTGCTGAAGCTTTGATTAAAGAATTAAAATTGCCAACTGTGAGAGATATGATTAGAATTGAGACAGCAATGAATGACTTTAAATCTGTTAATAATCTCGCGCCTGAGTATCTCTCACACTTATTTATAAAAAATTCTGATCGCAATACTATCAGTCTAAGAAATGCCGAAATTGACTTGCTAGTCCGTTTTATGAAAACTAGCAATGAGCAGAAAGCTATCGCATTTCGTGGAGCGAAAATCTGGAATGACCTTCATCCGTGAGTCCAAGCAAGCTCCCGTATATAAATGATGTTATTGTAATTAGTTTATTTTTAAATTCTTATTAGATTTTTAATGTTTAACCCTAATCCATATTGGGGGTAGTGGAATCCACCCCCCTCGAGGTTTTTCTTGCAGCGTTTTTCAACGACATCTGCTATGTCCCCCCAACCTCCCTGACTTTTATCAATTATCTATTAGCTACATTTTGATGAAAAAAAATTTGAACAATAGACCTCACAGGTCACGTGACATGCCCATATTTGGAAGCAGGTAACAGCAAAATCATTGTTTTGATGATTTCAAGGGCAAGATTTGATCAAATTATGAAGTATTATATATCAAACGAATCAGCAAACAAAGGGCTTTAATTTGATACCGGAATTTCTGGAGTGTGATGACGTCAGCATTTTTTATTATGACGTCATTTTGGCCGCCATTTTGGACTAATTAGCAAATTTTTTGAATTTTGTCCAACTTTTTCAATTAAAAACACTCCAATGATGCATTTGTGATGGATTATCACCATTTTGCCGCTTCTTTTTATTTATTTTTACATGGAACAAGTTTATAACATAAATTACCTCATCAGAATTTAATAATGTCTACCAAAATAACATTCCAAAATCGCTATTTATGATAAAATAACTTTTTTCAGCAAATATTCTGACAAACTAGACCAAAAACCGCATACATTTCCTGCAAAATCTTCTTTAAACTCAAATTTAAATTGAGAACCTGATTTTCGTCAATTTTCAACTTTATGATGTCACTGTGACGTTATAGGGTGTGGCAACCACACCCAAATTGTGCTACATGTTACAAATTACTTGCTCTATAACTGTGCCAAGTTATATTGAATTCTGGTTAGTCTAAGGCTGTTTTCNATTTTCGTCCTGTAAGCATACTTAACACTTTCTCCAAAATATACGAAAAGATCATTAAAGAACAAATAAATCCACATCTCGAGAGAACGCTTTCGGTATTCATTGCAGCCTACAGGAAGGCTTATGGTACGCAACATGTCCTAATTAGAATGCTTGAAGATTGGAAGACCAAACTAGACAATAATTACACTGTCGGAGCAATATTGATGGATTTATCGAAAGCTTTCGACTGTATCCCGCATGATTTGCTTATAGCAAAACTCCATGCATATGGTTTCGATGAAAATTCTCTTGTCTTCATTTATTCCTACTTAAAACGGCGCGAACAGTCGGTTCGAATAAATAATGTTTACAGCAACTTTCAATCTGTTTTATCAGGGGTACCTCAAGGATCCGTCTTAGGCCCTATTCTTTTCAACTTCTACATTAATGACCTGTTTCATTTCATCAAAGAAGCATCTCTTGTCAATTACGCAGATGACAATACTCTAACACATTTTTCCAACAGCCTCCCACAACTAATTGGTGTTTTAGAAAAGGAGGCCAACATAGCTCTCACATGGCTCGATCAAAATGAAATGATCGCTAACCCAGACAAATTCCACGCACTTCTCGTAAAAAAAGATCAAACGGATACAACAGGGCATAGTATTTCTATTCAAGGGAAGACGATCAAATCTGAAGCTTCAGTAAAGTTACTTGGTGTAAATCTCGACCATAAACTAAACTTTGACTCTCACATATCCGATCTTTGCAAAAAAGCAGCAACCCAGCTAAATGTACTAAAACGACTGAAATCTTTTCTTGGTTTTGCGGAGAAAAAGGTACTCGTTCAGAGCTTTGTCTTTTCTAACTTTAACTACTGCCCTTTAGTATGGTTTTTCTCTTCAGCTAGATCTGTGGATAAGATCGAAAAAATACAGGAGAGAGCCCTACGTTTTCTTTATGATGACCACAATTCTTCTTATGAAGAATTGCTTCGCAAATCAGAAAAATGCACAATGCACGTAAATAGGCTAAGATACCTCTGCATTGAGATTTTCAAAACTGTACACCAGCTAAATCCTGAATTCATGCAAAATATTTTCGAAACAAGAACCTCCAATCGACCTTCCCGTCGTCCAAATGATTTGCAGCACTATAGGCCCAACCAAACAACGTTTGGTTCAAATAGCCTCAGGTCTCTTGGACCGCAGATTTGGAATCGTTTGCCAGATGAAATAAAATCAGCAGAAAATCTGGTCCAATTCAAAAGACTTATTAAAAACTGAGATGGGACCGCCTGCAGATGTAACGTATGCCTTCGAAATTAATTCTATAGAAACTGTATTTATTCTTTTCTTTAAAATCATTCTGTTAATTTAGTTTGCATTTTGTATTTAGATAATCGAATTAGACTAGTTGCTTTTGTAGCTAATAAAAATAGTGTCGATTTAAAATAAAGTTGAAATGAAGTTTCTTGTCAAAAATAGTGCACTCTGGGGTGACCCAGAAAAGGTGAACCGAGAAAATCCGTCACCCAAAATAAAATAATCCACCGAAAATCAGTGATTCAAGCGTTGCTTGGGAGCTATAATTTTGCTATTTCTATCGAGGTTGCAAACTGGCGAAAATAATGATTTAGTAAATACAGGCAGATCTGAACCTGCCGAATTTTATAGAAAACGGGGATGATCAATTTCGATCAGTTGCAGTGCAACGACACAATAAGGATATCCTCTTGGGAATATAACTCGGGTTGGATATATCCAAACAATCCCCTTGTGGTAATAGAATTCGCCTGGTTCACATTAGGTCGTTGCAGTCGCTGGAGTCGCTAGGGTCTTTAGAACAAACGACCCAAAAGACTAATTGTGAACGGCAAAAACTTAAGTCGTTGGTGTCGTCAGGGTCACTGGGGGGTTTATTTCCGCCGTTCACACTCAGTCTTTTGGGTCTTTGGGACGTTTGTTCCAGCGACCTCAATACTCCAGCGACTTCAACGACCTAATAATATAATAATAATATATGGATTTGAGGGTATGAAAAGCTAAATAGCCTATGTAGCCCTATTTAAAGTTTCTTACAAAAACCAACTGACTGCAAACTTGTTGTCACTCATGTGTCTGTCGTAAGCTAGAATAAGGCTTTGCTTCAGAAATAGGAAATTCGAATTTCGATCTGACACGCATATTTCCAAGCTAATGCAAAACGTATTCGTTACTGCCTCGTACTGATAAAATCAATCCCTTGCTTTTGATCACTTCGACGGGCTTTAGATCTGCAGGCATCACATGGCTTCATTAGATCCTTATTTTTGTAAATTTGCCACTTCGATGAAAATAGCAAAAAATAGCAGCGATGTAGCCAAGCCATTTATCTACCAAATAATGAATGTTACTCTTTCATGCATGAATTAATGGGTCTCTTACGAAAATTTAGAACTGTCCATTTTGCATCGATAAGAAGTTTTGAGCTCAAGTTGTCAAACCATCCTTCATACAAATTATACAATGAATTTGAAGAAGACCACTCGATAATAAGAGCAAAACTTTGTGCAAATGCGAGCAGATATTTTTGTGTCTATCACTCAGATAGCTTAAAATGGGTTAAGATGTCATCACAATCTGCAAGAAAGTTCCCATTAATTTTACTTGTATTTCTTATTGCAAGCTATTTCACTGTTTGAAATGCCTTTAAAATTGTGTTCTTAGTATCTAGAAAGGCAGACTTTGTTTATTATACGAAACTGACTAAAACGAATTTTGGAGAAGAATATCCTAAAAAGTGAGATTTTCGAACTGCCCTTTGTCATTTAGAACTGCCCATATTTGGGTTGGAACTGCCCAATCTGGAAAATGGAAGCCCTTAGGATAACCCCTGGCGTGAAAGGTTCTGGCAGTTAATTTTATTTGGGTCACCCGGTATAAAAGGAAAGCATTTGACTTACCCCAGGAGGAAGGAGAGGTCCAAAATCAGGGACGGGTATGTGCGAGCCCAAGTTTGGGTGTGGGGGACAACTGCACTTTAGCGGACCAGCTTTATGTCATATCCATCGGGAACTTGTTTGAACAAATACCCTACTAACCCTAACTAAAACCTACCTTGCCATAACTAACCCTACCTTACCCTAAAACTCTTTTTCCAAAACCTAACCCTAACCCTGACCCAAACCCTTACCCCATGACATACAACTTGCACATATTGAAAGCTGGTCCGCTAAAGTGCCGACTAGCCAATTTTTAAACCTAGCCGAAAATTCCAGTTTTGTTTAGTTTGAAGTTCCCGTTTGGGTATGATTGTTTTGCGATGAAACCCAGTGTTGGGTGCCATCTAACAATGGACCATCCAGTTTTGGGACAATATTTTGTTTCCACCTTGGAACACAACCGTCATAAATTTGGGCACCTCCACCATCACCAGGGACTTACCTGTTTTACTTCCCACTGGTGTTGCACTTTTATTCGCTGCCGTTGCATACAAGATGATGAAAATGAACGATAAAACAGCGAAGAATGCACACAATCCTAAAACAATATGTAATCTTTTCTTTGGCGCATCAAAGTCTCCTTTGAATTCAAGTTGTTCTGTAGATCCATTGTAACTCGCCATTTTGGTCGCTGACTTGCTCGCCGAACCATTCAAACAAGAACGAAACGACGAAATGTGGTGACAGAGTTTGCTCTGCACTCCACTTGAAAAGGCGGACGATGCTTGTTGATAATCCTTGGCTTGATTGTGGCGGGTCTCAGCCCCTGGCCCCTTGGCCACCAATACAATAGGAATACAAAGAGTGCAATCTCCCAAGAGACTACACGTATTTGTTTATAAGAAACTGATTATAAGAAACTCAACTCACAGATCGCCAAAAAGTTAAGAAACTCCAGTACTGGGAAAAATATAGCTTAAGAAACTATTTATTGTAATAAAGGAAATTCTAAGGATATCTTTACATTATTTTCACTTTTTTCTTGTATTTTAGTACTGGAAAGGTACTTGAGTAATGTCTAAGCCCTAGGGGAAGGGGGGGGGGCACTTCGATATTTTTTGTACCGGGTATGTGCCGCTGAACAGGGTATCGTTTTTAGCGATTTTGCTCCCAAACACAAAAGTGCTCCCAGAGGGGTGTATGGTTTTGAAATAATTGCTCTCGTACAGGATTTTGACAAGGAATTTGCAATTTTGCTATTGTTTATTGCAAGTTTGCTCCCAGACAGGGTAGTCAATCTGAAAAAAATTGCTCCCAGACAGGGTGAAAATATCCATATCTCAGAGGCACACCCCGTACATTTTTAGGTCAAGTGCCCCCCCCC
>REGM01000358.1:17979-78545 GCA_004194415.1 Aurelia aurita
TCATATAGGATTTCGCTATTTGACGGCGGATAGAGAACTCGAGGTTTCAACGATACAGAGTGGTCCTTTCGATTAATTTGAGGATAAAACGCACCCTGAAACTATTATTGGGTATTTGTGAACTTATTTGAGATTTGCAATTCCTTTAAATTTCGCGCTATTGCAACGTCATATAGGATTTCGCTATTTGACGGCGGACAGTTACCTAATCCGCGCGTGTATCAGATGTGTTCCTTTTCCTGCATAAATCCTCCGCGCTTCGTTGCCTCGCTTTCATCTTTAAAAAACAAAAGAGATTGAGCCTAAGATAACTTCACGAGCGGAGATGATAAAATCGTTTATTTTGCTGCAAAACGTATGAAATATCAAGGAAATGGACTTGGAATAGATGTAGAAGGATGTAACGTACACTTTCAACTATAAAAAGTAAGGATTTAGTGCTTTATTACGATATATAGGATTTCGCTATTTGACGGCTATAGGATTTCGCTATTTGACCGATTTCTCTATTTGACGGCACTCCGCACCACCGCGGCTCTATATATATGATAACACCAATCGAGAACACTATCTTTTTCTGTTACCTTCAAATGGGCAAGGCAATCTGATTGGGGTGTGACTGTTAATCAATTTTTGTAAACATTTTTGTCTTTTTTTCTGATCACACAAAAGGCCGGGGATTCTAGCTCGATGATTGGGCATGATGTTTCAGGGGCCAATATTTTATTTTACGTTTCGTCTTTTATTTGATTGTGGCAATTGGCTGTGATTGTTGGACTCCACTAGACTTATACATTGTCATAGTTTTGCTATTTGCCTGAACTGATATTACATACACATGACTCATGATCTAACTGTCAGTACTTGATGAGACAACCACCTACGTACATGGTCTAAGCTATTTCATTAAAAATGCTGATGCTAAAATGCTTCAAAATTTGAGGTTGCAGGACTTGACAATTGAAAAACTAGTTAATAATACTTAGAAGAATCTTTTCGTGATCGAGAAAGTTTAAATACTTGAACTTTCCTGCTATAATCTTCCTGCTTAGAGGCAAATTCGATCCTGTAAATCTGCTCGAAGCTGCAAGAGTTGATGTCTATTAGCATTGTTGTTATAACAACTTGATCAACCAACCAGAGCGCGTTATTTGAGTGCTATCCTCCCATATTTGGCTCTCAGCCTCTCTCAACTGCAAATGGCAAATGCTGCCCTCTGATTGGTGATACACAAAAGTGTCTCAGCTGGCCGCCTCAACAAACAGCTAGATAATAAGACTAGACCCCCCCCCTCCGTCATCGTGACCTAAATAAAAATCTGCCTAAAACGACCGTTGTTGTTCTCAGAGCTGCAAAAAATATTTTTCTTTCTGGGAACCTGGCGAACGGGGAAAAAAATTTCTGCGAGGTCACAATAGGCCTATGCAAAATGCGCAATAATGACTCTGCCAGTCATGTACTGAAAGGTCCACAAGATATTCTGACAACGCTAAAGCTTTGGGTTGCAAATAGACCCTTTTCACAGTGATGCCAGTTCTTTTGAAATACATCCTTTGCCTTGATATGATATGGAGCTAAATCTCAAAAGCGTTGATGGCTCCCAGTAACGCATTTAATAGTTCTGTACGGTATTTGCATCAAGATAGGCATGGTGTAGATTTCCTGCTGTGCTGGGATTTGAATCTTTTGCCTCAAATTGAATTTAATTGTGAAAAAGGTCTCATTGTAAAATCCTTGATTAAATATGGAGTGTTCCTCTCTATCTTGTTTAGTATAAATCATTTGCCATTTGGTCAGAGTGTGTACTTTCTATTTCAGTACAAAAATCTCTTGGTCAATTTCACATTTTGTTAGTCAACTCAGTAAATTCTTGTTATTGATCATGAAATATTATTAAATGGGACTGCCAAAATCCATAAGCAGTTGAGCTATTTATTCTTTGTCCAAATTTGGCTGTAGCAGCAGTTCAACAATGGGGGAATATGAAAATATAGATCAATAACATGGTCAAGTAAGACTCAAACTTCTAATCTGTTCATGAAATAAAAACATTTTAAAATTGTTGTGCTGTACTTTGGACTGAAGGCAAATTAGTTGTAATTTAGTTTTCCAAAACTATAGTGCAGCCATTGTGTACATTAATTAATTAATACTTCAAGAATTCCTAAAGATTCCTAAGTATTCTTAATATTCTGCTGAGGTATGGAAGACTGTGAGGATTTTAAGCAACAATTCTAAAGAATTCTTCAGCAAGAATTTCAGGCAATAACATTTTCTTAATATAAAGTTCAGAAATTAAGTCCAAAGCTACCCTGGGTACCAGACTCTCCCAGGGTGGTCCAAAGCATGCACACTTTACTTTTAGGACTTTTCGCAGTTCAACTACAGTACAGGCCTTGTGCAAATTAATAAAACTGCTTTCTTGCCTAAGAATTTTTCAGAATTTTTTCAGAATTCTTGGGGAAATAAATAATTTCTGAAGACTTCTTGTTTGAAAATTTTTACAGTCTCTTTCAGTCTTTCGATTTTTTCAGTTACTTTTCAGCCTTCAATTTTTATGAGAATGTGAAGAATTCTTGAAAATTCTTAAGAATTCTTAAGACTTCTTGAGAATTCTTGCGATGTTAATGTGCGCAAGGCCCTGTAACCTTACATTTCTACCAGGGATCATGATCAATAGTAGAAAAGTCCAGTAACTTTCATTTTGTTCTGATTTGAAACAACTTTTGCTGAAAAATTTTCTGCCAAGGCTGAAAATTTTCTGGTTCCGATACTTTTTGCAGCTCTGGTTGTTCTCAAGATCGCTGAAATGTTTTGAGAGAACCTTGGGTCTAAACTGCCGCTTAAATTTGTCATTTTCAGACGGAATAAACAATATTCCTTTCGATTCAATCTTGTAGATAAAATGACGAGTGAAGCGTTCTAAAGGAGTTATTTTTCAAACCTAACAATATCTTAGATTATGTTTTGTCCTGAACATGCAAGTTATCACGGATTTGGTCTAAACGTTGGCCAAATGCCGCAATGGATGATGAAACCTAAATGTCAATGGCCCCTCATATAGTTTTCATGAGAGCATTCTGCGTCAGAAAAAGCTAAAAAAGTCGGAAAGAGAAAAATAGAAATTCAGCCAGGAGAGGTCTTGGTGTGAAGTGCAGTGCTATTTATTATGACAAAAAGTATGATGGTAATTGTTTGTCGATGACCCCAAAATGATGTTTGGTTGGTGCCATTTGTCAAAGGGGCTGAACACACATATACAAAGGCATTTCACTAGAAGTTGATTCTTTCACACATAGCATCCAGTGGATGTTTTGAAAATACCCCACCCCTAGGGTTCAAATACTAGACTTAAATGATATTGACTTTGTCAGTGATGATATTTTCTGTGAACTTAACACAATAAAATGAGATTTATTCCTTTGGTCAAAATTATTTTGTGCTGATAAATGTATGGTGGGCAGAAACTGTTGTGAACAGTTTCTTAAAATAAATCTATATACTATTAGAAAAAGTAAATAAAAGAGAACTTTGAAATTGTCCAATCCCCTCCAAATATCGATTGCGTGTTATACTTGAAAGAATCAATGTGTGCGGCACGCAAATCAATTTCGTCATGCAAAATGTTATAGCAAAGTTTTCAAACAATCAAAGGAACACTACACCACACCACACCACATCGGAAAAATTGCTCAGTAAAAATGCAGTCATAGGCAGTAACAGGCATTTGTCTTTCCTCTAGGCAATTAAGTGTCGCATTTTTTTCTGCAACATGGTCAGTTGAAAGCCAGCAAATGAAGGATGTCATAGTGGAACTTGCAAAGGAATACATACATTCAAAGTTCATACAGGTAAGGGTATTGTTTTATTAATATTTCCCAAGCTAAACAATAGATGATTAAGGGAAAGATGGCATTGAGCCTGACCAAGTTGCATTGTGTATGGAGTCAGCAGTGATTTTAAACAGTAAAGTTCTTTCGTAACTTAACATCTTCATGAATTCTTTAGATTTTTTTTTTATATTCAATATAAAATGTTTACAAAGACGAGTTGCCTAAGACATTACTTATGAACTACTTTACAACACTACAAGGACGATACCCCGAGGGGCAAAATATCATGACTACCTCGAGGCCATTACATAAAGAACATACAACTAAGTTACAACCACAGGTGGCGTACCGGGCGGCCCATTTTGGTTTCGTGTCGACTACACGAAGAGATATTGTTCATTTGAAAGCGATGACTACACAGAGGAATGACATGCGAACATTTTGAGACCAACTGCCGAGCGGTTACTGGCCGACGAGTTGAACTGGGGCACGATTAAAACGATGGAGGCTGAAACGGCCTACGGGAAGCTGCAAACCTTGAATCTCTTTCCTCTTTCTCTCTTTTCTCGTCGGAGACTGGAACCTAGTTCTCGAGGTGGCTCGAGATGGGCCTAACAGCGAACGGACAACAGATGGACTGGAAGAGAAACAACAAGAAAAATGAAGCACTAAAGGTACATTTTATCATGCAATAATATTCATTTTTCCCCGCCACCTGTGGTTCAACTAAATATGCGATTACAAAAAGCTACACATAAACAATTTTAGTGATAAATANAAGACATTACTTATGAACTACTTTACAACACTACAAGGACGATACCCCGAGGGGCAAAATATCATGACTACCTCGAGGCCATTACATAAAGAACATACAACTAAGTTACAACTAAATATGCGATTACAAAAAGCTACACATAAACGATTTTAGTGATAAATACTAAGGCCGGTTTCACATTGGATGTCGGGCTAGCATAGACGATAATGTTGAGCAATAGGACCCTAGCCGAGAGAACAACACCGACAACCGCCGTCGCTGGTCCTCGTCCAGAGCGTCCCCATTGCTCAAGACACTGCGCCCATGCTTACAGGTCGGGGTCTCTTTAGATTTCTTAATGTAAAAGCCTGCAAGGACCACAAGGACAGGACTAGACAAGGAAGAAGCAATGCTTAAACTAAACAACAACAATATATTCGTCTGACTTGCACAACCTTGGAGAGATAAGTAATCTTACGGATTTTGTGCATATGTGTCCGTTATGCAACTCATTCAAATGTCAGAGAGAAAGATCCAAAGATGGTGGCTGGTAAGGTAACCTCTTCATGCCCACCCGTTCCTGACTACAGGCAGGTGACTGGAATGGCTGTGGTCCCGTGTTACTGGCCACGCATGACAGGTGACAGTGCTCTATGTGATCGGGTCCTTCTTTTACTCGGGCATAATGGGACCTTGTCAGGCTGCTTCTCCGGTACCAGTGATGGCTTCATTATGCCCGAGTGAAAGAAGGACCCGACCACATAGAGCACTGTCACCTGTCATGCGTGGCCAGTAGTGGTGGCTGCCAGCCACTGGCTGGGGTGGTGGTGACTGCGATGTTTGGATTTGTGGTGAGGCTGGCTGCCATGGCTGGGTGTAGGCTGGGGTGGGGCTGGTCGGGTTGTCTGGATGTTGGCTGGTCTCAGTATGTCTGTGACCTGGGCATGGACATTGGAAGTGTTAACTGCATGTCTGGGGGTGAAGTATCCCTGTGTGGCGTAAAATAGTCTGCAACTACTGGCTGGCCTCTCCTTGGTGTTTCAGTTACTGATGGCTGATCCTGTGTTACGGTTCACGACGTTGCCACACGGGGAGATGAGTTGGTATCACTGGGAGCGGATGGAGGTAGTTCAGATAGGTGTGGTTGCCGAAGAAGCGAGGGGACTGATTTGGCCACTAGCATGATCTNTTGTGTAACGGTTCACGACGTTGCCACACGGGGAGATGAGTTGGTATCACTGGGAGCGGATGGAGGTAGTTCAGATAGGTGTGGTTGCCGAAGAAGCGAGGGGACTGATTTGGCCACTAGCATGATCTTTTGAAGAAAACGGTGATTACGCAGAGTGATCCTCTCCCATCTACTTTGATCCTATATTGCCTGTTGTCCAGGGTTTCCACAACACTACCTGTTTTCTCCCGGCGTTTTCGATGGTTGCCTACTTGGTTTTGGATCAAAACGGAATCATACATGAGGAGTGGTTGCAGTGAGTGTATGTGTGAGCATTGTAGTACTCTACACACCAAAAGCGAATTGTTTGCATGATAACAAAGCATACGGTAAAGGTAAAACTAACTGTAATTTTACGATATTTAATCATGAGCTACTTAAACTAACAATATAGATGTAAGAAAAGTATTAAACGAAAGAGGAAACTAAGAAAGTATTGGAGAAATTTCTAGCATCGGAAAGTTTACAGCAGGTTTTATAATATTCTTGTGATACTCAAATAGGTTAACGTTAACTGCAAAGTTAGCTACTTATCGTGCATTCCAAGATAACGATTGTGAATAAATCTTTCGTTGAAAATTTATGTTGAGCTAATAGAGCTATCTGTCTACCTAAAAGTCTTTGCTGACAACTCATTGCTCATTTCTGATAACTAACAATATTGAAACGGGTGTATGGAGAAGCATCGGCGATGACACTATTTCTCCTTTTGATCATGAGGAAAGGAGAGAGATTGAGAGGAAGAGAACCATGACATGAAAGAAGTGGACAATGAGAACAATGTCATTAGGGAAGACGAAGGTGTGCTCGATTAAACGGAGAAATTCTTCACGACGGACAACGGAAACCACCAATTATCAGCATAGATGACTAACTATATCTATTTGATGTTTATAAGAAAAGCGTCCGCCACTGTGAAATACGAGTTTCATTGTGTTTTTCTGTTTTCAAAGAATTTAAAATTCTCGGACGAAAATATTTCGGACAAAACCAGATTTCAGACAATTAAAGTTTCGGACAAAATTGTCCGAAACTTTTTGATTTTAATGTATGTTTTTGCTGCCAAATCCAGCCTGCCTCCAAAGGCCCAAAATGGCCCACCAAATTTGACCGCAAACGCCAACACAGGCAGCAGCAACACAAAAGACAACATGAACAAGCACAAGAAGCTGGTATTGGTCCGAACTTGGTTCGAAAATCTCGCAGATGTCAGTAAAAGGTAGCAACCCAGTTACAGCAACAAGCAGCCACCCGTGCCACAGAGCAAAATTTATTAAATCCATCCGCTGGAATACCAAAAAAGTCCCAAGCAGAAGTCGTCAATCACCAATGAAATCTATCGCAATTCCCCACATGATCTGGGATGGAACAGCATTCAAAACACAGGCCACAGCCCCCCTCCGAGTATCACAGTTACCCTCTCTATCATGCACCATGCCATCAGGCCTTCAAACGGCAGTGGAGAAACCAAAGTCAAGCCCCAGCTGCGAGCCAATTGTCTGCATATTCATATACAGATGCATGTGCCCAAACTTGCACAAGTGGTCCAGAAATCCTATACCAGCTCCAATGCCAGCCTCCTACTTGGTCCCCACCACCCATGGCATACATGGTATTACTGACAAGCCCTTAAAGATCACAAGGACCCTTCTGTTACTCATCACAGCAGGTCGCAATCAGACACATCATGTAGTATACGTTGCTGAGAATGTTGATGGTTTCTACCTCTCGGAGACAGCTATGAAAGACCTTGGCATCATTCCAAAAAGTATCCCTGTCCAAAAGTTGCTCGAAATTTCTCCAAAAGTTGCTAGAAATTTCCTAAAAAGTTGCTCCAAAGTTGCCACTTTCAAAAAGTTTTTTCAAAAGTTTCCAAAAAGTTGCTCATTCCTCGTCATGAATTTCAGGTCGGGTGTCAAACAGATGTATGAATAATGGACATTTATGCATGATGTTAGTGTCAAGGATGCTTCAAGAATTTGCCTATATTTAATAAAATTCAATTTTTGCTCTGATCACGAAACTTCATTTCCGTTTCTTGGAAGTTGTAGCTTTTCGACGCTAATACTGTTTGACTCATCTAAGACATGTTCAGCATTTTAGCTGAAACAATGCTTTGTTTATAAATAACAGCAACAACAATAACGTCAATTGATAAATAAATCATCAGCATCATCATAAATCGTTTGCTACAAAGACCAATTCTTCACTTACCAAGACTTTGAATCCCATCCTGATCACAAAACAGATCCCTTCCTTGTCAAATTTCATTATTTTTGCAGAGAATAAACAAAGCTTCATTGAAATTATTGTAATATTGCTAAAGTAATGACAAGTTTCTTAATATTGCAAAAGTTGGCAAAATTCCGGGAGGTTGCCCAAAAGACTGAAAGTTGCCCAAACGTTGCCGAGCAACTTGTGGACAGGGCTACCACAAAGCTTTTTAGAAGTTCCAGGCAGCATCAGTGCAGTCCTGAGGCAGGGACAATCCATAGCACTCTGCGGATGCCCACTTCGCACAAAACCCTCATCCCACCCAGAGCACATCCCATTGCCCCCAGTACCAGAAAACAGAGATAAGCTGGAAGCCTGGATCCGCAATCATTATGCAGCTAGCGCATTCAACATGTGCCCCCATCAGGCCCTCTGCACAATGACTGGAAAGCCACTGAACATCACCTTTGCCCAGATGCCACACCATCAGCTGTCTACAGCCCAATACCAGTGCCACAACATTGGAAAAAAGTACCGGAAGCTGACCTTGACCATGACGTTGATCTGGGGATCATCGAGCCAGTTCCACAGGGCAGACCAACATTATAATTCTCTCGTATGGTGGTGGCACCAAAAAAAGATGGATCCCCATGAAGAACGGTAGATCTACAGAAACTCAATCAAGCAACCCTTCGAGAGAAGCACCACACCCCATCCTCATTCAATCAAGTATCCACAATCTCATCACACACAGGGAAAACTGTATTGGATGCATGGAACAGATACCACTGCCTTCAGTTATCTTCGGAAGCACGAGACGCAACCACCTTTATCACAGAACGGGGAAGATATCGTTACCTAGGAGCCCCAATGGGCTTTCTGGCTTCAGGAGATGTCTGCACTAAAAAATTCGATGACATCACAGTTGATATGCCATGAAAAACACGCATCTTCGATGACACCATTCTATGGGACTCCATCGTAGACTCCTCATTGTGGCATACCCTGGATTACATCTCACATTGTGCCCAGAACGGGATCGTCTTTAGCCCAAAGAAATTTGTCTTCGGAGAAGATGACGTTGACTTTGCAGGATTTTGCATCACAAAAGATAGAGGCAAACCTACTGCTGCGATGATTAATGCAATCCCCACCTTTCCCACTCCCATCAACATCATTAGAGTTCGTTCCTGGTTCAGGTTCATCAACCAGATTGCGTATGCCTTTGCCCGAGCTGATATCATGGCATCATTCCAAGAGCTGCTATCCACCAAGAACAAGAAATTCTACTGGAATGAGACACTCGGAAATCTCTTCCAGGAGTCAAAACGCAAATCATTGACATGATTACTGCAGACGTGAAAAGCTTTGAAATCAACCGCCCCACACGCATTTTAAGTGACTGGACCAAGACAGGGATCGGATTTTTTCTCCATCAACAGCACTGCGCTTGCATAACTCTGGAGGACCCAGATTGTGGCAATGGCCACTTTAAATTGATATTTGCTCGGTCACGCTTCACAACAGATGCAGAGTCTCGCTACACTCCGGTCGAAGGTGAAGCGCTGGCACTAATCTATGCACTTGAGTCCTGCCGCATGTTTGTCCTTGGCTGTCCCGATTTGATGATATCAGTAAACCAAAAACCACTTACAGCCATCTTTGCAGCTACAATGCCTGCCAAAAGTCCTTGGAACACTTAGGCCATTTCTTGGTAAAGACATACTTTTCCACGTCTTTAATCCATAGCGATTAGTTGAAGCACCCCTCCCCCCAAACAATGTTGATTTGCAAGGATATTGTCCTAGCATTCCATCAGAGTCGCAAATTGCCGTGTCCTTCTCGTTTTATCGTCACAGAACAACATTGTTCTCAGGGGGAGAGGGGGAAATCGCAACACAAAAGAAATTGTTGAAGCAAAACTTTTTCAATTTATGTGAGATGAAGGTGGAGTTTCTGAAGATTTGTTTTATTAACTGCTATGTTTCTTTCTACTTGCTGTTTAACTCCCTGATAATTTAACTTACACAAAAGATTTGCACGATGAAAGTACAAAGTCTGACCTTCATAAAACGATACAATAAGAACAATTTCGATAAGAAGTGCTACCTTAGCTCCACCAAGACTTACCTTTTTCTTGCTTTCCAATTCCCTAGCGACCTATTTTGAATTCGTTTTACATCAAATGAAAGCACATGATTAGCGCTTCCAGAAAATCACAATCTCATTTATCATACTATCAGACCTTTCAGTTTTGAGAAATTTAGATTTTTAGGCTGCTAGCCTTTTTGATACACCCAGTAGAATATCGTTTACTGTAATTTGTTAAAACATTAGTGCCTGAACTCTTTACCAAGCATACACAATGTAGATTAGAATTTCATAAGTCACCAAAACTTGGCTTCAAAAGATTGGAAAATCATAAAAAACATAGTTTTATACGGCGTTAATTTGACAGAAATTCCTTCCTATTCGGTTTTGAGGAAACTAGCCATGTAATTTACCACATATCAAAGTGGTACCACATGTAATCTCTCTCACATCTCTAACTGACGAACAATTTTTAGCTATAGAAGCAACTTACTTTGAATAAAACCTTTAGCCAATAAATATGAATGATCCCTAACTTATAGTATGTTTTACCAATCTAATTTCTGTGTCGATTTTCTCTTCTAGATTGAGGCAGAAGAGCTTCCTGAACTTTCTGAGAAATATGGCATTGCTTTTGTTCCTGTCTTTGTTTTGTTCAAGGTATCTTGAGTGATTGTTAGCCTGCTGGGCACTCTCTTTTCTTTGCTTTTAGAATTTTCAAGAGCCTGTATACAGGTAAAGTGATTGTGGATTATTTTGAATAAGACTCCAACCGTTCCAAACAAGAAAGGATATTTTCAGTACGCATTATGGCAAATCTGTAATTTAAATCTAAATATTTCTGTACGGAAGCCACTGATATCCAATCATAATACATTCAATTTTGTTATGGTGGATGAAATCCAAAGAATCATTGCTAAGAATTCACCTACTGTACATAGCTAAGCAAATCATGTGATCTGATTTAAGAAGCAAAACAAATCAAAACGGTTTATTATTTACATGTTTCTTCAATAGGTACGTGCCAAAGGTTTTTAAATTTAGAATTGAAATTTTGAGACCCAGTACTTCTTTAGATGTATCTTGACAGCATCTGCACTGCCTTGTTGTATAGTGGGTTACCATTTTGGAAAACCACCCTCCTATGAAATTGGTTAACATTTACTATTTGTTGGTAGATACTATCTGTATTTGGTACGTTGAAAATTTGGCCAGTATCTTTCACTTTGTTAAAGCTACACACTCATAAAAAGGCCTAAAGCTTGGGTATAACTTCGCTTCAGATATTTTGTAACCATTTTTGTAAATCTATCTTCATAAGCATCAGACAAACACACATGGTTGTATTTCATCATCATTAGAGCAATTTGAGCTTTCTCTAAACAAGCCCTTCTCCAGAAAAGCAAAATCCCCCCCCCCCCCCACGTTGAGGTTGGAAGGAAAACCAGCATTTTCCCAGCAAACCAGTCCTCTCATTCATGTTTGAAAAAAATTTGCAGATGCATCGGAAAAAGAAAGAAGAATTTCATTCTGATCGTCATTTGTTGAAAACGTGAACAGAATTTATCGCAAATTTAAACAGATTGCAGGGAGAGAATCTAGCCTAGCTGTTTCAGTCAGTCAGACTGACATGAACATAGAGTAGAGACATCACAAAAGAAGATCAAAACCGTTTGGTTAGTCATTTTCCCGAAACCTGGGAACATTCCTGAACGGGAATTTTTGAAACCAGAGTAAACAAGGAAACTATTGCGTTTTATACTTCTTTTTATTTCCAAGATTATGCAAAATTACACCCTTTTTATGTTTTTGATAGGCTTAATAGTATATGCGAAATTAACCGACCTGAGACCTAGATACGCTGGTTTCAACTTAAACCAGCTTGAACATATTCGTAATTTTGCTAGAGATTACATGGCATTTGAAACCGGTGTGGAAAACAAATCCGTCACGCGCGCTTTTAAGAACAATGTCGTGCATGCTCTTTTAAATTTCTGTGAAAAGATGGTTTTTGTTGAAGTTCTATTTTAATAGGCCCCGGCTTGAACAAGATTGTGTCCACATAGTGAAATCTCAAACCGGAGTACAAATTTAGATTTAGTTTCAAGCCAGCTTGAGTTTCACTCGGCCTTCCTCATGTAAACACTTCAAGGGCTCACACCAGAGACCGGAGTGAAATTCGAACTGGTCTGAGTTCAACCTCAGGGCTGAAATTCTCATTTGAAGGGTCTCTAAGTAATTTCCGAGAAGGGTGGTTTTGCAAGGGTACGTCTCTACTAACATTAAGAAACTGGTTACTGCGAATGTTGATCCTAGTGATTCAATAATTTGCCTTCTCTGTTGAAAAAAACAGTCATCAATTATGTTCAGTAGTAGCCTGATATCAGGTTGGTTCATAACAACATTCTCACAATTTATTAGGATATGTGATTATATTTACATACGAATTGTGAAATTTTCAATTAGTCATATTTTCCATTGCAGTCTAGTAAAGAAATAGGTCGCATTGAAGGTGCAAATGCCCCTGCTTTAACAAAGACCGTCCAGCATCATGCAACGTCATTTGTTGCCCCTGTCATTAACGACAGCAATCAAAATTCAACAGAGGTAAGACACGTTATTTTCCCGGCGGGGTTTTTGTCATCTTATTTAATATCGATCATTTAATATCTAGCTTTATATATACAATAATGTACATAATAAACTAATCTAAATCGACAATCTAAACTAACTAATCTAAATCTAAATTTATAAATAAATAAATAACATATATATATATATGTTTACACGGTCATAAATATTTTTACAGTGCTTTAATAAATTAACTAAATAAACTAATTTCCGGATACGTAATTACAAGCGTTACATTTACAGTTTGGCCCATCCCACTTTTTTATGATGTTTTTAAAACTATTTAAATTTTCGGCGGATTTAATTTCATTTGGCAGTCCATTCCAGATTTGAGGTCCCAATGATCGAAGACTATTTGAACCAAGGTGACTTGATTTGGTCAATAATGCTGTAAGTCGTTGGAGTTTCTTAATGAGTAATTAGAAGATTTTTTTTGGAAAATATCGTGCATGAAAGACGGGTTTAAATTTTTCAGTGTCTTAAAAATTTCTATACAGAGAACTCTTAGACGGGAAACATGCATAGTACACCTTTCTGATTTCGACAGTAAGTCGCTATACGAGCAAAGGTGATCATTGTGTAAAAATCTAAGGGCACGTTCTTGAATCTTTTCAATTTTTTGCAAAGATTTAGTTGACGAGAAGTACCATACCAGAGGGCAATAATCAAAATTTGAATATACAAAACTTTGAACTAGAATCTTCTTTTCATTAAAACCAATACATTTTTTGAGTCTTTTTAAAACATTGAGTTGTGATGCAGCTTTTCTGCAAAGTTCAGAGATATGCTGTTCAAAGTTCAGTTTATAATCTAGTTGAATACCTAGCAATTTCACTGTTTCTTCCGATTTGATCATTTTTCCTTGGATGTTGAAATTTTCTCCACTAGTATTTGTTTGATCCTTTCTGATAAGGANAGCTTACTGTGACCAGTATCCTGCCGGTTTAGGGTATCAATATTGATATCCCCCATTACAATTACGTTGTCGTATTTATCTAAAGCAAAATTCAAGGTAGTCGAAAGATCGCTAAAAAATGAAACAATATTGGTGGATTCAGGAGGCCGGTAAATACTATAGATGATCCATTTCTTTTTGCTTACTATGAGTTCCGAGCACAAAAGTTCTAGAGAAGGAGTCTCTAATACTGGGACTCGATTGCAAACAACACCTTTCCTGACATACAGCATAATGCCCCCACCAAATTCGTTCCTATCACGACGCATAGGTTTTTGGTAGTTATTCACAAGAAAAGTTTCAGTTTTAAAGTCAGAACTTAGTTTGGTTTCCTCTATGGCCAAAACATCAGGTAAGCATCTTTCCATAAGCATCCTCAAGTCAATAATCTTATTCCTAAGACTATTAATATTTAAGAAACCGATGAGTGGGTGGTTATGATACTCTGTCCTGAGGCTAAAGAGTTTGTCGATGTCGCATGAAACATTAGATTCTAAAGAAATATCTGTTGGAGTAGGCGACGAGGCTGATGATTCTACATGGGGTACACTATTGTCTACCGAAGACAAAGAGCTAACAGATTGCAGGTGTGTGCTTGATAACGACCCTTCGTCAAGAGAAAAGGAACGTCGACTTGTTCCTTGCAAGGTTTCTGTGTCAGGTACAGATGGAAAAACATGTTCCTGACTTGTGCCTGTATTAGAAGAGTGTGAATTTATTCCTACGCCCTGTAAAAAAGAATACATCACTTCTACATCAATATGTATATCATGTGAGTTCCCAAAAATAAAAATAGACCCCTTTTTCTGATATTTACAAGCTAAAGATAGACCCTTTTCTCTGAGTATCTCTGACTTTTTTCTGACCTTTTCCAAATGTAAAAATTCTTTTCTCTGAAAAGTAGCAAGACGCATGCCCTAATCACATGTCAAAATAAAGTGCTTCTAGCTGATGCTTCTATATTTCTTGAATAGACTATTTTGTTGGCAATAGTTCTCAAAAAAGCTTTCTGTTGAGGAGTCACCAAATCTATACAAAGAACAATTTTATTATAATATGGACACCATTATATGTAAATAATTCTTCTAAATATCAATGTCTTGTAATGTGTATGCTCTTATTTTCAGTCATTTAGTAATAAAGTTTCTGTGGACTGAATCAGAAATGTGGTAGGCCAATTGATAAGTGAATGCTAGCCTACTTAAAACTCATTCTCCACTTTACTTAAATTTGTAAAAACCTACCTACTGTAGATGACATATGTTTCAGAGTAACATTGGCAAAATGTGGCTATGGAGTTTCTAAGATTGAGTTATGTCAGGTTATTGCATTAATTCTCTTTGAATACAACAAACATTAAACCTTTATTTAAAAGTGTATGAGGATGAGTGAGCTACTGTATATTTCACACACCCACCTTATGTTGACAGATCATCTCACAACTTATTAATATTGCAAGTTAATTGAGTCAATACTAGTCTATATAGACGGATATATACTTACTGGGTTGCGTTTTATTCCTATTTTCTCTCTTGTTTTGGGCTGCTTGCAACAAAACTCTATCGAGCTGTTGTGGGATCATCGCCATTGCTGACCAAAGATCAGTTTTGAAATGGCAGTTGTTGTTATATTTCCTATGTGTCATCTTATTCAAGTAGGTTTTTGAAGTTTGCTTCCATAAACTAACTTGGAAAACATAACATACTGGAAGGCAGCAACAACCATCATTATAAATGCAAGCTTTGCTCAGAGTCAGCAATGGCGTCTTTGAGCCCAACACAAGAGAGAAAATAGAATAAAGAACAGCCATGAAGAGTCGAAGTAAGTATATAACATTGACTCGACTTCTTTTGAAAAGCTAGAATCATTTTGACTGCATTATGAAACATTTAAACAGACGTGAAAAGAATCGACTTGAAGATCAAATGAATGAATCACAAATTGAAACCAAAGTCCAAGAGAGATGCAAATGATCTGATTTGTGAAACTTAAAATAGCCTAAATTACTTCCAAATTATAGGTACTGTATCAGAATAGGGATCAAAGATGAATTTTAGCAATGTAAATAATGAATTGTGTGACAAAATTTTCTACTGGATGAATGTCAACTTTGGCACAAATGCACACCATGACAATTTTCATTGAAGAAATTTTCAAATCTAATGAATATTAGAATAAAGTAGATGATAGTTGGTCATTGGATTTTGGTGCTGCTAAGCAATATTTTATCATGATAACCATTATATCAAGTATATAAACTAATATTCAGAATCATAAATTGATACCCTTATTTTAGAATCATCTGACATTGCAGGAATCTATGTCCTATTTTCAGGAATCTATGTCCTAGAATGCCAGTTTTTTTAATACCCTTTCTCGGAGTTTTTGGGAACTCACACGATATACATATTTATATAGAAGTGACCCCGCCGGGGTTATTTTCCTGCAGAGTTATTTTGCCTCATCCGAGGCTTTCCGTGCAGAGTTTGTTCTGTGATACATATTTATTAGTGATAATACTTCTACAAATTTTAAAGAAATTTTAAAAGTTTATTTTGGAGTATCTTTGACTAGATCAGTCTACAGACCTCCATACTCTGCACAGCATCCTGTGACTGTAAGAACGTTAATGGATGAGTTTTCTAATTACTTGGAATCTGCTATAATAACACCAAATAAACTGCTTATAGGCGGTGACTTCAACATTCATGTGGATGACCAGAGTGATTTGACAGCAACAGCGTTTCTTGATCTGCTCCAGAATTATGATCTAATCAACCATGTTCGGCAGCCTACATATGTAGCTGGCCATACATTAGACCTGATCATTGCAAGAAATAATAATGAGATTTCACTTGACAGTCCACACACGAGGAATTTTATTTCAGATCGCTGCTTTGTTAGAGTTGTATCATCCATAGAAAAACCAGAGGTCCAGACCAAGGAGATAATCTACAGAAAACTGAAAGATTTAAATCTGGACGATTTGAAACGTGATATTGCAGCAAGTAATTTAGCAACATCAAATTATAACAATCTTTCTCTGACTAAGCTAGCTGAGTTATATGATTCCACATTGAGTGCAATTCTGGACAAGCATGCACCAATTGTGAAAAATGTTCTTAGGATAAAGTCGGTATCCCCCTGGTACAATAGTGAACTCAGGGGTATCAAACGAGAAAAACGAAATGCTGAAATAAAATGGGAAAAAAGTAAAAACGGTGCAGATTTTGACTTATTCAAAAGAAAACGGAATGATTATATCAAGAGTTGCAACAATGCTAAAATATTGTATTATCCAAATAAGGTTGAGATTTGTGATGGCAATCAAAAGCGCCTTTATCAATTCGTTTCTAAACTGACAGATGGAGAAAAATGCATACCATACCCTGATGAGTGTACAAAAGAATGTCTTTGTAAAATGTTTGGAGACTTCTTTGGTGAGAAAATTGATACAATAAGATCACAAATTGATGAAACGGTCAAGGCAGAAGGTATCAACAACGTGGTAGACTATAGCTTATCTCCAGTTGTTCCTGCATTTGATCGGTTTAAAGAACTATCACAAGAAGAGGTTAAGGGTATCATTATGAAATCACCAAACAAAATTGCTCTTTGAACCCACTACCAACAGAACTATTAAAAGCATGCATTGATGTATTGATTGGTCCAATAACAGCAATCGTAAACAAGTCACTATCATGTGGGAAATTTCCCTCATGTTGGAAATGTGCAATTGTCATTCCTTTACTGAAAAAACTGGGACTGGATCTTATCTGCAAGAACTATCGCCCTATCAGCAACCTCTATTTTGTTTCTAAAATCGTAGAAAATCAGCACTGCCACAGTATGTTCAGCACCTGCAAGAACTTGGGTTGTACTCAACTGAGAACTCTGCATACAAACAGTATCATAGTACAGAGACACTACTTGCTAAAGTTCACTCAGATATCATGAATAACATGGATAAACAAAAAGTGACCATCTTAATCTTGTTGGACTTAAGTGCTGCTTTTGACACAGTTGACTTGCAAATACTGTCAGAAATCTTCCAACAAAGATTCAACATATCAGGCTCAGTTTTCAAATGGTTTAGCTCGTATTTAAAGAACAGAGAACAAAGAATTATGATCAAGGACACTCTATCTCAAATTTACACGCTTAAAGGGAATCGACATAGTTAAAAGCTGGCCCGGGCCAAGTTAAAAATATAGTTTATTGTATTTGATACTGTTGGCACGTGCCGTTTCATTGTGTAGCTGAAGAAACAATGGGTGCGTTGGCGTTTTCGTAACCTATTTATAGTGATATTTTGGGATATTTGAGCTCTCTGTATGACATAATTGAGCTCCATTCCCCTAATGTAGCAGCTTATGCTGATGATACACAGCTTTATCTTGGTTTCAATCCATCTAGCGCTGAAGACCGAATCCAGTTGAAAATCAATGATGACAAAACTGAATTATTAGTTATTTGTACAAATCAACAGCTAGCAAAAGTACCGGATCTGTCAATAAAAGTTGGATCTGTTGAGATTAAAACATCTAACACTGCAAGAAATCTGGGAGTAATATTTGATAACAAAATGACCATGGAGAAGCACGTAAACAATATCAGTAAGAAGGCATTTTCTCAATTGAGACGACTAAGGCAGATTAGACAATACTTGTCAAAAGAAGCCACAGAATTATTGATCCACTCGTTCGTTTCATCAACACTTGATTATTGTAACGCACTGCTGTATAGATGTGCAAAACACCTGCTGGATAAATTTAAAAAGATTCAAAATTGTGCAGCACGAGTTGTGATGGGAGGCCATAAATATAACCATGTGAAACCTCTCCTCAAATCTCTGCATTGGTTGCCAGTGGCACAAAGAATAGATTTTAAGATTGCATTGTTGACGTATAAATGCCTCAACGAACTTGCACCGAAATATCTCGTCGATCTCTTGGAAGTTCAGGAAAGCTGCAGATTACTGAGATCAAATAAGAAAATAGATTGAAGCTATCCATTCACCAGAACTAAAACACTCGGCACCAGAGCTTTTATATATGCTGCTCCTGCAGTATGGAACTCTTTACCGGACAACATAAAGAACACAAATTGCATAAAAACCTTCAAGAGGCTCCTGAAAACACACTATTTTGAAATAGCTTATAATTAATGTCGGACTATGGTTGAATATATATATAGACATGTACATCTTTTTCCAAGACGTAATTGAAAATTGTAAATTGTAACATGCTTTTTATCTCATCTTTTTTTCATATATATTTTTAATTCAGATTTTTAAATTTTAAATTGTAAGACTTAAATTGTAAAGCGCAACCGAGTATCATTTAGTATTGTGGCGCTATAGAAATTTTGCATTATTATTATTATTATTTATTATTATTTTGTTAAAATCTTGTTAAAATCTGTTATTTTAAACGGAACCTATTCACTATGGAATACCTTAATATAGCGTTACTTTGTTCATCGAAGTATACTTTGTTCATCGTTGCTCGTCTTGTCTTCAAATTCCGATTAAACTCTTCCCTGCAAATACTTCGTTAGTAACACAATTAAAGGCACATTGTCAACCATGATCCTTTGTGCGCCGAATGAAAAGCAAGACAAACAGAGCCTGGGCCAGAAACCACTTTCATATTATACGAAAGTCGATTGTGGCGCCACAGAGGATCATGGTTAGCAATGGATCTTTTAGTTTATTATGAAGTTCTTTAAGGTTACGGTAAACATTTGTAGGTCGAACAAGTCAATTTTCGGATTTCTTCAATTCTCAGAAGCCCAAATTTTAAGAAACGCAAAGATACCACCTTTGGAAGTAAAAGAATTGTTGAAAAAGCAGATTTCTTGATCAAAGGAAGGATACTACAAGTTCTCACGCAAAGTTTTCTTTGTGGTTTAAATTCTAATCCTAGCTTTTTGACCTATTAAGCCGGTCGTGTGCTAGAAAACAAAGAGGAAACCACATTATATGTATCGATTCCTTTGTTTAAATGTTTTAAGCCTTAATGGCTTGACCCGGATTACATCGTGGCTTATTTGACCTTGATGTTTGCATTTGAAGTGGCATCAGTAAAATTCCCTTTTTTCAGGACGTAGAAATCCACTAGGTACAGGTACGAAAAAGCTATTTTGTACCCAAGGAGCCAATCGAATGGCTCTACATTTTGCACACTACCAGGGCAGGCTTCAGGCGAGCAAAAATTGTCTCAAAATTTTGGTATGTCCTCTGGTCCGCCTTTTATAGCCCAATACAACTGATGGAGGGCAGAGAAGTTATTTGCAAATTTATGACAGCGTATATTTTTAAGGGAAGGAGGAATTTAAAGAATCTGAGACACGGTTTGGTGGCTTAGGATGTGCGCTTCCTGTTGATAAAGTTAGATTTTGTTACGTTAAATGCAAGGGTACAAAATAGCTTTTGAAGGAGGTATGCTATTTGAAGCAATAAAGTTGCCTGGAAAATATCATCTTACAATCTTTGCCAATTATTTTGATATGGTTAGAATCCCTACATTCTTACGCATCGAATGATGTATGGTTTAACTAGATTCCGTTAACAGTTTGGCTTTTGGGGAGAGAAAACCTAATCTTGTGCCACACACATTTACCGTAACCTTAATACTATTTTCTCTGCAAAATAGTAAATTTTACTTTGTTTTATCGATAGTGTTATTTCTCGCATGTCATGATTATAGATTATAATTATATTACTTCTCAAACAATTTTGGTTCTTACAAAGCAATTTTACGTTTCAGGACTTGAATACCAGGCTGAAGAATTTGATCAACAGTGAACCCTGCTTGTTATTCATGAAAGGAGCTCCATCAGAACCAAGATGTGGTAAGAGTCAATTATTTACTATTATTATTGGCTAATTTCAGATAGCTGCATTTCATATATTCATATTTCAATTTATTAAGGAGGGTGACCCTTCAACCTAGTGGCTGATTTTCAAGGGGCCCTCCACATACAAACTTACAATATACGGGTTAAAACATCTAAGAATTACTTACAATAAATAAATACAACTAAATAAACAATGCTAAGTGTGAAAAATAAAAGAAGAATGCGTAAAAAACGTATAGACTGGGGATTTCTCCTACCATCCAGCCACTTGCCCAACCCCCGCCGCCATGCCCAACCTCCACCAAACCGACAACGAAGACCCAAAACGAATCCCCAGCGCCGAACCCAGCAGAAATCAAGCACATAAACAACAGGTCCGGCAGCCGCCTGACGGTCTGGAAAATCCCCAGTCTATTATAAACTATGTTTGAAAACATTAATGGAGGATGCCTGCTTAGTCTCAGCTGGGAGGCTATTCCAAAGTTTTGCACCTCGATATGAAGAACGTTTCTGCCCATTTGCGTTGTGTCACACAATTTAGAGTTAGGTTTATAATGTACGGTACTCTCATAGCTTCTTGGCACGGCGTTTTCTGGAAGTTCAGGGAGTGCATTGTTGGATTAATAGTTGAAATTTCAATTGTTGTCGCGAAAAGTGAATTTACTCACCTTTATAGAATGGCTTGTTTTCACGACCATATTCATTTTTCTCATTGGGTTTTACAGCAATAAAACATTAAGGCTGATGTGTGTTATTCACGTTGATAGTAACAATCGGATTGGATTTGTTGTGGCGCACAGTTAGAATCACCTCACTTGGCATGAAGAATTGGGGTGAGGCCCAGATCAATCGCAGTTGCCGACAATTATGTGTGACAGGACCCAGGACATGAATTCAATGAGTTGCCAGCATTATTTCAATGTTCGGTGTACTGCTAAACCCTTGCTTCGCCTTCACCATTACCATCGCCTAGTGGAAAATACAGGCTTAGCTCATGGACGTGATGTTTTTGCGTCGTTCCGTGCACATTATATATGCTTTGTTAAACCTGAGGGAAGTGACCCAGTAGTATTGTAGGATTTTGTTATTCAAACATTCCCCTTATCAGCACAAACTTGTCACGTACCTTTGAATGTTATATGCATAAATTAGAACTTACTGCAGTCAGGTTTTTTTTTACATTACAAGGAGCACTGAAAGCAGTTTATATGATAACGAGCTACAATTCATAAGACTGATAGATTATAATGTCTTTTTTAATCTACGAAAGCCTTCATTTTATAATTATTATAATTACAGTCATTTTAAACAGTCTCCTAACCAAGTGCCGTGTCATTCTATTACCAGGTTTCAGCAGACAGATTACAGATATCCTAGCAAAATTCAATATCAAGTACAGTCATTTCGATATTCTCTTAGATGATGAGGTCAGGCAAGGTAAGCTTGTAATAATTAGTAGCTAGCGTTAATTCTCGAAAGTTTTATTTAGGGTCTGTTTGTATGAGCGCAGGCTGGTTATATCTCCACATGGTAGGATATTTCCGGTTTGTATGTACTGTACCGGGTGAGTAAAACAATTTAGGGCGTTTGACAAATTTTTTCGCTGCAATCAACTTTGCAGTTTCGTTCCTTAAAATTTAATTGCACAGGAAATAGGCTAACTTCAATATGAATGGTTCAAATCAGTCTTTCCTTTGGTTCAAAAAAGAGGTTAGGAATCTAAATCCCAGGAAAAGCTACAACGCACAAAAATATCCCTTCTAAAATTCTTCTGATGTATGTGTAGAACCTTTGACGCAAATTTTTAATGATTGCATAGAAAGTTGGTCCTTTCCTGATGAGCTTATCTGCGCGGATGTCACATCTCTTCCTAAGAATGGACCAACCAACTCCAGGACTAATTTTAGGCCAATTAGCATTCTGCCGACGTTCTCAAAACTGTTTGAAAGAATATTGGATAAACAGGTAGTTGCTCATATTACACCTTTTTCTCGTCACTTCTTTGTGGTTTTTGACAAGGTTACCAACATGCTCTCGTAAGACTTCTAGAAAAATTCAAAATTAGTCTCGATGAAGGTGGTAAGGCAGGGACTGTATTGATGAACCTGTCCAAGACATTTGATTGCATTAGACATGATCTCTTGATTGCATGCATATGGTTTCTCTCACGAAGCATTAACACTCATTAACGATTACCTCACAAACCGACAACAGAGAGTCAAGGTAAATGGTTCATTCAGTTCTTGGAAAAGCCTAACACGCGGTGTTCCTTAGGGGTCAGTCTTAGGGCCTCTATTATTTAACATCTACATTAATGATCTCTTAGTTTTTGTTCAAAACTCAGTTATCTTTAATTATGCAGATGATACTACAATCTATGCTTGCGATAAGAACCTAGATAATATAACTCATAGGCTTGAAAATGATTGTAGAGTAGCCTTACAATGGTTTGCCGACAACTTTATGAAATTAAATGCAGATTAATGCCATCTTTTGGTTCTTGGGCAGAGATGTGATGATCCAGTTACTGTTAGGATTGGAAATGCTGATGTCGTTAATAGCTCTGAAGAGAAGTTACTCGGAGTACACATTGATAGCAAACTTTCCTTTTTGACCATCATGTCTCGAAATTGGGCCAGAAGGCTAGCAATAAACTTTGTGCACGTTCCCGCATATCCCCGTATATGGATAAGAACAAAGTAAGAAACTTGATGAGGGCATTTATTACCAGTCAGTTTCAATACTGCCCTTTAATCTGGATGTTTCACAGCAGGCAGCTTAACCAAAAAATCAACAAAATACAGGAACGGGCTTTAAGAATTACATATAAGGATGCCGAATCTACTTTTAGTGAGCTATCAGAGAAGGACCGTGCGGCAGTTACTATCCCTACAAAGAACTTGCAAATACTTATGATTGAGATGTACAAAACTAGAAATGACCTGAACCCTTCATTCATGCAGAAAATCTTCTGTGAAAATGAAAGTCATTACAATTTGCGTAACAATAACGAATTTATTCTACCAAGTGTGAGATCTGTCAGCAATGGGATAGAAAGTGTCCGATTTAAGGGTCCGCAACTGTGGCAAATGTTACCACAACCAATACGATAATCAGAATCCCTTTCTCAGTTTAAAGCAAAGATAAATGATTGGTACGGAGAAAATTGTTCATGCAAGTTGTGTCACATTTTTATTCCGAACTCGGTCTATTTATAAGAAATGTTTTTAGATATCCGTTTTTATATTATATACTTTTGATTACTTGTAAATATTTTATCCACCTTTTTTATGTAATACTTGTATATCTATTTTTAACCTTGGAATTAATTAGCTAACTAATTTTAGTTATCGTATATTTTAATCCAAGGAAAAAGAAATTGATGATAATAATAATCCATTCCATAATTACGAGCGATTTTAGCAAAATTTTGTTTCACAAGATTCCTATAATATGCCTTTAGATATACCGGGTGTCCCAGAAAGAAACGCTACAGATTTGCAAAATTCTAATGCAAACTGTTTCAAACTCATTATCAAATAATTATTGTTATTTAAATCTGCAATGATTAGATTAAATTTTGATATATTTGCCAGTATTTTTGGTAACTTGGTTGTAGCGTTAAAAATCACCAAACTTCAAATTTGCTGTTAGGACAAATCCAGAGCTTCCAGAATTTGAGCAAAAGATAATGGAAAATCAGAAGCATGGAATATCTGCAATTTCACAGCATCACTGATACGGACGCAAAAATTGTTAAGAAACTGCAACACAGAGATCCTTTGCTGGTTCTTGAGCTATCAAGTCTCAAGGGAGTTCTTCATGCTCATTTACAATTGAAAGTATAACTCTGATAACGGCCTAGTCATTTGAGGAAAATTAAAGAACCCTCATGAGCACTTTAGAAGCATGACTGTGCCTTGATAGAAATTTTTGTGAAAGTGTCTATTCAATGCAAAATAAAATGGTGTATTTGCGTGTTTGTTAGCAATGCTGTGAGATTTCAGAGATTGTCATGCTTCTGATTTTCCATTATCTTTTGCTCAAATTCTGGAAGCTCTGGTTTTGTCCTAACAGCAAATTTGGAGTTTGCTGATTTTTAACGCTACAACTAAGTTACCAAAAATACTGGCAAATATATCAAAATTTAGTCTAATCATTGCAGATTTAAATAAAAATAATTGTTTGATAATGAGTTTGAAACAGTTTGCATTAGAATTTTTCAAATCTGTAGCGTTTTTTCTGGGACACCCTGTATTTTTTCTCCAAAAACTATTAAAAATGTCATTTATTGTGTTGGGGCACAAAAGGAACAGATATGGTTATTTTTTATATCCCTAGGGGGCCCTCTCTTCATCGTTCTGAAGCAGAATGTTCACCAAAAAATACCCTTTTCAAAGAAATCGCTTTAGGACAAAATCGTCAATAATTATAGAAAAAAATGACCGACTTTAGAAAATTATATATTTATAATTGATTTAATCGTTCTTCTCTCGTTTAAAACTGTAAGAAGCAATTTCTGAGTTGTTTTTTTTGTTGCCAAAATATTGCTTGATAAACGCCCACATTTTTCTGACACACGTGGTACATGTGACAAACTAGCCAGGGCCGGAAATCGTTTTCAACACCTGTTACGGCTAGATGAGATTTAGCCATATGAGATCTAGCCATCTGAGATCTTGAGGATTAGGGTTAGGGTTAGGGTTAGGGTTAGGTTTGACCCTTGCTCATATAAACAGTTTCAGACTTGTATCAATTTCATTCTAGAGATCAGTCCAAACAAGAGTATTAGAGAAAACGTTTCTAGGAATATCTTTCATTTCAGTAGCGTTTTCTCAGTTCCTTTTTGAGTACTACTGAACTGTTGAGAACTTCTGTGATTCCAGCATTTTTAAGACATTTTTTTAGATTTATTGATTTATGAATTTTGCAACTCGTATCTTAAAGGGTTCATTTAAACAGTTCTAGGGTGCCGGCTGAGGTAATCGGACACTTAAGAAAAGCAATTTTTTTCATGAGAAAACTTATTCACAGGCAAAAGCTAAGATTAACAGGTGAATGGACAGATATTTTGGCATACTTTCTCAAAGTTTTTTAGTTTTCAACTTTGCCTGCTTGCCTTTGGCAATGATGTTTTGCTGCTGATCTCGGCGGTAGTTTTTCGACGGTAAGTTCACGATGCAAAATGTGCCAAGAAATTTATTTGTTGGAGTGTACTTGGCAAGTAGTCCGTCTATAAATCCTTTTTCATCATTTTATTCGTCTTCCTTTCCTATTCTTGAATGCAAAAACAATGGTTCGACTAGCGGTTCTCGTAACGACGTTCTGGAGAGCTCTTGGTACACGCAAACCAATCTATAAACTAGGAGATGCGTGACAAAAATGTTGTTTTGATCTTATTAGTACATTTGTTTGATCTACGTATATATAGTTATGAAAGAAATATGAAAATCCAAATCGCGTTTCACATCTTAAATACACTAATTCTTCTCCAAAATGATATACTTGGTGTCCGAAAGCCACTGCCATGAACTTTAAGACCACTCGAAAATAGTTCCCTTCTGTTCTCCCTTCAATGAAACGGTTTAAATTCTTTGGCACAATCCTATGTTTTATTCACGTGTCACACATCCAATTTCTTTGATTGGTTAAAACTGTGGTCTCGTTAGGCCACGGATTCGGAGTTCCGAATCTAGGTGTGACGTTCAGAAGAACAACTTCTTCACCGCCAAGCACAACGACAGTGACTAGTTTTAGCGTGCTTTACATTTAAGAAGGCCTTTATCAATGTATTTAGTATCTATAATGCTAGCATTAGTACTAGAAATAACGAATCGTTAATGAGTGCGCGCATCCTGTTTCTAAATTTTAGTAGAGATGTGCTCCACGATGTGTGCCAGAAATCCTGTATGCAGAAATGGAAGTTGACCAGAAATCCTTTAGGGATGACAGATTAAAATCGAAATAATGTTTCAAAATAGAAGCGTCATTGTGGAATTTTTCAGATTCTTGTGATTCCTATTTTCGTGATTCTCCGTAATTTTTTTAATTTTGCCAGATGACATTGCGAAACTCTTGTGGTTTATGAGAAGTTATTGGGCCTTGTCTGCAATTTTACGATTTTATGAAGGAAGTTCAACATAAAAACCAGCGATTTGCCCCTCGCGCTTTTTGGCTGATTCACTGAAAAACATGAAGTGAGTAACTGTAACTGGACGTTATAAATGGTCTGATTTGGGACCTAAGCCAAAGAACTGTTGTAAACAAATTTTACTTAAGCCTGGTTTCCATATAATCGCAAGGAGTCGCAAGGAGTCGCAAGGAGTCGCAGTGAGTCGCAGTGAGTCGCAGTGAGTCGCAAGGAGTTGCAATTTTTGTTACCCCGAATAGTGGTTTCCATATGATCGCAAGGAGTCGCAGAGAGTCGCAATGAGTCGCAAGGAGTTGCAATTTTTGTGACCCTGAAGAGTGAAATGTTGCAATTTTCTATCTCTGCGACTGCTTGCGACAGCCAACGCAAGGAGTCGCAAGGAGTCGCAAACAAATTTTTAGCCGGTTTCCATATGATCGCAGAGAGTCGCAACCAAACTTGATCACTTTTATTGCGACTCACTGCGACTCTTTGCGACTCCTTGCGATCATATGGAAACCAGGCTTTACGCTGCTCTTTTTCCAGACTTTGATTGAAATCTAACAACAAACAACTTTAAAGACCCATTGCTAACCTAGACTGCGTCACAGACCATAACCAGAGGGAGTTATGGTCTGTGTGATGAACTCACTTTTGTTGTCCCAACAACTTCAGTATGAACAAATTAAACAAACAAAGAGCTAGACAAGCCAATATCATTATTGACAAGAAGACAAACACGAGCACAATAAACTTCAATGACAAAGGAAATGTGGCCTGCGAATCATTGAATTTAAACTAACCAGCGGTTAAAGACAATGAATAGTAACAAAGGAAAACAATAGACATATGCGTGGACATCAGGGAAAAGTGGAAAAGTTCATAGTTGACTTTAGTAAGCTTGCTTCTTCGTCGCGCGCAATTAAGAAATACTGTGTTTGATGGATGTTATTTGTAACGTACTTTTCCTGCAGTTTTTGGGATTTATTCACAAGTTTCCGACTACCACCGCCGATTGCCACTGCGGACACCCTAGTGTGATATCTAGAAATTTGAAAAAGCCATCGCCACACTTTATAAAACACTTTTTCAGCAACTGTATGTTTTGGTGATTCATTTTAAATGCCTTTTTAGGTCTAAAGACATATTCGAATTGGCCAACTTTTCCACAGCTGTATGCAAATGGAGAGCTTATTGGAGGACTGGACATTGTTCGAGTGAGTCACGTATTATTGGGCGATATAAATCTAGCAAGAATATGTACCGGGTGTCTCAGAAAAAAGTACTCCCTTTTGATTGGAAAAATGAGCGGAACGATAAAATGTCATGACTTTTCGGCTGCACAACTACATTTGTTAATCTTCAACTTAAATGCACATACCTTGCATTTGTAAATCGTCCACCAAACACCGGAGATACGAGCTTGCAAAGTAAAAATTTAGAGTGCACCTGAAACCAGAGGATTTGAAAAGGGCCTAGCCATGCTTTGATTTCATAGGCATTTTCCAAAGGAATTTTCAACTTTTTTATTTTTAGTTTTACTTTTGAAAAGAATTCTACTTTGAGATGTTTCTATTGTCCTTGAAATCACTTTCCTTTTGAGGAAAAAATTGTTCCTTACATTCCATTGAAAAGTTATTTGTATCAAAGAAGATTGCGGAAAAAGGAACATGCACGCTTATTTTGGAGATGTGGCATGAGTTTAGTATTCTTGCTGCATTTTGATTACAAAGTACTTTGTAATCTAAGAAGCGACTTCGAAGTCAGTCAGTCAGTCCTTCCGTCCGTCAGTCACGCATTAGTGTGATTGATCAGCAAGGTATCGCAGATAATTAGCACAAAGACAAGAAAAAGTGCGTTTGGCACGCAATTATCCAATGATTATCCCCCCTGCGCATAGAGAACCAAGGAAAACTTGACATCGGCCTTTTTCATGCTTTATGGCGAGCGGTCGAAAAACAGGATCATTAATGGTCATTCAGACCAAATTTGTATTAATGACCCGCAGATATTGAGCAATTTCTATCTGTGCCAGAAATGTTTTTATTTTGATTGTTTCATGCTGGAATTATATGAAACAAGGGGGATACTTCATATTCGATCCTCTGCGTCCATATCGGCGTCCGATGAAATGGGCGGGGCGGGGCTGAATGAAACACAGTACCTTAAGGAAAAGCTAACATGCAATGAAATTTAGACCGGGATTTAGGCAAATTTTAGTTAACAGCTTGTTTCATTTCACACAACAGGCTCTAAGTTAGAAGTCGACCCGCATTGAGGCATCAGAAACCCTTCATTCGATTTGTATGTTTTGCCGATTCAAGGACACGCCTTGCTCATGTCAGTGAAAGATGGGCAGCTCTGAATTGTCCTTAGGATGACCCCAGTGTTTGCCGACTCATAACTGAGGAGCATGCCACACCCTTTTAGCCATCAAAATGGCGTTTTCTCGAATGTTCTCGACATGTGGAAAACAACTTGTTTGATTACAAAGTACTTTGTAATCTAAGAAGTGGGTTCGATGTCAGTAAGTTAAGTTAAGTAAGTCACGCTCATTAGTGCAATTGATTAACGTTTGATCTCTGCTAATGAGCTTGAGATAAAGAAATCGCATACAGTGATGAATCGCTGTGATGTATGATTTCAAGAATGCATTTTTTGGGAAAACAACATCATTAAGGATCATTTCGTGCTACTCACGCTTTGATATTCAAACTTTGCGAGCTTTTACTGCTTCATTGGTTGAATTAATGTGGAAATTAGTGCTTCAAGCTTGTTCTACTTGGCGATCAGCCAGAATGTAAGAAGGAGCAAACGATAATACGTGCGCTCAACCACTAATGCATTTAGTTATTTTGATGGTACGGCTGAAAATGGGTGGTTTGCAGAAATCAAGCGAAATCCGCAAAATCTCGTACGCTTTTTTGGCTCGTGATACACGCCTTGGTAGATACAGTCCTCTTTCAGCTAACTACATCACGAAGAATAATTTGAGGTTATGGCGGCGTCGATATTCAGATCAAAGTGTCGATATTCAGATCTGATCTTAATCAGACATTCTTATGCTCGCTTCAGTCGTCAGGGACCAAGGCAGAGAAATACGCGCATGACGCAAAAATCGCGAGATAAGTTAATCGGACTTTGTAATCTTCCAAAAGGATCTTATGTTTCTTCTACTTGTTTAATTAGGGTCGTGGCTAAGCGTCTATGATTCTTTTCAAAAGAAAAACTAAAAATAGAAGTTTAAAATTCCTTTGGAAAATTCTCATGACATCAAATGATGGTTAGGCCCTTTCTCAAAACCTCTGGTTTCATGTGCACTCTACATTTTGACTTTGCGAGCTTGTATCTCCGGTGTTTGGTGGACGATTTGTAAATGCAAGGTATGTGCATTTAAGTTAAAGATTATAAAATTTAGCTGTGCAGTCGGAAAGTCCTGATATCCTATTGGTTTGTTCCTTTTTCCAGTCAAAAGAGGGTACTTTTTTTGAGACTCCCGGTATATATCAAATATATCAAATATCAAATATCGTATCAAATGTGTACAGAAAGTCGAGAACAGTCAATATCTTGCGATTTTATTCAATGTGACTAGGTAAACAGTACTTTTTCTGTGCTCAGTCAATGACTTCAGATCTTCTGTTCAATTGATCGACATTAGTGAACAGTAATGTCGATCTTTTCACAGTTAATGACTTTAGGTCTACTGCCCTGACATTTTAAAACTTTTTTCGCCTACTTTATTTACCTTCTTGGTTACTGCAAAAGATGCGTTGTATCACCTTGCAACTGGTTTAGCCGATTTTAGGATTTTATTGCTACCATATGCACATTTTTTGGCTTCACAATTAGTGACCGAGGGTGTGGATACAACGCTAAGTTATTTAACTGAATGAAGGCAAAACAGGGTTATGAAATTTTCTTCGCAAATTCCTTTTGTTTTGAGTGCATAGAAATATCTAATTTGCTTCTTCATAGGAACTAGCAGAGAACGGAGAACTAGAGCAAATGTTACCAAAATCAGAAGATCTGAATACAAGGTTAGTTTATTTTATTATAAGTTGGCAGTATTAATAAGTTAATAGAAAATCTTCAAGAAAGCAAGAAAAAGTAGTTCGTAAAGCACTCATGCCCTCACACTTTGACTTGTGAGCTACAACTCAGTCAAACGCTTTTAACCAAGAAAGGTTCCGGCTACCGCTTGCAGCTGTCACTGTGTTGGCGCACTCTCTTTTCAAAGACTATCAGTATCTGAAAAATTGCAATCGCATTTTGTCCTTTGTTAGATATTCTCCCTCACGAGCGGTTGCTTGGCTACGTTAGTGTCTCTGCCGAGGAAGGAATTGCTTCATGCAAAGCAGATCGTCAGTGGTGATATTTCTCTGAATCCCGGGCCAAATCAAAATCTTGCGAGCAGCGAAGATTTGCAAGATTTGGCACGTAGCAGAGACCTTAAACATCTCCATCAAAACATTTGATGCCTTCCTGCTCACAAAGCAAGCTTGGAGGAGTTGCTAAGTCGGCAAAGGCTCATCATATCATAGGCACCAGTGAAACACATCTTAATAAGCACATTCTTGATGGTGAAATGGAAGGTTTTGATACGCAAAGGAAAGATCGCCCCAATGGCAAAGGAAAAAGAATCGTTGTTTACGTCACAGAAACACTAAAACCCCACAGGAGATTTGATTTGGAAGTAGATGACATTGAAATTACACGAAAGTTTTCACCATATGACTTATGACTGGGATTTCAGCCCTGCTACCCGAGGTGAAAATAATTTCGATTACATGGGAGTTTCAACTCAGAGCTGGAAATTGCAGCCACGTGCCAAATTAGATTTTCGATTGTGAAAACGGTCCAATATCTCGATTATGTCAGTGCATCCGATGTAAAACAATAGAGATTAATCGATTTCTAAATCCTCAAATCACCCCGAAAAATCACATCAGTGGTACAGACATGTTTGCAGTGTCTCGAATCACAACTTGAAAATAAAACGTGAGGGCTTTGAAATTAGTCTTGTAGTTGTCTGCGTTAATTTAATGGGACGTCAGATGCTATCTAAAGCTCAACTTCTTGAGAAAATCGTTTCTGAAGTTATCAAAATAATTCCCTTTTTCATCTTGAATTTCAGGTTAGGAAAGCTGATCCACAAGGCGCCAATAATGTTATTTATGAAAGGAAATCCACAGGTAACCTTAAACAGCAGCTTTAATGGTAGTACTTGCTGTAGCCTTATTTGGCATCCTTACCTTTTCGCAATAGTAGTTCTTGATCTTTGGATAAAGAATCGTTTATTGCAGAAATGAAAACATTAACCTGGTGACCCAATAATTTGATTATGCAACTGATCTTAAAATCGCAAAATACATCTTTTTGATTAAAAAGGTTATCTTTTCAAAAGTCTTTTGCTTGAAAGGAGGTTTCAAGCTATGATCTCTGCACCTTTCCCCGCGATAATCAGAAATTAATCTGGTCATTGTCAAAATATCACCACATAAAGTTTCAGGTTAAAGACTATCCTCGTTTATTTTTTCAAAAAGTTGCAATTTTTTATCACAAAAGGTGAGACACTGTCGTTTTCAGCACAAATGTTAATATGATTTGAAGCTTAAAATTATTGAAAATGATGTTGTCATTCTCATTGAATTTCTTCTGTTGCCTTCGTCCTTTGGAATCGAGACTATAGCCTTGCTTGGAAATAGAATGTGGCAGATATTGTCACACGAGATAAAAGACTCAAGCACCTTTCCAATTTTTAAAAAGCAAATAAGGTGCTAGAAAGGTGATAAATGCAACCATAGGCTCTGCAAAGTAGATGAACGCCAGGTTGGGTTCCTAACAGGATATACTTTTATGTTTGTATCCGTATTTAATTAATTAGCATCAATATTTATTTGGAAATTAAACTGTTATTTTTTCAGGACCCACAATGTAAATTCAGCAGAGCAACAACTCAAATTCTTAGCACAGTCAGGTAACAAACTTTCAAGTTAAAATCCCAAAGGCCATAGTCATTAAGACTGTCTTACTCTGTTCTGTTCTGTTCTGTTCTGTTCTGTTCTGTTCTGTTCTGTTCTGTTCTGTTCTGTTCTGTTCTGTTCTGTTCTGTTCTGTTCTGTTCTGTTCTGTTCTGTTCTGTTCTGTTCTGTTCTGTTCTGTTCTGTTCTGTTCTGTTCTGTTCTGTTCTGTTCTGTTCAGTTCAGTTCAGTTCAGTTCAGTTCAGTTCAGTTCAGTTCAGTTCAGTTCAGTTCAGTTCAGTTCAGTTCAGCCGTTTTAAAGCCGCACTCACACCATATTTGATAGTTCTGTCGTCGCCTCTTCATTCTAGTAGCTACAGAGGCATTATAACGCAGTATTTCTACCGGATGAGTAAAAAGAAAACGCACGACTTTTGAAAAATACTGCTCCTTGAATATCAAAGCAATGATATTGGCAAATTTCTTGTTTAATAGCCGATATGTCTAATTAGATATGAAACATTACCTGGTTTAAATTCGGCGAAAACTCCTTCAAAAACTCTCAAAGCTCGATCAAAAATGGTGATCAAATTTTTTCGGTTCTCAAGCCTCACAGCAATGATAATTACATGTGTTAGCACATATCATCCTCTTGGGTGGATAGAATCCCCTTGAAAAAACTTGTTACACTAGTGGGGAGGACTTTTTCATTCTCCCAATGGGATAACACTTGCTAAAACGTGTTCAAGTCATCACTATAAGGTTTTTGGAAGGGACTTTCTCGAGAAAATCCCTCATGAAATCGGAACGAAGTGACCGATTTCAGCCAGGAATAATTCTAAAATTAATTGAACATGTGTGCTTTTCTATAAGATAATTACATATACCGGGTGAGTAAAAAAACGCACAGCGTTTGAAAAAATACTGCTCCCTGAATATCAAAGCAATAGTATTAGAAATGGTTTTGTTTCATAGCCGATATGTTCAATTAGATTTAGAAATTTGCCAGTCTTTAATCGGCCATTCCTTCCCGTGGCTATGGGAGATTTTCTGCGGAAAGCCCCTTTCAAAAACCTGCAAAAACGAGTGAAAATTACGATGACAATGCCGTCGGTTCTCCTGCCTCACAGAAAGGACTTGCCTGTGTTAGCACATATTATCCCCTTAAGAGGATGAAATCCCGTTTAATAAATTCGACTGTTTCATTTTCTCAAGAGGATAACACGTACTAAAACGTGTTGAAGTCATCGTTGTAGGGCAGACATGTTAGTGAATTTGATCGTGATTTTAGGCCGTTTTCAAGGTTTTTTAAAGGACCTTCTGGAGAAAATCACTTATAAAAGCAGAACGGAGCCGAGTGGTCGATTTCAGTCAGGAAAAATCCTAAAATTAGTTGAACATGTCATCTATTCAGTAAGCTATTAACATATTATTTGCTTTGATATTGAGGAAAGGGCAGCCTTTCAAACGGCTTGCGTTTTTTCTGACTCGCCCGGTATTATTATTACTAGCCGTTAATAAAGTTAAGTGAGTGCAGCTCAGGCTTCTTCCAACACAACTGTCCGCAAATGCTTTGAGGAACAAATGGTCTGAGTTTGAAACATTAAAAAATGACAATTGTTTGCAAATGACAAGACAACTTGGCATGACTACAACTTTGATCATACTCAATAAAATATTAGATTAGTGTCAATAAAATTGAAATTTTCAGTCAGACACAGTTAATTATCATTCATTTCAAAGTTCCTTTGGACTTCAAAGCTTGATACTGCTCTGGGTAGTACCTCACATGACGGGCCCTGTTATCTGGCCAAAGAACAACAGTTACATCAACTTTTGAAGGAGAAATAGTCATTTTTGCAGCAATGGATCTGATGCTCTCTTTGTGATGAGCTATCTCAGTTACTGTTATTAACAGTTTGCTTCCAGCAGCATTAATCAGAATGAGCAATGATAATCAAACAGCTAAATCATCACAAACTGTTCCATGCTTGATTCAATAGTGTTTAACTTGATTGCATCAGCAACAATAACAAAACAGCTGCACCATCATAACAAACTGTTTCATGTTTGATTTAAGTGTGTAACATAAGATATCATCAACAACATATGATCAGCAACAAATCGCATATATATGATCGCATCAGCAACATCAGGAAGAAATCAACATAAGAATAATCAGCAACAATAAGCAAACAGCTGCATCATCATAACAAAATGTTCAATGCTTCATTCCATTTGATGGAAACGGCGTAAAATGCTGAAAGTTTGGCTCTAACTTATTCAATTGTCCATGCTGCAATACTTTGTTTCAATGAAGGTCATATGAAGAATATAATGCTGCATTTTGTCTTTATAAGAATGTCACACTGATCCAATACTGGTCCTTACAGGAATGTCACTTGTTAACAGACTATCTTTCACTCCTGAAACAGAAGAAAAACCAGATAAGCTTTCAGATAAGCTATGAGATATTCTTGAAAGGGTCATGGATCACCACATCAGCAAATGTTGACACTCCTTGTAAAACAATAATTGACTAAAGACAATTGTGCCAAATATGGNATTCGACGTAAATCGATATTCTTTACCTATTCCAAGTATTATTTCACAATTATTTCCAAAAACCGTCGAAAAACAAGCCATCAACGCCTTAACCACTACACCAGCTAGCCTTGCTAACGTAGAGGTAAAAAGGATAATGGCTGTTTATGCTTGCTTGCATTCAAGTAAGGATATGGAATATCAATACCACCTCTAATTGACTCATTGTTGCTGAAATCAGTAATGACGTCAATGTTAACATTGACGGGCTTTCTCGGAATCTGATTGCAAGAACATACAGAGTTGAGGGCAATAGGACACCTTGTACACCTAAGAAGTAGCCCTATAAATTTTCCGTCGTAGCTCAGGAACAATGGAACAGAGTTTGAATGCTGCCTTTTCAGATATGTACTTTGATTTTAGCTAGAAACTAACTTCCCCATACTTTTTCATTGACATTTTTTACAGCTTTTGAAGGTTTAAATAACGTCCTCAAAGAACATTTTCAAGGCTTGTCAAGTCTATGAAATTTTTCTTGAAGGTTTCATTTTTTATAAAAATTGCTCTTGTTTTTAGAAGCAATTGTAGTTTTTGAACGCTGAAAAACATTGCTATGTAATGAGATTTTCTAAAAATGATATATCTCCTACGACCTTCTCAATAATAAAATCACGTGAGTCCCCCCAAGGGTCCTTTGATTATCTCGACGTTAGCAAGGCTAGCTGGTGTAGTGGCTAAGGCGTTGGAACTTCAGATCTGACGGCTGGAGTTCAAATCCCTATGTGAGCAAATTTGTTTATTTCTGACGATCTGTGTTTACATGTTTCCTTTTCCTCACTTGAGTCGCTACAGTCACACCTAAAACCGTTTTAGATTTGAAAAAGCCTCCTTTATCATTCTATAAAATGTTAAAAGTTTTACACAGCGACGAGGGGCTAATTCAGTCTAACAATAGGTTGTTGTTGTTGTTAGGAAGCCGAAAAAGACAAAAAAGGCGGAAAACATGTCACTGCTAAAGCAGTAAAAAAAGCATGAAAATGAAACTAATTTCTTTAAAAAAGTTCATGACATCGTATTAAAAGGTTTACGACAGCTTTTAAGTTTTAGAACACAAAGAAAAACGATAGAAAACGCAAGTTTCGAAAGGAGGAAAACTTGCACCTTTGATGACATCGATTTACATCGAATTTTACCTTGCTGCGGCCGTTTACTGCGCGAAAATCGGTCAAACGGCTCATAAGTAGTGACTCGAGGCTCGGCACAAGACATCGACTCCAAGACGCATGCGCTAAAACTCGATTACATTGTTCTCTCCTGTCACGCTGCCAGCTTTCCGCCATTAGCTGCTAAATGTCATGCATGCTCTGATTAGGCTCTAATTCACTCCATCATCTCTTCTATACGCTTCTATACAACCTTCGGTGCCATGACAAACAGCAAGGACCACAGGAAACAGGAGTCGCCTATCACCCCCATAGACTCTACTTGTACTTCGTACTCGTGAGTCAATGAAAATGTAATGACTGAAATGCGTTACTTACCTGAGTGTACGAAATCCTGTTACTTTTCTTGCTTGAAAGTTTTACCAGCTTGTGTAGCTTCCCTGGAACCACAGCGAACGCGTGTAACCAAGAAGGCCTACGCCTTTGACTTGACACGTTCACAGTTGTTGTTGTTGCGTGTTATAGAAACAAATACTCGGTGTAAATCAGTCAGCAATTTCGCAGAACATGTGCGTAAAGACTATTTATAGTTAAAAAAAGATAGTCAAATAATCCATGATAGGCAATTGAAACCGATCTACATTGCCACTACGCAGCCGCTTCGCGGTTGCTGCGCTGCAATTAATTTATTTAAAGTTGGCTTTTCTAATTGAATAGCTAAAAGCTAATTAAGGCCAACTAAAACTGAAAGAAACTCTAATTTACAATGAAAAACCCGAAATTACAATAAAAAAGCAAATTAATCTAAAAAAAAGTAAATCTTTGATAAAAACTTTACACAATATGCAGGTGCATGAATCACCATTCCACTGCTTTATTCTCATTTTAAATTCCTGGAGTGTGTTACATTCTTTCAAAACGCTTGGGAATGAGGACCATAAAAGGCAGCCTCTATACTGAATATTTTCTGTACCATATGTTGTTGTTCTTACTTTCGGCAGCTGCAAATGACTTTCATTGCGCAGACTATAATAGCTGCGTTTTTGTGCAAAAAAATCTTTCATAAAATTTGGGTTGAGATCGTTCTTTGTTTTGAAAATTTCTATCATAAGCAATTGCAGATTGCATTGATGAGTGGTTACAGAACTATTTAAAATAGCTAGGTATGGCTACGTTTTATGGTAAATCTGGCGTCTTATGATGTTAACTTTCCCTCGCTGCAACATGCTGTAGGTGTGATGTACCTGCTAAGTCTTTAGAACGTTTCGGCGCTTTTCGAAATTTACAACCGTGAATTTTCTACAAATTCCGCGAACAAAGATGCTTGTTTCAGAAAAGAAAGTCTAATTTAGATATGAAAATGTATGACCACTTTCATTTGCCATACAATTATAAACTGGTGGGTGAAGATTTTGCTTGGAATTTCTTTCTGAAAACTTTTGAAAGATTTCAAATAGATCAAATTGCTCAAAATTTAATCAACTCTTGCCCATTGGTAACGATCAGAACCCTCCCTTGATTTAAAAAGTTGATAAGAATGGTGGTCTCATTTGCATTGAAACAGGAAGTATGGTTTATTCTTCCTTGGTTGAATGCTGCCAAATCATTGCAGTGTCTCTTCTAAATCTGAAAACTCTACGAAAGTTGATAGACCATTTTCTAAGAAGGTCGTTGAAAATTGTGAATTTCTGAGAACGTTTTGCCTGTTATCGAATTGAAATCATGAACACATATTTTGTGCTGTTCAGAAGATGAATTGTTATTGTCGATACTGAGTTTCTTCTTTTTGTTTCAGTGCAAAATATGAACACTTCGATATACTATCCGACAACGAGGTTTGTGATTATTTAATTGCTTAACGTTATTTTTTTAGGTAAAATGCATATACTGAACTATACTGAACTTTAGTGCTCCACACCTAGGTATATACTTAACTCATGGACCTATTATGAATAATGTGCAAATTAAAAAAAACACTGTCTGCTTGAGAAGAAGGCAATATTTTAAAAATATACAATATGCCAACTGCTTTTGAGGGAATATAGCAGTTTTTAGAGGAAAAAAGACTCGATTATTTGAACTAATCACATTCTGCCCCAAAAATATACTAAATATACTAAAATGGCCTTTTCAAGACCCAAAAAGTGTCTGACCCCCTCTGTCTCCTACCAATAGCGAGTTTCCCCTAGGGGGTACGGATCCTTTTCTGCCTTTCTGCTAAATGTTCTTGTTTACTTAAATATAATCTGACATTTAGTTTTTTCCCATATCAGCGTTGTCTTGCTTTAGTGATTCCTACCAACGTTGTCTCTTCAATAGCGATGGCTCATAATTTTTGCATCAGAGAACATTTTAGGTCTACTAATTAATAGCCTCACAACATATGAACCAAAGATTGTAAAAAATATACCAAGATTCCATTCAGACATTGAGGCTTCAACTAAAAAGATACTTTGGGGTAATTGCAATAAAACCTAAAATCTTGAAACATGTTACGTTCTTGGGTCAGCCGCTATAAATTTGGGACACTCGGTGTAGTCAAGTTTGAGAAACATGGTTATAATCAAGAAAAATCTGAGCGGAGGTTTCGAGATACTGGTTAAGTCTCGCTACAAGAAGAATCAACAAAATTTGGTTACGCTGCTGATAAAAACTTTTTTATTATGCATTTGCATCAACGAACCATTAATTTGGCAGAAATTTGATCTTCTAACAACAGCCTTGAATTTGAGATAATCGCTGTCTTTAGGAGGTTTCAAGGATTTGAAGAATACTATAGAATTACGAGGGATGTTTTGAGATCCATTTTTAGTCTAATCCTAGACTTCTAAATCACAGTGTTCTTTTGTACAATATCGCTGCCATTAATATCACAACTAGAATGGTTAACAATCAAAGAAATGATTGACTTTGAAGCAGCTTCTATAGTGTATAAATCCTTGAATGGGCTTGCACCTCCCTATATGGAGTCAATGTTTCACAAATTGTCAGATTCTTGCAATCGGACCCAACGTAATACCAGTACTGATCTCAGGATTCCACTGTGTAAGACCTTAAAGGAGAATGGCATCGCAAAACTATCTTTCGCTAAATGACGTAACCTTAGGCGCAGATTCCAAATCTGAAATTGTTTTTTAAATATCTCTTTTTATTTGAGAGTTAGGAACCCGCAAAGTGGTGGGCAACGGCCTTATACGAAAAAGGACGGGATTGACTGCGCATTCTCCCGCAGCATGTCACGCGACGTGTGTGACGTCAAATGCGATCAGTGGTCAGAAAGCAAAAGTGGAGTAGGCCCTTCGCATGGCTTCGCATCGCATGGGCATATGATCGCAGGCTCGCGTAAAAGCTGTGAGAAGAACTCCTCGAAGACTCTATAATCAACGTTTGGAAGATAGAAGTTTAAATTTTGATGCTGGGCTTTTAGCCCATGTGCCTGTGGTCTAATGAAAACGAAGGGAATTGTTTGTCCATCATCACCTGATTTGATCGAGGTGAGAGAGCGAAGAGAACTGAGAATCAGTGAAGATATCCCATGCTCGTGAGTTTGAAAAGAGATAATCTCTCATTTACATCCTTCTATGCTGAACAGTAACTTTCTTTACTCGATTACACGCGGATAATTTGTGTTGCTTTACCATACTTTTTAGTTGGTTATTGCTGGTTATTAGGCTAGGTCTGAAAGCCATTTATCTCATTTTCATTAAACTCTATTATAAGATGGATCATCTTTAGTTGTCTTTTTTAGTGAGTGTTATAAGACCTTACAATTTTTCGCAGTTTTACTGTTTCTTGAACTTGTTAAAATCCTGAAGGTGATTAACAGTTTTCTTATAAAAATGCATTTATTCAAACAATCCCAATCCTAACTTTCAATGAATAGAGGGTTTCCTACACTCCACATATTGTATTTTCAGGTGTGAATGAAGGACACAGGACAGGAGAGTGTGTTTCCCCCAAGAGATACTTGAAGTGTAAAAGCTGACGAGAAGAAGATGCTGTGTCTAGTGGCAGGGCAAATAAAATAATCATAAAATGGAAATATCCTTCTTGAGTTATGGAGTGAGAGGGGTGTGTCTAGGGGTGGTGTACAATGGGACATGAAACAGAAAATAACACAGGAAGGACTTTTTAAGATTATTTTTTTGTCCAGCTACTACCTGCAACATAGCAGATGACGAGGAGCCTCAATTGGGTTATGAAATATTACATTTTCGTAAATTCACTGACAAGCAACAAATTAGTCGCTTGTATATTTTTGTGTAAGCTGTATGAAATTCCATGAAACTCATTCTGACTTATTTTAAAGTCATGTTTGACTATGTTTACCTAAAAAATTATTTATTCTTTCTTTCAAACATTGGGAAATAAACGTCAAAATGTTTAAACGAATGTGTTTTTCTTGAGAATCTATATCTATTTTTATTACATATTGAGAATGAGCTTATGAGAATATATACAGTACAGTATATGTAAGAGACTTATCAAAAAGAACCACTGGTACTGTTCTAAAAACCAATGAGAATTATTCCAAGGGTTGTACAATGGATAACTGGGCACCCATAACAGTATTCACTTTAAATGCTTTGATAAAAACAAAGATATCAATTTTAAAGATGTTGGTAAATATAAATCATCTATGCTAGCACGTTTTCAATAACACTTTCATACACAAATGTTGCCAAAGACTAAAATTTTGTCCATATTCAAAGGGAATCAACATCTAGTTGAAGCTCACCCAGACCAAGAGGTAAACAATAAAATAGCCTTGTATTTGATACTCTTGGCATGTTCCATTTCATTATGTAGCTAAAGAAACAACAGTGGTGTATGCATTTTCTTTGGCATATTTATAACATTCACTCATTATACCTATGTCAATTCCATTTAAAGATTTTGGTTTAAATGAAAGTACTAAGGTTTTTCAAAGTTGTCATCTAATTTTTTAAATAATTTGGCATGAACAATATACATTTGTTTCATTCTACTGAAGAGTCCTGATCGAGCAATATTTTTTTAATTTGAATGTGCTCAACAGTAATTCCACTCAATGAAACCTTCCGAATTAAATATATAAAAAGAATGTCCCTTGAAGCAGACTTTTTTTTAAATGGCTAAAAGATCTATTTGGGTAGCACCTTTCTAACAATACATACCAAAGATAGCTATAAATGGTATCAATCAGATATAAGTTTCAATTACCCAACCACAAACTTTTACTGTGCATGCAACAGTTGTCTTAAATTATGAACACTATAAAAGTTTTAAAATGTTCATTAGTAGTTTCTCAATTATTAAAAAAAGCTGTTTAATCGTATTTCTGTTGTTTGTTCTACTGTATGCTTCTTTCCATAATTACAAGTGTCCATTTTATGTAACCCGAAAATATCTCTCTGGTGCAGGATCAAAATGTCTTTTCTAAATTCCAACTTGACTGATGTGATTGACTGTGTCAGCAGTGGTGGCCAATAAGTCTGCGATGAACTGAAACAGAGGAATGAGATTTTAAAGCCTGAATACCTTGCTTGCAAGGGACTCAGTAAAATTTTAAATGCTGGATCAAAATTTAACAGGAAATTTTTTTATACTTTACTGTATATCTATGTGATAAAATACCAACTGAAAATATTTATTATCAAAGACAAATAATGACCAGAGATAGGCTGTACACAATGAAATTGATATGAAATATGTAAGCTTTCTGTTTTTCTGTAATGTTGTTATTTCTAACCATTAGTGTGTAAGGCTAACATATATTGGTGGTATGCGCATACATGTACAGTATTTCTTTTGTAAGAAATTGTTTATAAGAAACTCAACTCTCAGATCATCAAAAAGTTAAGAAACTCCAGTACTGGGGGAAAATATAACATAAGAAACTATTTATTTTAATAAAGGAAATTCTTAGCATATTTTACTTTATTTTCACTTGTTTCCTGTATGATATTACTCGGAAGGTACTTGAGTAATGTTTAAACACTGGAAAGGCTTAAAAAAACTTCGTTTTGAAATGTTCAGGAGGGCACAGGAAGTAAACATGAAGATTGTTATATAGCTCGTAAGAAACTCTGAGTACTGAAAATCTGATAATTTTAAGAAACTGTGAGTACTGGCTCAATTTCTTAGTTTCTTATAAAAAAATAGGTGTAGTAGTAGCCTCAAACGGATGGTATGACTGCAAGAAGATGGCTTTCACATCAAAAAATCTAAATTGACTTATCTCTAACCGGCAGCCCTTAGATTGGGCCCCCTATCTTTTATTTGGTCTTACCTTTTTCTTTTTGCTGCCGCCACACAACTGTTAAAATTTTCATTGAAGATTTGTCTCTTGAGTGTAGTTTAGTACTGTCCTTCCTCTTGAATGACTTCGCTCCCTGCTTGGTCCGGTCTGCCCTGCTGATCCGCATGACTGTGTTGATCCCCGTCAGAAATTGTTGTCAGAGGATAGCATCTCCTTTTAATTTAGCTGCTNCGTTCTTGAAAGATCAAAGAGGTTGATCTTCTAAACCAACGTTCAGCACATACGTATGACTTCTGAGTCCCTTTCTTTTTATAAATTTTCTTTTCTTTTATATAGGATCTTAAAGTTTATTTGTGTATTAGGTTAATTTGTTTTTAAGCAGGGCACATTGAAAAATCAGTTATGTAAATTTTACTGAATGTTATTTTACTGAATGAACCCTTTTGAAATAAATCAAAATGAAATGAAAATGAAAAGAGCTAAAATGACCCAAAAATGTTCAGTTTTTGACAATTTTTGGTGATATTTTCAAGTATCAACATTTCATTTTCGGGTCACCCGGTATATCAAATAATTTCGGAGATTTTAAAAATCTACTGTTATCATAACAGACAGTTTTCACAAGCTGCTGCTTTAAGCATTCCACCATTCCAACGGATTATGGTATAATTATCGCTCATTATGCTACTTTTCAACATGTCCCCTATATTCCCATGAGATTATTTTAAGAAGCAAGTTGGTTATTTTGAAGGGCTCCAGAGGAAGAAACAAAGTTATTATTTATTGTCTTTATTTTATAGGTTCGAGAAGGTTTGAAAAAATATTCCAATTGGCCAACATACCCTCAAATATACGTAAATGGTGACTTGATTGGTGGCCTCGATATCTTAAAGGTAAGTTTCGTTTTCCGCTTTCAAAAATGTTTATCTCAACGTTAGGGTCGAAAAGCTCATAGAAGACCGATGTATTGAAATCTTAGAGCAAATGTAAATGACGTTGTTGATTTGATTAAAATGACGGCAGGTAAGAATCTTATGTGGGATGTGTGTCATTTGTGCCTATAAAACCTGGTATGCCAAAAAGTTCATTTTATATTCAACAGACCTCAGAAATAAACTACTCCATCTAGTTTCAAAATTGTTGAATACGTGGTCGACTCAAAGGTACATTTCTAAGTCAGTCTTTTGGATGTAAGAAACAGAATAATTTTGAAAATACAGAGTGGACGGAAAATGTTTGACTCTCCCATCAATATTTAATGGATCTTTTGCGGCACGTATTAAGATTATATTTTTAAATTAGCATTTGATGTTACAGTCTGATGTTCTGTCCACCCTGTGGTTTTATTAGTTTGTCTTCTTGGGCTGTCATGTTTGTAAAGAAGTTTTTCGGCACATCCGGGCATTCGATTTAAAATACTGCAAACTAGCTGCATCATTTTAAAATAATGGAAAAGCGGGTCTGGTTCCCAAAGTGTCAGAAAATTTGTAGAAATTGTAGCATTAACTTTAAGGCAATCATGTATCCGAACATGAATAAAAATGTAAGAATTTAACGTTGAATGTATTAGGAGCGGTAATCAGTGAATAAAAGGCAAACTTTTAAAATATTTCATAGGAACTACAAGAATCTGGCGAGTTAGAAGCAACTTTAACAACCTGAATGAGATGACTAGTGAAGAAAATATATGATACCTGATCGTGCGTTAGAGCTCAGCAATGACAATTGGAAGACTTGGAAGAATATGGAACTGAAGTGGAAGTCTCGTTAGTAAATGCCTCACTATGGCAAAATGTCAACTGTAGTCCTATCAAATACAATTGTTAGCTGACTGTCAATAACGTAAAGTGAAATTCCTATGGACTTATAGTTTGATCACGAGCCTAGGGCATCATGTAAACATGAATTTTTTGTTTGTAGACCCACTTCTAGCGCTTATAATAGACGATAACTCTAAAGATGGCGACTGGGAGCTTTTTACCAAGATGCATTTAATTCTTTAAGCGAATCCTTATAGAATCGTCAAAGATTAGTCATTGGAACGCAATGCATCTTGGTAAAAAGCTACATACGTTGACAAAAAGAAGGGAAAAGGGAATCACTTGTTGCCTACTTTTTTGCATCTAAGATACTTTACTTTAGCTTATCACAAAATGCAGATGTCTACAGCAGCTTTGGTCCACCAGGTATCGAGGTCGCTACCCTATGGCCAGAGCTATGTGGGAACTCCAATGACCTAGTGTCTATTCCCGCCATGATAGGCACAGTAGATTACTTTTTGAGTTTGTTTATCTTAGCCGATTATATATATAACAAAGAGCTATGTTTGAAGGTGTGACGAAATGATACGACATCAGTATCTGGTAATGCCCTCTTATTGTGTTTAATCTATAGTAGTTTGATACCAAACTTTCTACCTTGTTAAGGTAACTCTGCTTTCCGCTCTAGAGAGCAACGAGTTGCCGTTTTGCAAAACCACCCTCACCCTCCACAGAAATCAGATAATTTCTCGAATACTATTATACTATTCGGCCTATCAAAAAGCGTATATGGTGTTCTGCATCGTCTTGGCAATCGAAAGATTTATAAATCGCCATGTTTCATTCAACGCGGGCTTCACAAATTCTTTCTCAAAACTTTTCCTTGATTTCAGAAAAGTAGACTTATCTTCAGCTAGGTTGTTCATCTACAAGTTTGCCAAGTTTGAACGGAAAAGTGTGGCTAGATTTCCTGCAATCGATTTTTAGATTTCTGTTTACTTTTCGACAATGAAAGCGAAAATGGATTAGCACATATCAGAACTTTTAAATTGCTATGTGTGTCTCGAAGACTTTTCTATTTTGTAAGAGGTCGGAGTTTTTCTCCATTTTGCTTTATATCATATTCCGAGCCATAAATCACAAGAAACCTTCTGGCAAAGTAACAAAAGTCCTACAGGCTGAAGGTGATGGAGACTTAGTAAGATCACTGACGGTTTCTTAGTTATATTTCAATTGAAATAATAGTTTAATTATTAACATCTCAAAGAACAAGCATCACGACATTAAGTTGTACTGCAATTAGCCAATCCCGTCATGTATTACGAAGAGATCTCTACGCCACTGCATGCAAGAGGCGTTTCATAATAAATATGGAAATGTGAGCTAATAATCCTTGATCGGCAGTGTTCATGAACAAGGAGAGTGGACAAGAATGTATTGAAATCACTTAAATTGGAGTGTGCGCGAGCTACGTAAACAGCAATGTGCATATGTGTTTCTTTGTCCTATTTATAGGCGGAACGTATTTACCTCACCCTATTGCCTTTAAAGGAGAATAGTCAGTAATACAGACCGTTGTAGTAATTAACACATTTCATAAGTTATTGCAATGACATCGCAGTATTTAGTTGATAAAAAAATTTTAGTATTCCAAAAATCTAACCTACTGTCCTGTCATTCAGCGTGCGATGCCTTCTCCTGCAGCAATAGCCCTAACTTCAGCAGCCTCTTTCTCAATCATCTCAACCTTCTCAACAAGCTGCCGCATTTTACCTTTAAAACCCTGTTCAAGAAGCAGGCGTTGTCGTTCAGTTCTTCTTTCGAATCGTTGATACTTCTTCTTTTCTTCGATTTTGTTGATCCATGATTTGATGACCTCATTGTGTCTTTCGAATGCACTTAACAATTGTGGGTTGTCCTTTCTTGTGCATAAATACATATCTTTTCTCATCCTACCACCATAGCGGACACCACGATCTCCTTCAATTAAAGATATAACAGCATGAAATGGTATGTGCTAAAGCGAATATAACAGTCTTGCGCTGCAGGACGAAATATTGGCAATTTATGTCAACATTCTAATTCTACATACCGGGTGTCTCAAAAAAGTACCCTCATTTGCGTCGCTGCACTGTAAACCTAGATATCTTTATCAAAAACTTGAACTTTGATGCAGACCCCATGAAAATGGGTCACGAACTCCAAGTCCCAAAATAGGTCCTTGTAGACACCAGAGCCTAAACTTAAACAACTAAGAGCACCCAGACAATTTGCAAGGCACTAATAAAGGTATTGTTAAACAGCCACCTGGGATTTTCAAGGAAATGAACTATTGAATCATCCTTCTTGGATCTGGAACAAAAACTAAGTGTATCTTACAAGCAAAAGTGCATGTTTCCAATTGGAGAAAACGAAAATCAACTTGCAATGAGTTACTCGATGACCGAAACAATAAAAGTACATTTCACTATAAAAATAACGAGACAAAGTATCACCATTCTTTTCTGACCATATGTTTTGGAAGTAGTTCCAAGAGTTTTCTTATACAGATAATTTGAGGACAATTTCAAGCCTATAGTTGTTAATAATTTCTGTTATCCTAAACGAGCATTCGATTCTTTCAGGACAGTTCAGCTATCTCCTTGACACATGCTGTCATTTTTCAGACGGATTTTACAGATGTAGAATCTGAAAGTAAATTTCGTCAATTTAATAGCATGTTTCAAGATAAGGTAGCTTAAAAAGGACAAAATCTCTCTAAAAGTACGGCTTTTTATAAAGAAAATGCAACGTCTCTAATATCAATTTTGTCTCTGGCACAAAGGTACGAAAGGAAAATTTTACGGTTATACGGTTTTCAACTAAAGCATCATTCTTAGTCACCCGGTATGAGTACAGTTTTGATCAATCAAATTCATCAAAAACTACTACCACCTGGAAGAAAGATATTAGATCATTTTTAAGTAAGGATCCAGTCAAATGCTTTACTGTCGCAAAATTAGGTCTTGCGTTGATTTTCAGTCGCGCCTCCGGTATTGGCCTGCAACTTAATTTCTCTTGAAAACCTCATTCCTTTCAATTAAAAATAGAAATCGTTAAAAAAACTGAATGCTGGCCGTCTCAGTCAACAAACGGAGATCACATTAAATCCTTGACCCTCTCAGGCGCTGAGACCTACACTGACTACCTAAGTTCCTTGTATCCCTGTGGTAAACCTTGCTCAACAGGGACTCATAATGAAAAAGTGAAAATGATCACCTTTTTGTGTGCATTCATCAATCGAATCATGATCGAATCGAGGCCTAGGCCTTTTTCAACGGTCACTCCTCAGAAAGGAAATGCAATAAAAATCACGCTAAGCAGACAGTTAATCAACAAAACCTATTATAAATCCGAAGAAGAAAGCAAAATAAGTCTTTTAATACAACGATTTCCATGTTTTTAAGACTAAAATTTACCAGAGAAATCTCCAGCTAGCTTCCGCAGCAACTTCGTTTAAATCTAATCAATTTCGTCAATCGAATCAAAGTTCGAAACCAATGTTCTTTACCAAATCTCGCAATCTGATTGGTATAACGGGAAACCGATTAACAATTAATGAATTTATTTTCTTTATTCGTTTTTTTATTTTCTTTATTCGTTAAATTATTATTATTATTATTATTATTATTATTATTATTATTATTATTATTATTATTATTATTATTATTATTATTATTATTATTATTATTGTCAATGATGCAAATCTCAGACATATTTGTCTGGAAAGGTCTTTGTTCTTATTGTCCTTGAGAGCGAGTAACAACAAGTCACCAAGGTTCTCAAAGTTCCTTCTCCTGTGTCTCTAAAGGGACAAAACTTTTCGCAATATCCTTGCCGTTCCTAGCAATGCCGTTTTCTGAATAACTTCCATTGCAATCTTCACCTCCAACTTCTGCATGTGTCTTTCAAACTTGTCTGAAATGACTCCCAATGCTCCAATCACTACAGGTATCACTACAACTTTATTCATTTGCCATACATGTCCTACTTCTTCTCTCAACATTTGGTACTTTTCGATCTTCTCGAGTTCCTTTTCCTTCACTCTTGAATCTCCTGGCACAGCAATATCGATTATTTTCACTTCTTTGTTCTTCTTATCCACCAACACAATATCTGGTCGCCTTGCCTCAATAATTCTATCACACTGAATGGTAAAATCCCACAAGAGCTTGAAATTCTCATTTTCAATAACTGCTTCAGGTTGCTGTTGATACCATTTATCTGCTCTTTCAAAGCCGCCTTTACTGCAAAGTTGCCAATGAACATATCGTGCCACATTATCATGCCTTCTCTTGTACTCTCTTTGTGCTAATTTTCCGCATTCACTAACCAGATGACTAATTGTTTCTCCTTTTTCGCCGCACATTCTGCACAGTGGAGATTCAGCATTCTTATCAATGTGGAACTTTGTGTAATTCGTTCTTAAAGCTTGTTCTTGAGCACTGCATATCAGTGCTTCTGTACATCCCTTCAAATCTCCCTTTGCGATCCATTGCCATGAGTTATCCCAATTCACTCCTTCCTTGTCCCTCACAAACTGTCCATGCATCACCTTCTGTTTCCATTCATCTTCCCTTTGCTGGCTTTTAAACTTCTTATACGCATTTGGTTCCATTGCTTCCTCAGTATTAACTATACTGGTTTCCCCAACCTTTCTCAAGAGGATCTCTCTGCTGTTCTTTATATACCAACTCAGACTATTTTCCTCTCCCCTTACACAATTTTCACAACTGATCAAGCCTCTTCCACCTTTCTTTCTTGAAACGTATATCCTTGCAACGTCACTCCTTGGATGAAGTTCCTTGTTTATTGTCATAACCTTTCTCGTTTTTCTGTCAATCTCTTGAAGCTCATTCTTATTATTATTATTATTATTATTATTATTATTATTATTATTATTATTATTATTATTATTATTATTATTATTATTATTATTATTATTATTATTATTAAAGTCAAGAAAAACAAGAACTTTTTAGTGAAATATTTCGATCTTATGTAGATCTTCTTCAGTCATAATGAGTGTAAATTACAAGGATTTACTATAACGATAAGGGAAAGAATTATAAATTCGATTAAGAGTTCTTAGAATGTCCATGGAATTCCTGCTTCTAATAATGTGGCGTAGATTGCTAATAACGAATTATAATAACTAATTAGAACGGTAAACTCGAAATAAGAAGAAAGTCTATTAGTCTATTATTATTATTATGATTATTATTATTATTATTATCATTATTATTATTATTATTATTATTATTATTATTATTATTATTATAGGGCCTAAATAGGGTCAAGTTTTTCAGAATAATATTATGATCATCAAGTAAAAGAGCACAGGGAAACGAGAGACTCAAGTAATCAGTCTAGCGCTGAGTCCCCATTTCTGAACCCAACCTAGACTGATTGCGATGAGTCCCAGGTCCCAGTAATCGTAATCGCTCATCAAAACGAGACTGGCACCAAACCGAGACCGGCTATACTGGGACTCATCATATTTCAGTACTTTTTTGGACTAGCGAGAACAGTTTTACAGCCCTTAAAGCTCAAAGCAGAGTTTCGAGGAGCTTGGCGTGACAGAACCGACAGAACGAAGTCATACGGAGAAGAATACCATTAAAACAGTTGAAGACAAGGTCAAACTTTGTACGTAGGTACTCTTTTGTTGCTTTTGCCAAGCATTAACTGACTTTTTGTGAAGTTTTCAAATCGGTATTTTTCTGGCTAAGCCCATATCGAAACGAGGCAGAAGTTGTAATTTTCAAAATTATGCGTTTTATTGTGAGTCGTAGTTTGAGTCCATTAATCTATCAATTGCGATAACTACGACTTTGGACTTAAGGTTACTTTAACCCTTCAGACAGCGATTAAGAAACTCTACTTTTCACGGCCGTTCCTTAAACTATAACAAACAAACTTATATGCTATTCGAAGCAGAATAAAACGGTAAGGCCGAAAATTCGGAGATCTCGGAGCAAGGACTCACACTTTTTCAACTCTGACTTTTCGGTTTTCATGCGGACAGCGATAAGGTTTCTTGTATGGCCTAGGCATGCTTCCCCTCAAGAATTTATGCCTAGGCCATACAAGAAACCTTATCGCTGTCCGCAATTTGTAAACATCCGGAATATTGGACAGCATATTTCAATGTATCTTTAACAGCTTAGTAATTTCACTGAAAATGAAATAACTATCTCTTGTGTGTGACCCTCCACTCAGTAGGGCCAAGGGAGCCAAATACAAAATTTAAGTTGTTCCAAATTAAAAAAGAATAGTTGGAGCTGAAATTTGCACACAGAGTACATTTTTCAGTTGTTACCCGGAAGCATTCTAATAACAGGGGCATTTTACAAACGGAATGTACATACTTGAAGGGAAAATATCCCTGCTCGGACATCTCCGACTTTTCGTTTTTAGCATAAGGGTGAAAACTGAAAAGTCGGAGTTGAAAAAGTTTGAGTCCTTGCTCCGAGGTCTCCGACATCTCCGACTTTTCGGCCTTACCGTTATTGATGACTATCCGCTGCTTCAGAGAAACCTGTGCCCGTGCTAGAGTTTAGAAACAAACTAGGGCATTGGTTTTCAGTTGAATTCGTTTGATTTTCTTCGTTCTTTTCGATGTTTTCTCGATGTTTTGAGTGCCGTGACAGAGATGTGTACAATAACTTCGAATCAACTTCCCATTCAAAATCATAACAAACCAAGCGAGCGTGNATAAAAGCCGCAGGTCAAGCAATAAAGCTTTAGCGCGGCCTTGGTAAATCTTTATATCAATGAAACAGCAACGAAGGATTTACGAATATAGCTATCACGAAATTCCTCTTGGTGTAAATGATAGAGCTAGCTATGTTAGAGGTCATGCTGAATGAAATTTGTTTGAAGAAACAATAAGAAAAGTTAAATAAGAAATATAAGAGGTATTACCAACCGGCTGCTCCTCCGTGTTGTTCTTACTGCTCTCGAGGACTGGGGCAGAGTGGGTTGTTATGTAGGATCTTCTTGTGAAGGGAACCCTCTATTTTCGTTGTGTTTTATATGAGAATTTGTATATTTGCATGTTGTTGTGGTGGGGGGGGGGGGATAAATTCACCAAGATAAATTTGGGGGGGGGGATAAATTTGTGTCTGAAGGGTTACAGTAACCTTAACCTAACAATTTGGCTAAAAATTGAACTATTGTAGTTTTCTCTCAAAATTGGTAAAGAGCCAATTTCGAATATGCTGACTACGAATATGAACATAAATTTTGAAAATTTTGTCACGAAAGTGGTCCAAATGGCACACAAAGTGGCACAAATGACCAAAAATTGAAATTGCATTTTAAGGCTCTGCCTGGAACACAAAAACAAAGTAAACTTAGATGTTCCGGCTCCAGCAATAAATGTTCACAAGTATACAAAAATATGAGCGCAGATACCTCTTTTGGTGACACTGTATGGCATCAAACATTCATCTCTCAAGTGTTGTCCAATGCCATTAGGGGTATGAAGTTGAAGTTTAACAACCGACCCAGATCCAGCGGTTATAGCAATCCACCCTAGTCCAGCAATAGCCAGGTCCGTGCAACTCTTTTCCCAGCCAATTCCAGCTACTTCGTATTCTTTAGATTCAAGTGCAGGGAACTGTGCTTTCCGCTCTGGATCACCAAAAGGTATCTGTCAAAATTAAGTTGTAAATGGTGCAATCAGCAAAGAGTAAAACACTAGAAAACTGTGTTGGGGAACGAACAACTATCTTAGCATCGAGCAACAAGATGAGTCAAGGCCAAAGTGTCGGCATTTCCAAAAATGCACCATTGTGAATCAATTTCTAAGCTCACTTTATGATGTAATTGCTGACTCAGCAGTAACAATTTATTTGAGAGCAAAAACGACGACAAGCAAAATCGTAGTCTTTAAATATGATATTTCGGTTCAATTTTAAAATTGATGGACGAGTCCATTAATTCATTTGAAAGATGAAAAATCTAATAATTAGGCGACAGTCCAAGTAAATCATTGTTATTTAAATCATTATTATTTATACGAACGTTTCGGATTCATTCAAAGATCCATTAACAACGTGTGACGGTGAGGGCATGAATCGCCCTCTTAAGGGGCAGTAATAAAGGATACCAAAGAAGGCAAATAACGTATAAGCGGGAAACAATTCTAAAGATATGGGTGATTTTGTTTAGAAACTATTTCTGAAATAGTTTGCAAAATTGACCAGAAAAGTCTATCAAATTTCGTCAAAATGTTAGCTTTATTATCAAATGCATCAGTTATCATCAAATACAAAAAAAAGCCATCACGATATTTGCCTCCAACGGAAAAGCATTGATCATTTGTTTTCCTGCCTAGGGGATGGCCCTGCTCATTGCAGGTCTCTATAAAACCTTTTTGAGCCAGGGGAAACAAGCTAAGATAAAGAGGGAACAGCTAAATGTGCCTTCAAAATAACACAGGAAAACATAAATGTGCCTGCAGGAAACAACATATTTTCCTCTTTTTCGCAATATGCCTGGCAACTAGATTGCTAGGTGCCCGGGATTTGCAACTACCTGGTGTGTTGCTATTGCTTTGAAGCAGAAATATGAAAAAGTGTGATCCTAAATGTTGGTCCTTTTTTAAGATTCTTAAAAACATTCAAAGCAAAATTATTCACAATTTTAGAACGTTCTGACTAGTTTTAAGAAAATACATTTGATAATTTGATAGCTAAGTTTGCCCTGCCACTATAAAATTATTATTACCGCAAACGGTTGATCTTTAACAATTGTACATTTCAGGAAACGCCCAAATTATTGTTTTGACTCACAAGCATAAGATCCGAACGAGAAGAAACATAAATACAAAAAAGTGCACTTGTCATAACAGCGATTGTCAAACTCCCACAGAGCTTGGCAGCAATGTAAACTACAGTCAATCTCGCATGCATCGGATCTCTTCGGACCGAGAGAAATAATCCGACTTATGCGAAGTCCGACCTACGCGTTAGTCCTATTTTGTTCGACTTATGCGAAGGTTAAAAACCTCGGAATCAAGGCTCCAAAAACATTGTCGTAATTGAAGTAAATCACTCCTCGATCTAGCCTTTCTCATCTTGACTAACAAAGCACAGATGTAATAAATAACACCTCTGGTGTAAACATAGAGCATTTTTGTTTGCCTAAGTGCCCCAGAAAAATCAAGATCAAATCTAAAACGTTGACACCCATTTTCTGTGGCTGAATCCAACTTGTACAATGTTATTTACTCACATGACTCCAAAAAAGATCTCTGACTAACGCGAATATTCGGCTTATAAAATTCTACTTATGCCAATCAATTTCAAAAGATTTATGCGAATGGGAATGGGACTGACACAAATGTAAAAATGTTCAAAAAGAAAATCAAAACATGGAAGGGGGCAAACTGCAGCTGTAAATTATGTTGTTAATAGGACATTATCTTATACTTTATATTATGTAATTAGTTTTAGTTTGTAGTTGGTTTGAATTAGTTATTGTGTATATATATATATATATATATNCCGTTGACACCCATTTTCTGTGGCTGAATCCAACTTGTACAATGTTATTTACTCACATGACTCCAAAAAAGATCTCTGACTAACGCGAATATTCGGCTTATAAAATTCTACTTATGCCAATCAATTTCAAAAGATTTATGCGAATGGGAATGGGACTGACACAAATGTAAAAATGTTCAAAAAGAAAATCAAAACATGGAAGGGGGCAAACTGCAGCTGTAAATTATGTTGTTAATAGGACATTATCTTATACTTTATATTATGTAATTAGTTTTAGTTTGTAGTTGGTTTGAATTAGTTATTGTGTATATATATATATATATATATATATATATATATATGCTTATAACTATTTGTAAATAACCAACTTTAAAGAATATTAAATGAAATGACAAAAATGATTGTCCAACTTATGAAAAATCCGACTTATGCGAATCCGAATTACGCGAGTTTGACTGTCTCCACTAACTAAACAGACACATTCAGTAAAGTTTCCTAGATGATCAACAGAAGACACCAAAACCTTAATTCTCGCAAAAAATAGCATTTTTAGCTTTTAGTACGAATAAGTCAATATCTTTTGACTCTTTTTGTTACCATTAGCTTATAATAGCGTATGATAAATTCTACCGGGTGAGTCAGAAAAAACAATCCCCGTTTGGAAGGCCATGGCTCCCTGGATATCGAGGGAATAATATTATTAAATATATTGTTTAATAGAGGACATGTTCAAATAAATTCTAAATTTTACCTGACTGAAATCGGCCACTCCGTTCTGAAATTATAAGGGATTTTCTCAAGAAAGCCCCTCCAAGAAACCTTCAAAAACAGCATAAACTCACGACCAAATTTCCGTCATATTTCTGCCTTAATAGCAATGACTTTTACATGCTTTAATAAGTTTTATCCCTTTGGGAGGATGAAAGTGCCATCCCTGGGAGCATAACAGCATTATTCTCGGAGATTTTATCCTCCCAAGAGGATAACATACATGCTAAAGCATGTGCAAGTCATTGCTGTAAGGCAGAAATGTTTGGAAAATTTGCTTGTGATTTTAGGCTTGTTTTGAAGGTTTCTTGAAAGGGCTTTCTCCAGAAAATCGCTCATAATTTCAGAACGGAGTGGCCGATTTCAGTCACATAAATTTTAAATTATATTTGAACATGTCAACCATTAAATAATTTATTTGTCAATATTATCGTTTTTATATCCAGGGAGCAGTGGCCTTTCAAACGCGGATTGTTTTTCTGACTCACCCGGTATATGCAAGCGTCGAGCATGGATGCTGTTTTGAAACCGTAAGCTCCCTACTATGTTTATTCAAAGATGCAGTGTATCGATACAGGATGTACGTTCAAAACATGTCTTAGAAACAAAGTGTCTTGTTTCTTTTTAGATTTCTTCCGAAAACGCTACTTTCATGGAGTGTCTGCTATATTTTGAATTCTCTTTTAAACTTTATATAGTCAGCTAAGGAGCATATATTAAATAGTTTTCAACAGTATTGGTCTTGATTGAATATATTCCGTTCTCAATGTTGCAATAGGACGACTTGTTTAACAATTTAATTCTCAATTGCGTGCCACCTTGCTTCTGACAGAAAATTGAAGCACTGTAAAGAGTCCTCTTTATAAATTGCAAACGCTATCTCTAATTTTTGGATCACCGAAAAGTTAAAAAAACTGTGAACTTCTGTAGCATGCTAGTGGTTTGTAATTGACCATGAATACTGACCTTAAGTGTGTGATCACCAAAATGCTTATCCAAAAACCCTGGAGCTTTCTCGATACTTGTTCTATGGAATGGTATGTTGTGACTGCAGAATACTGTGAAGAACACTGATTGAGCTGCCTGCAGTTACAAAGAATAAATCTATCTTACAATGCTTGAAAAATAAAACAAAATAGCTAGATGTGATTCTGTGGAAAATCTAACAAAAAAAGGAGGTTTATAGTCAGGGTTGTTAGTCTCATATATTTTGAGAGTGGTGCAAAATTGGATACTGGCATGAAACTTGGCACCCTTAGGTAATTTTGAACGCTGAAAAGGCTAAATTTAACTGAAATGTTTTGGCAGAATGCCTTTTCCAACAGTATATACAGGGTGTCTCAAAAAAGCTTCTCAGTTTTAAATTCAAATATCTCTCGACCTGACAATCCTAACAAAACAATAAAATATTTTCTAAAAGCGTGACAATGCAGTTATTATTTGAGCACTAGTTGGATAAAATTGAACAACTGGCACAACAACGAGGGGTTGTCAACTTTTAATAAACTTTTCACCATTTTCTAGGTGTAATAAACCATCCCTTGATAATTCCTTCATTCTAGGGAGTAAAGTAAAAAAAGGTTGCGGTTTTGGAAAGCTGAGACATGAATATTTTTAGAAAGTTTAATTCTGAAAATTTCTCAATTCCTGGACGAAGGCTGATCAAAGAAAAAATAGACAAAACTTTGCATGTCTTCCATGATCTTAGAACTTTATAAAAGATGCGTTAATTCTTATTTCAGTCATAAGCAGAACTTTCTTGATGGAACTTTCTAAATTTCTAAACTTCTTCAACTTGTTGTCGTAAAGTTCATTCACTTAAAAATAAGTTTCAATTCGCAAACGACCACAAAGGCAATGCCAGAGAAAGGTGTTAGCTATCGTCTTCATTCCCTTGCAGTACAAACATTTACATTCACACGGAGCAAGGAGTAAAATTTCATAATTTGGTTAAATGAAGTAAACGAGAAAAACAACGATTTGCAGGTCAAAACTGTTTCTAAAAAGTCGTAATACATCTGGTTGATTTCTCGAGGATTCAAGAATCCCACCTAAGGTTGGATATGATCATTTTCGCTACACTAACCCCTGTCCTGCTCACAGAAATGGAGTTTGATACACTTCGGAGATCTTTTATTTATGAAAGGGTGTCATTGATGTTGAGATAAGTTAAAAATATCGACTGATCATCATGGGATGGCCAATAACAGAACTGGATTTGTAAAATGATGCATAAAAAATAGTGAAAATTTTATTAAAACTTGACGACCCCCCGTGTTTGTGCCAGTTCTTCAATTTTATCCAACTAGTCCTGAACTAGTAACTGCATTATCACGCTTTTAGAAAATATTTTATTTGTTTTGCTAGGATAAGCAGGTCGAGACATATTGAATTTAAAATAGGGAACCTTTTTATGAGACACCCTGTATAATATATTGTTCGATCACCAGGTAAATTTCGCGGTAGTATCAGTTGTACGATGAGGACGACTAGCCTGTTATGTTGTTCAACGAAATTGACCACATCAGGCTGGTCTGGTCCTACCACCAAATTGTCCTTATAACTATGCCTTCAACAAAATAACTATGCCTTCTAGAGCGTGAAAACCACTTTCATTCGAAGAGACGAAAGAGGTTTTTCACCTTTACAGGTGCTTAGCTTTTATAGCTTCTTTTTAGCCTCCAATGAAATATTCTGTACTAGGTTTCCGCTGTTTGGTGCTTTTCCTGATAAATTAAGCCTTCTCAATTAAAGTTTTAATACATACAATGTTCTTACAAATGGAATTCAGTGGAGCTATTGACAGTTATTCAGGGTACATTCAATGAGAATTTATTGAAAACATCAATCAGGTTTATAAAGTATATATATATATACCTTAGGTAGTTCATCTTTTTTGGATGGGTCGTCAAGGGAAGCTCTTGATACCTATAACGAATGATCAGAATTTACCAATATTTCAAAAGTAAGGAAAAAATATCATATATGTCACTTGATAAATCACAAGCTTGAATAAAAAACTATACAAGATATATAAACAAGAATTCAAGATACAGAGGACTGCAATTGATTTCCATAAAAATACATGTTTCTACAAAAGAACTGAAATTAAACAGACATTGTGTTCAAAGAGCAAAATCTACAGTACTTTATTTCGTATCCCTATGGCACTACTAATTTAATTCTCATTGTTTTGCAGTATAAAGGCCACAAAACATGCTAGTGCAATCAAAATAAAAAAGCCTCCCACAAGAATGAAAAAGAACAGCTAACTCAGTGGCCTTGATAGTTGTTGGAAAGAAATGCATTTCATTTTATTTGGACAACTTTTATTTAAACTTTTCTCACTAATACAAATCGATATGCTGATAAATATGCAAGGCAGACAAAAGGCCGACTTTTCCAAAAAACAAAATTTTCATAACTTATCTGTTCTTCTACATGATGAAACTTAATACAATCATACAATTTGTGTGGGTCTATGCTAAAAGATGACCTCAAATGGTCATATGATCATCGATGGGCATCTCAACAAGCTTCTCAGATAGGGAAAAAATGTTCTGTGTCCTGTCAATATTAATGAACCATCGCATGCCTTTCACTGAAAACCTCCATATATTCTACAAACCTCACAATAATCCAGTCTTGCTAGTCCACCAATGAGAAGAGAGCTGCCTGGTTTTAATATGAATGTCTTTGGCACAATCCATAGTCTATGGTGTAGGAACTTCAGCTCTTGTGGACTGAGGAACTGGGTAATCTGTTGCATTGAAAGAAATACAATTAATGATGATACAACACACCATGTTAAATATACTACACACCTCAAATAAATAAACAACTGTACTGTTTGGAATCAGCTCTGAAATATTTTTTGAAAGCATGTTTTCCAGCTTTCTGTCTTGTGGAAATTAAAGCACACGGAACTTATGCATCATAAAATGAATTTAACCTTATTGGTACTGGGGAGCGTTTCTTGCCCCCCCCCTACCAAACTTTGCTATACTGCGCTAAAATGACACAAGATATGACAACCAGCCTTGATGACTTTTAGTCGAAGTTGATAGGCAATTAAATTTTTTACATTTCATTGTTCTGACTTTGATCTTGTGACCACAGTAACTCATATTTGGAGAGTGGTCAACAAAAAAAGCTTAGAATGTACATAGCTTTTGTCTTGCTTATCTGAATGATCTCAAACATGCACCATTTGATTGCTTTTGATGAGTACTTTCATTTGATATATAATTTTTTCATATTTGCTGATATCAGCAAAATTTAATATCTATGACGCCATTCACTTTTGTGATATCATTGCTCTAATTAAGAAGTGTAACATATAAATAAATTGCATCTAATATGCTTCATCTGGAATATTTGAGTCATTCTGAGTCCATATTTACTAGAAAAAGGGACAACAACTGCGAAGATAATCAACGCATGAAACAAAAGGATAATTTAAAGCTAATGATGCTAAAAATAGAAACTGAAAAATGCTACAAAGTATGTATTTTGAATCTATGATATGTTTTCTACTATTTGCAACAATTTTGCAGAAAATCGGCAGAGAATTTTATTAAATAGAATTTTTCTTGCCAAGAAGCGATAAATTTGCCAAATTTCCTTTGTTCTTTGGTTGCCTAGCAATGAATCACGCGACTAATTAATTACTATTGTTATATTTGAAAAGCCAATTGTCCAAGAACAATAGAGGTTTGTCTCATTGTTATATCTCTTGTAGTTTTGAAATAAAAGATGGGGGGGGCAAAAAACGCCCCCCCCAAGTACAAACTAATTAAAAAATCAGCCAGTACCAATAGGGTTAACGATATGTCTGAACAACTATTTGAAAGGTATCTCACCTGCTGAGAATTCATCAGCCCAGGTGTATCATACATCCATCTCTTGCCTTTTTCCATAGAATGTAAATCTAAAAATTCCACTGTGCTATCACTGTCTGATTTTTCAATTGCTATTTCCTTTACTTCTTCGTGCATTTGGGTCTCATCAGTTAGTTTTTTCTTCCTCTTTACTTCATTGATGACATCATCAACAAGCTCAAATTCCTGTTCTTCATCACTAGTTTTCTCCTACGGAGGAGACAATTATTGATACAGACGGCATGACGTCACAGCAGCGTTGAAAACACGACGCCATCTTGTTTTGGGGTAAATGTTCAGAAAATTTCTAAAGGAATCTATAGGAAATTTGAAAAAATTTGTATAAAATTGCTCCTCTATTCTACCTCGCGATAGTGAGTAGGGAAAGGATAGGTAGCATTTGTCAGTCAGACCTAAACCTATGAAATAAACACACTGAAGGATCCAAGATATTGCAATATTGATGTACAAACACACTTGAAGGATCCAAGATATTGCAATATTGATGTACAAGGTTAAACACGGATTGGTTCCTGAGTATATATCAAAGCTGTTTGAAAAGCCAGACCAACATTATGCACTTAGAAACAATGACTTTGTTATACCAAGATACAGAACAGTAGTGAATGGCAAACATTCAATCAGATATTTTGGGCCTAGTCTATGGTCTAAATTAAGAAAATGTGACAGAGAAAAACCTAGTTTGAACTCCTTTCGTAAAAGTGTGAGACAGTTGGATCTAGTGAGCATAGCTACAGACAGCTGCAAGGGACAATGTAAATATTGTAATGAATAACTGACTTTTAGGTTCTTTTTAAAATATGATAAATGTAATTAAATCGTTTTTTTATATTTCTTTGGACATTTTTAGATTATCTTATTTTGTTTTATTTAGTACAATTTAAAATAGTATTCAGGCTAAATAGTGTCCCCAATTAGTATTATTGCTAAATATTTATGACACTTTAATAAAGTTATAATAATAATAATAAT
>REGM01000358.1:100691-122657 GCA_004194415.1 Aurelia aurita
GTGGGGGGGGGGGGGGGGGGGATGAAACAAGATGAGAGTGGAGCGAGAAAAACTGGGAGTGGGCTTGCCCCCAGAGAAACGTTTTAAAGCCACTCCCTTTAGATCGTTTGAAAACGCCACTGTTGAGAAAATCTTGCCATTTAAAGGAGGAAAAGAACGCAACTTACGGAAGGCCTTCCCGGGAAATTTTGAAATTAGTGCTTCAAAATCATTCGGGATTGTATCATTTTGATGTGGCAAGCTCAAGAATGTGGCAAGCTGATAAACTTCCTTAAGAGCAAATATAAAATCTTTGGTTTCCTTTGGTTTGGTTATATTATCACAAAGTTTGAGCATGGGTGGCATGAACCAATCAATACCTGTATTAACAAAACATTTGGATGCTCATACCTGTGTGTGATCAAATCTACAAACTCAGTTTATTCTCATGAATCAGACATGGGGTTTATTTCATGGCCCATAAGAAATAGTTCATCTTGTTCATCCCAAACAACTTTCTGTTTCGTAAATTTCTTTTGTCGTTTGACAAATCCTTTTTTTGTTTAAGGCTGATGTTTTAACCTCCTTGTAGTTCCAGCATATCTTCTACCACAAGATTGGCCTTGAAGAAACGTTTGCTTATTAAGCATTGTACTGAGAATCTGTCTTCGTCTAGCAGGTATGTTCATAAATTAAAGTCGAACTTCACGAAACACCCACAGATATATATACATTTAAAGAAATAATGTATCGGCTTCATTCTTTCATATATAAGAATTCAATTACCGGGTGTTTTAGAAAAAAACGCAACAGATTTGATCGGGGCTAGCGACAAGAGTTTAGGTCGAATCAATTGCTAATAATTTTTGAGGTAATCCTCGATAGTTAACTTGAAGATAAATACCTTGTTTGTTGACATTGGTGCATTGAGAGTTGAAACATTAATCTTGAAAGTTCAAATTTGCCTCCACCTCCAAACCAGAGCTTTTAGGTTTTGGCCTATACTGCAAACGCGCTGTTTAGGGGAATCTCCTGGATCATAGACATAGCAGAGTATTTGTGGACAAGGACCCATATGCTTTGGCACGCATTTGAATAGAGATTTGAAAGCTGAGAAATACAAACATGTCAACACATATAGTCACCAAGGAATAGCTTTCTTCAATCAAAATGCACCTACAAAAATACTAATCCAAGAACGAGTGCGTGCGTGATCTTATCCGTGGACATTAGTTCCCTTGGGTACGATTGCTTGTTTCGTAATAATTCCAAGATAGAGGATACAAAATGCATTTCATTCAAGCAATGAAGATTGCACGATGGCTATCTTTTATTAGACAGAATTAATTTGAACTTTTTGTAGAATGAAGAAAGATGTCTCTTCGGGACTAAATTAGTGATCTGGTTGTCAAGTTAAGTTTGGATTTCTATTCAAAAACGTTCCTAAACACAAGTCTTCTTGCTCGTATTTCGCTATGATTCAGGAGATTCCCGAAACAGTGCATTTGCAGTATATAGCTCTGGATTGAAGGTGGAGGCAAAGCTGGACTTTCAAGATTAATATTTCAGCTCTCAATGCACCAATATCAACAAACAAGGTATTTATCTTCAAGTTAACTATCGAGGATTACTTCAAAAACTATTAGGGATTTATTCGACCTAAATTCTTGTCGCTAGCCCGGATCAAATCTGTTGCGTTTTTTTGGGACACCCGGTATATATTTAGTCAAAAGGAATTAGTCTCACTCTTAAGAGACTTCGATAAAAGGTTTTTATCTATCTCTGATCAACACTGTTTTGACTCACCGAGTATATTTTCATGTGCAGCCAGTAACAATTTTGTTTTCAAATAAGTCAAGCCTGAAGGCAAATGGGATCGTTTACCAAGAGGACACTCATTCTCTGAATGATGCAGCACTCCAAAGAAACGTTTTTTAGATGGACATATCAATAATGCGGAACACGAAAGTTTTGCGGAGCATAAGTGCCGCCAAATGTCATTCCGCATATTGCGATTTTTACTTTTTACCGCAGATTCTGTCTCAAGCCAAGCAGTTTTTGAAAATGGGTTGTGCCTTTGAATGCAAATCTCATTAAGAAAAGGGTACCAATAGGGGGGAACATTGGCCTCTTCTTAATCTTTAAAACTTGAAAATCATCTATTGTCAAGAGAGGTACCTTGGTAAATCGAGAAGCATCTGACTTACAGTACATCACTGTTCTGACTTACTGATCTAATGCCAGAATAGGTCCAATTGCCACAATGTCAAAAGTTAGTATCTCCCATGTAAAATATCTTTCAGACTACGTTGACACGATACCAGCACAACTTGAAACGGCCAAAAATGTAACGGTACCAACATTTTAGCTACCGTTCACATTTTAGCTACCGAACAATAATAGCAAAGTACCTTAAGTTCCTTAAAAGCCATTAAATCAAAAGGAAGATTCAATAACCATCCATGCAATTCTTTTTTAAGATTTGATACCTACGCTAAAAAACTATCCAATTTTGACGGGCCACGATAAATCGCACACAAGACCGATTTTGACGATTAATGAGTTAATCTTTAGTTAAAATCCCAAATAATACTTTACAATTTATTTTTTTATTTTTTGGCGGCCTTTTTCCTGAGTCCTGAGTAATAGGCGATTCCTTGTAAATCGTTGGCTTGAGAGCAGCCTAAATCGATCGAAAAACATTGGTCAAATTTTGTAAGAGGGAACGTGAAGGACAAGGAGAAAACAAGTACTTTTTGTCAGCATAAAGACTTTATTTGAAATTGTTAAAAGTGACTGTTTTTGAATTGATAAAAGCAACACTAAAATCCACTTCTTAATTCCCAATTCGGTTTCCAAGAGTTCCCCTATTGTGTTGTCTAGCTCACCCTTTAGAAAATTTGCTAATTGTTTATTGATCAATTTAGGCTGTTTCCAGACTAAAAAATTTTATGAAATCGCTCATAACGTTAGAAGTAGGAGGCCATAAAATGGAAAAAAAGAATTGGGATTTTGGCTAGAGATTAAATCAGGAATCTTTTAAATTGGCTTAGTGTACGATTTTTCGTGGCTTGTAAAATGTTGATAGTTTTTTTGGCACACACAGTACAATAAAAGAGATATTTAATGATTATACTGATAGATGCAAGCCCACCAGAGACTCGGGTACCTCAGATGATGACTCAATAGCAGATGCTTCAAGTGCAGGAATGGAACAGCTGTAAGTGCAGCAAAATATCAGTTTCTTTTGTTGACTTGCTATTTCAAAGCGATTAGCGATCACAGACAACGGGAATTCTCCCAAGCCGCACATCAAAACAACGAAGCTGCAAAAGATGCCCCTAAGGGCCTGTTTATATGAGGAAAACACCTCACCTGCCAGACCCGGGGCTGACAGGCAAGATTCCACCTTCTCATAGAGTCATTTGTAATTTTTTTTTGGCGTTTGTATGACGAACGCTACACTACCGGTATAGCGAGGTCCCATCTCGTCAGGGGTGAAATCTCACCAAGGTGAGGTGGAATTTTTCCATCTAAACGAAACACCACCGGTAGGGTGAGGTGAATTGGTTTATTCGTTGATTCTTATTTGTTAATTCGTTCTGATTTCACTGAAGCGAGGCTTTGCTTAACAGCCTTTTTTGCGCGCACAATAAGATACTTAGCCACACTGGTTTCAGGCCATTTTCTTGCGGCTTTGTTTGTTTTTATTTGCGGCTTGAGAGAATTTCCTTTGTCTGCAATCGTTAATCGCTTCAATAGAATGGCAAATACCTGCAAAGGTCTGACTTTTTAGAACAAACCAGACAAATATAACAAAGATTAAAGAATTGTCCTGCAATTTGCCAGTTCAGATAAAACTTAACAAGATCTCGTTCCATGTTGAAAGCCCTTCACATAAGAAAAAAGAATGTTGCCATATGAAAGCGTCGAAGTTTGAAAAACCTGTAGTTTGCTTCGTTACAGAACTTAGACCCATCCTTAAGGCTTTCCTTTCCAAAATGTTATTGATCTGAGCTAGAACTTCCAGCCTCAGTTAATATCAAATTCCTTCTAGAGGGAGTGCGCCCTAAATGGTCGGCTTTCGAAACAAAATTAATTTAAAAATAACGAAATGCGCTAGAAATGGGGAAATCACAAATCACAATAAGAATGTATAACGACTGTCCGCTTGTTGGCCTTGGTAAACTTTCAGCTCAAACGCAAGTCAGTCTGAACGGCCTAATTTTGATCATGCTTCTTATTTGGATGTACCCTAAATTCATAACGGCGCTTTCGCAGCAACCGTGTTGAACTTTTCGCATTGCAGAAAACTAAGCATGATTATGAAACTGTGGGTGCTGGGGGAAGGAATAAGGAGGTCTACGGAGTTTTTTTGAAATCTAGTAAGTGGGGAGGGTTTTTGCAGGGGCCTTGAAATAATATAGTTAGATTTCTAAATATTGATAGATAAAATAATGAAATAGACTATTTACTAAAACCCACCACAAATGAATTCAACAACGAAGTAATTGACAACGAATCCAAGATTTATGATTTTACCATTATGTAGAGATTTTTTATTTTGGCCTTGTGACTCCTAAGCGTGGTTGACAACTGGGCAGCCAATAAGAAAATTCAGATTCTTCAAAAATCACATCTTGAGGGTTGGAGTTGCCTATAAACAAACCGTAGTTATGCTTTATTTCAAAACCTGAAGCGACACGAGGAAAACAGATATGGTGCTTGGAAAACAGAAAGGAAATCAAACATACTCACATGTACCCATTTTAAATAAGTGTTTTTAAAATATCCTTCACGCTGAAGCTAGGCATTATAAAACAAAAACAACAAGAAAGAATCTCAGAAATGCCATCAGCAACTAATTTTAGCAAGCAATCTTACAACAGCTGGACCCAAACTTCTTTCAAAACGAAGTTTTTGCAGCGCGGTCAGATATGATGAAAAAAAACGTTGGCCGACCATTTAGGGCGCAGCCCCTCTAAACGTTTTTTGTAAGATCTCCATTATAGGAAAGTAGAGTTAGGATAACCGAAAATCTAAGAAACTTTAATGCTATCTCTGAGAAGCAGTAAGAAACTTGAGTTAAAGTCAAGGATATTATGACCATTTTTTGTTGAACCGTTATTCTTAAGTAATATTCACTGCAATTTTATGTTTTTTTTCTCTTGCCAAATGTTGTTTTATGTCTATCTGTAGCAGTCTTAGAAACTACATCATATTTTTTGCCGAAAAAATAAGAAACAAATTAAGAAACTTTCAGTACTATGCTATGGTCGGATCCAAGTTTCTTATACCGGGTGTCCCAGAAAAAAGGTAACGGATTTGATCAGGGGTAACAATAAGAATTTAGCTTGAATAAATCGGAAATAACTTTTAAACTAATCCTCAATAGTTAACTTGAAGATAGCTACCTTGTTTGTTGATACTGTGCTTTGAGAGTTGAAATATTAATCTTGAAACTTCAAATTTGCCTTCACCTCCAAACCAGAGCTTCTGTGCTTTGGCCTCAGCTGCAAAGGTGCTGTTTAGGGGAATCTCCTTAACTATAGGCATAGCGTAGTAGTTCTGAACAAGGACCTCGCACTGTGATCCATTAGGCCCTTTTTATCTAATAAATGCCAAAAAATAAAGTTCTAAATCCCAAATAAATGTTGGGCTTCCGTCCCGTAGTGTGACCTAGGAGTTCTTGTGCTGCAAACATTAACAAGATTGGTCAACAGAAAGCGGAGATAGTGATTTTTAAAGTTGGGCCTAAATTAGTCCTTTGTTTACATAACCTGTAGAGGGATGGCATTGTTTTGATCGCACTTTACAACTTCATGTTTCTAGGCTCAGACTTGACAGATTATTTCCATTTTAGTCTTATTTTTTATACTCTAAATGTGTGCTTCAAGGCAATGTTAAGCATATTCAAATATTTTTCCATTTTGTGACCGATTTTAGACAATTGCATGATGGTGCTTTTCTAACAAATTTCTGTCTTAAAAAATCAATTGTAAATTTCAAACCTAAATTCCAAAAAACATATGTTTCGCTATGCTCTTTAAACAAATTTCAAAAATTAGAAACACCTTTGTAGCAAGTTTCTGCCAAAGGGATCGTGCCAATTTTCACCCAAACAATTTATGTGATTATTTTCTAATTCGTTACACTCAAACGAAAATAACTTTATTTACTGATCAACACTATATTCTAATTACGTTACAAAAACTAACAGTCTAACACAAGATATAAACTCAAGGTAGTAGGATCGGTCTAGTGAAAACATGTTCCTGTAAAAGGAGGGCAATGACTAACGATTATTGTTATAGGCCAAGACTAGAAAGTAACAGACAATAACTCTTTCAGATCCTCCTGAACATAGCCATCTTTCACTGACTCTGTCCCATCTGCCGTGTCTTTTAAATAAGCGATCTTTAACACCATGGTTGGCAGCTACCGAGGCTCCTTCTGAGCGTCACTATGGAGTCCTTCAAAGGAATTCTTTTAATTCTTTCTTAAAATTTTAATTAATTCTTAAAGTGTTAATGCAACGAAATTTTCGAATCTTCTTTTTTGGCTTTAAAAGAAACTTCAATCTTTGCTGAGAAATTTGATGTAAAGATAGTCAACAGGAACAAATTAAATTGTTTAATAAACGTCCGCCAATGTTATGAGGTCAGGGCGAATTTCTCACCTCACGCGTGACGTAGGAAGTAGAACCATTCAATTTGAGAACCATTCAATTTGATCGCATTGCGAAAGAACAACAAAGCGCACTCCAGTCAGTGCGTCAGTAAGTTTCTCGAAGGCAGATTCAGTTTAATTTTTACCAAAATCAACGCAAGATGTCGGAAAGCGAATACAGTAGCAATGAGAGTGTTCCTCAACAATTGTTTTCAGACAGCAGTTCGAGTGACGAAGATTATGGTGTTGTGAAACTCCATACACCCTGGCATATCAAGACGAGCCACTGGCAGTCCCAGGACAAGCGCGAGTCAACTTCGAGGAGGATAAGGATGGTATTCCACGTGAAACCATAGAAGCCAGATTTGAGAAGAGAATAACTGTTAATGACTGGTACGTGATCTTTATTATATATGAAGGTTTAGATAAATTCTTATTTGCGCCATTTAGTCACTTTTAGAGCCTAAATAGCCCTTTAGGCCTACCTAGTCGAACTAGGGTAGGCCCAAGGTCTACTTAGGCCCTAAAAAGCGACTTAAGTCATTCGGTCCGAGCCTTGTTTTGTAGCAAACTCTCATCCGTAATTTGTGCAATTTTTTTAAGAAAGATCGGATTTGTACCATGATTAACTGATATATCTCTCGTTTCCCCTTTTGAAGGTGCTCCTGTTCAAAATGCAAAGATGAACTGTTGGTTGGTGCTCTCGAGTACAGATGCTGCAGAGAAGTGCACTGTACGATAGGAAAGGCAGTTTTTGATGGCACTGTCGATCAAATAACTTGCATTACTCAGCATGAAGATTACAATGCGCTGATAAACGCAGAGGTCCTAAAAATGGTTGGGCCTTTATTGAAAGACTCGCAAGGGCGAGCATACAAGCAAAGAGCAGGACAAGGCAGAAATGAGTGAGGCCATTATTTGTTACAAATTTTTTTATAATCTTTATTGTCTGCATAAAATCTGAGATAGAAAATAATTTGTTTGAATCCACACCTTCGTTGTTATGTTGGCCATAACTGATCATATCTTAACATGGAGCGGCAAGCAACTGAAAAACATATCAATTGAAAGACAAAAATATATTTAATTTATTTCAATTTCACATAAATTGATATAACCGTTTTTACCCCTAGATTAGCCATTTTACTTCTACTACCCACTGTATGAATCAAATGGATTGGGCTTTGATAAGGATAAGGAACGTTGACTTCTGTTTATCAATACGCTTCCTTTGTTTTATAGGTACCTTAGAGCTGTTGCCTACAGATGGCTGGTTCGTTGGTTCTGTGGCTACCTTGGTTGGGACAACAGAAGACCACTGCCAGCCTGCATATACCACCAGATAAGGACAAAGTTCCGTACAGCGGCTAGTACTGGCTATGCAGATGCTGAATAGCAGTGTAGACATTACAACATTTTGAAAGCATATGTTTTGACTGAACTTATTTTCAATAAACAACCTTGCAAAAAGTTGAAGCGTGCATAAAAACATGCAAATGAGAGTTCTTTGATAAAAGCTCTGCAAAATGAGCTATAATATTTTGATTTTGTCCTCCTATTCGACTAGCATTTTGTCCAAAATATTTGCTCTCAAAATAGCAATGTCTATTTACTGCAGTGTGGAAGGACTGAGTATTGTAAACTTTTGTCATGTTTTTTTAGCTGTTAAATGTTAAAATGAAGGCCTTTTTTCAATCACAGTAAGTGTTGCAAAGTGCTCCAAAGAAGATCAGTCACACTTTCCACGTTTGTGCCCCTTTGTTGGCTTTCCATATTTCTTGCAGCGGTGCTCGGTCTCTCTTCCTTGTAGCGGTAGCTAATATAGCCTGTTCGATTAGGCCTTGCTGCAAACATTCTTGTTCGTTTTCTGTGGAAAAAGTGGATAAAAGTGAAACCAATAATATATTCAGTTAGGCCAAAAACATCATGTACTTGCTTTTATCACAAACAAAACCTTTTTTATTTTGGTCACAAGGTCATTCAGCTTGAGGAAGCAGCAATATTTCAGAGAAGAGAAATGTTATAAAAGAAAAAGGGGTGTCTTCAAATTTTTGGTGCAGCTGTGTTCCTGTTCTGGCGTTATTCTTAGTTAAACCTATCAAGAAACTTAAATCTGTATTTCTACTGTGTTTATTGATTTATTTCCATGTAATTATTTTTCAAATGCTACAAATGTGTGCTGTTTCTGTCCAAATAATACCTGAAAGGATTTTACCTGGAGGGTACTTTGGTGTAGTGGTGCTCTGTTTTAATATATATTCGGATATTAGAATATAGGAGATTAAAATTATAAAAGAGTGTAGGAGATTAAAATTAAACAACCAGAACAAATAAATTGTACGATCCACAGCAGTCTAAAAGTAAAAGAACAACAAACAAGTAGTTGGCCTAAAAGTGGCCTAAGTTGTCGCTCACCTGTCTACGATCCCGATCAGAAATTTCCTCTGTTGTCTTCGGAGCTTCGTTAGCAGCGTATACTGCAGGAACTGCATCGGGTTTCACTTTCAAATATATTTTCATGCCAAGTTGTAAGGCTATGTCTCTTCGCATTGTGAAGCAAGATTCCTCGAAATGGCTACCACACAAAATTGATGTCTTCGCGGCGCTCCAGCCTGGTCGATAACGCCAGACAAACTGTACCCATTTCGCGTGTCTCGATTTATCCTTTTCTTTATCAGGATATAAATGAACGGATACCCCCTCAGTGTAATGGCCATTTCCACAACTAATCACGTTCGGGCCACCAGCAACGGCGCTTTCCTCTGCGACTCATTTTTTCGACATTACTCTCCATGTTGAATTTGTTGCTGTGATGAAGTTAGGATAGCGTGTCCCATTGAAATTGGCATTGAAATTGAAGTTCTACTCATTTCTATGGTTCTACTTCCTACATCATCGGGTATCAGGAAAAATTCGCACGCGATCTGCTAAAATCCCCAACTTTGACTTGCCACAAAAATTTTTTTAAGCATCCGATTTGAAATCGGTTTTCAGCATGATAATCAGTGCATAAAGATGTATCAGATTATGATGAAAAAAGTGGTTCAAAAATTTCGTTGCATTAGCACTTTAAAATTCTTTTACATTCAAACGAATTTGTACCAAAAATTTCAAAATTTTGGTATCTTGCTGTTGAATAACTAATTGGCCGATCATCTGCAATGCTCTTCAGTTCTTTGCTCTGTAATTCACTGTTGATATCTTCCTTGATAACTGCTAGAATTAAAAGATGGCAAACAACCGTATCAAATTCTTTATTATTATCCTGAGGCAAAAGACCAAAGGCAACATTACAATGCACGTGGTACCCTTTCCTCTGAAGATCCAGCGTGTTGTCTGTACCTACAGCCCCCCGCACCATCGCAGAGGCTCAGCGTACATATCCCCTACATGCCACGTAAAGCCCTACAAACGGCGTAGGCTTGCGAATTTGCAAAAGCACGGTTTCATTGTAAATAAATGATAAATGGTAAATGTAACCACAGCCATCTCTCTGACGTAGATGCTTGGCTTACTATCAAAGCCTCACAGGCCAATTCTGATTAACATTGTTTTTTCAAACTATATTTCGTTATAACAGAAAAACACAAATCGTAGTGAGAAATTACCAGAGTTAAGACCTCAGCGTGAGACACGTTCACTTTGTCATTTCACCGCAAAACTCATTGCACGTTTTTCTGCTTGCCGCAACTTTTTCTCATCTTCAGAATCACTGGCAATCTCTTCTGACAGGTACTCTTGTACGGTTTTCCAGCCTGCTGGTGATCTGTCGACGATTCTGATCATTTTATTCCTCTTCTTTCATCCCTCTTTTATTGCCTGCAGTTTTTTCTTCGGCCGGACTTTCGCCCCAGTTTCCAATAGTTTCAAGGCATCATCTATCTTCTCAAAAATTCCACTTTTAAATTCGTACTGGGATTGGTTCGATTTATATTTGAATTCCACTGTTTTCTCCAGTTTAACCTTTTTCCTCTCACTTTCTTCGGCGTCTCGGGCAAGTTCACGTTTGAGTGACCGAAATTTTGTGTCGAAGTAATCTGTCAACTTATCCAAAGATTCCCTCGTGTCTGGGTCGAAGTAATCTTTCAACTTATCCAAAGATTCCCTCGTGTCAGGGCCTCGTTTGCTGTTGGTTCTGAACGGCTGGTACTCGACATCACGTCCGACAGACGAAATCACTATCGAACTGTGATATTCCTAGCCTCTTGTCAACCTTATGTACTACATATCCCCTTGGGTCATTCCTAAGCAGTACTGCATTAAGCCAAGCTCTAGGGGGGACCTTTCCACTTTTTACGTCTCCTGGGATCAGTAAATCATCTATTTTCATTTTACAAGTTTGGTACATGATTTTGACATTTTTTGCACATTTTATGATGAAAAATTAAACAAAGTAAAATGGAAAGCCTTTCCTTTGTTTAAAAATGATGCAAGTGGAAAAGTTTCCCATTTCTTCTTCCTTTAAGCCGTCTAAAGCGGCAAGTGAAACATTTTAAAGGCACAAATAGTATTTTTTCGTCATTTGCCCCGTAAAGGGCTGATATCATCATTCGCGAAAACTTGTGGAATAGACATTTATTTGCTGCTGAATTCAATAAGATCGTCAAAAACGCGATATTTTGACAATAAGTGCCCCTAAACGCCCCCCAAAGTTACGAATTTGCAGTAATCTTTTAAAATTACCGCGCAAAGAAAAGAAGATTGGTAACGAGCGCATCGTTCGTCACGGCAGGAACGCGTGAGAGTGAATCTTAGGCCTTCATTCACAAAGTTGCTCGTTTCCGCAAATCTGTTTCCAACCATGCCTGATAGATGTGTGGTTTATGGTTGCAGCAATACCAAAGACAAAAATCTGGGTATTTCTATCCATAAGCTACCTTTTTTGGAGATGACAAGCCTGAAGGGAAGAAAAGAAGGAAGAGGTGGACTGACTTCGTAAAGAGAAAGAGGGCAAAGTGGACTGACTCAAACCTCCGCAGTTCAGCTTCTCTTCCTCGAAGACGCCATGTGGCGTTTCAAAAGCATGGCTTAGAAATTGCACAACAGTGCCTAAACAAAAGGAGCTTTGTCAACGGGATTAGTAGCATTGTGTACAGGAAAGGATGAGAATTCTTTTGGTTACAAAAGGTCAACAGGGGTCAGGTCAAAGTTTTTGAGAAAGTCGCGGTAAATTTTGTTTCCTATAACATGGAGGCAAACTTACAGTATTAAAAGCAGTTACACGGCATTTTCAGAGAAACTTCAGAGGATGAAGAAGAGTTTTCGGGGTCTTGAGAGCTACTGGAGAAGTTAATTCGGACATTGAGGCTGACAAATAATTGTTAGGGGATGAAAGTGCAGGAGAAGAGAGGCGCGTTAGGCCGAAGGGAAGTTAGGCTGGAGGACTACGGAGCTCTCAAAAGTTCTTGCTATTCCAGAAGAATACTTTATCTGGTCCTGTTCATAATCTGGATGCTAAAAAGGAGAGGTAGATTTCTTCAACCTTGAAGGCAAAATATTGCAGTAAGACCTGACCCAAAATGGCGACGCAAGGAGGCTGCTGAAATATGAAAGTGCATATCGGACTGCGGATATTCATGAGTATTATTGTGAAGTTGCCAAGTTTGAAACATTATATACATTGGAAGTAACTATAACAAATGAATCATTCAGTATCATTCAAGACAAATAAAATGGATCTGCACCAAGACGTTAGACATTTTTACGAACATTATTGGATTGTAAAATTCATCTTTTTGGTTTCTTCACGTTTGACTAGGTCTTTGCAAATTTTTTATAACATATGTGTGAATAAAATCTTGATATTCTGAAAGTCTGCCATACAATCGGCGCTCAGTGTCGCTGCTACGTCGATTCCTCCATCTTCTTCTTCAACAACGTATTCGTCAACGTCGTAAAATGTATCTTCTAACTCGCATGATGTTTCAGACGCTGTTTCTGACATTCTGTTGTAAATGTTGTTTCATTTATTCGCAACGTGTATTCTACAAACAACAATTATATGATGCGCTCGATGTTTCCGCGTTGATGTTTTCCTGTTGTTACGTCAAAAACATTTCGCAATCTCTCGACCCAATCTCTTTCTTTGCGCGGTAATTTTTATCATCGCCCCAACTTCTAGGGGCTTTTTGGGGCTCTTATTGCCAAAATATCGCGTTTTTACGATCTTATCGAATTCAGCTGCAAATAAATGTCTATTCCACACGTTTTCGCGAATGATGATATTAGCCCTTTAAAGAATTCGTTATTTGTAAATTGCACTAGTTTTTTTTAGAATTAATGCTTTGCAAAAGGCCTCAAAGCTTCATTATCGTGTGGTTTTGTCATCTAAGTGAGGTCCGGTCACATTCGGGATTTTTATTGGATGTTTGTTTAAGTCTACAGTAGTGGTGAAAACCTAAAAAAATGTAGAAATCAAATGCAAAACTTGTGAAACGAAAGTAGTCATAGAAATTTTTTGGGTACGAATTGACACGATCCCGTTGGTAGAAACTTGCTACAAAGGTGTTTCTAATTTTTGAAAGTTTTTTGAAGAGCATGGCGAAACATATATTTTTGTATTTAGGTTTGAATTTCACAATTGATTTTCGAAGACAGAAATTTGTTAGAAAAATACCATCATGCAATTGTCTAAAAACGGTCACAAAAAGGAAACATATTTGAACATTTGAGGCACACATTTAGAGGATCAAAATAAGACTAAAATGGAAAAGATCTGTCAAGTCTGAGCCTAGAAACATGAAGTTGTAAAGTGCGATCAAAACAGTGCCATGAAATTTTGACAGGTTATGTAAACAAAGGACTAATTTAGGCCCAACTTTAAAAATCAATATCTCCGCTTTCTGTTGACCAATATTGAAAGTGTTTTGCAGCACATGAACCCCAAGGTTATGCTGCATGTCGCAAGCTCAAGCTCAATTAGGAATCTAAAACTTCAAATTTCGGTCCTTATTCGATGCCCTGAATCACAGTGCCTCGTACTTATCCACACATTTGAATAGAAATTTCAAATCTGGAAATTGACGAAGATATCAATGAATATAGTCACCAAGGAATATCTTTCTTCAGTCAAAAAGCACTTACAAAAAACAACAATCCAAGCATGAGCCAGCATTTTTAAGGATCTTATTATTGGACATTTGTTCCCTTGGATATTTACGATTGCTATTTTCGTAAAATTTCCGCGCGAGATGCTACAAATGCATTTCATTTAAGCAATGAAGATTGCAAGATGTAATTGATGTATTTACGCCCAAGGGAATTATTTCGCTGGTGAATAACTTTATTAGAAAGATGCAATTTGAACTTTTGGTAGAATGAAGAAAGATGTCTCGTAGGCACTAATTTCGTAATCCAATTGTCATGTTCAGTTTCGGCTTTGCATTCAAATGTTGTCCTAAGCACGAGGTTTCTTGTTCGTATTTCGCTATGATTCAGGAGATTCCAAAACGAAGCGGTTAACAGCTCAGGCCAAAACCCAAAAGCTCTGGTTTGGAGGTGCAGGCAAATTTGAAGTTTCAAGATTAATATTTCAACTCTCAAAGCACAATATCAACAAACAATCTTCAAGTTAACTATTGAGGATTAGTTTAAAAATTCTTTCCAATCGATTCAAGCTAAATTCTTATCACTACCCCTGATCAAATCTGTTACCTTTTTTCTGGGACACCCGGTATAAAAAACTTGTAAGGCCCTTTTTTGGACACCCTTTACTTATGATTGTGTTGAGTTGTCAACTAGATCTTAAAATCGGTATTGGAAATATCATCGAAAAAATCAATAAAACTTCGAGCTGGTATATGAGCTTGAGCAAGCTTTTAATTTTGACTTGTTTTCATTCTTGTCCAATGATATTCTTTGAAACAAGGATATTTGAAACTAAATACGCTTAAGGTGGATCAGCACTTGAGGTGGCTCACTACTTAGACTCATTACATAAGTCCCCCCAACTTTCGCTCGTTGTTGTTGTTCGAGGAGAAGAGACAAGAGACGTTTGGAATCATTCTGCTCACTACTAGTAAAAAATAACATTCGTGGATCATCAATTTTTGATGTTTTTTCTTCATAATTCTTATCAGAAATGAAGAAATATGATACAACTTTTTCTATGTGAGCATTGTGCATTAGACGTATGATATGCAACAAGAAAAAAAGCATATTGGTGCTATTTTCCACTACTTTTGCAGCATTGAACAAGTGATCAACGTCACCCCGCAGATAGGATGACTTTGATCAGGAAATTAAAACTCAAAAGGGATTTTTGGGTCAAAATTATTTTTTGAGATAGCCAGTTATAAAGTTAGGACGTGAGCATGCTATCAGTCATCTTCCAAAAGCCAAATGATCTTTGGTTATAAATGCAAGGACGACTGAATAAGCTTCACGTTTAATTAGCACGTATGCTTAGAGAGGAGTACAAGTTTGAATCTATCAAATGGAAGCTTTTCGTTGCTGGTGTGCAAACATTTGTTGTAAGGGTATATTAAGTCAATTTTGGGAAATGAAAGGAAATTAAAACACTGAAACATTTGCCTACATTGATAAAGTTTTGGAATATTTGAAAGGATTTGGTTATTTGAGATTTTGCAGGAAAGATTGCAGTGTTAGGAAATTAGTTTAAGGGAACAATTTCTCAAACTTTACCAGATTTGGACGCTCGATCCAAGCCCCTTTTCTCGCAAGTAAAAAGGTCTATTCTAGTGTTCAGATTCAGGTATCAGGTGTTATCATCATTGCTATATCGCACTACATTATAAATGTATGGCAGCAAAAACATAACATTAACACAATTAAACGAAAATAAATAAACTAAATTAAATTAAACGTAACAGAACAGAAGAATATATGAATAAATGTAACAAACGTTAATTCAAAGGTGTGTGTACATCCAGGCATCTATAAATCAGGTTGGTGTTATTTGGTTAGTGTTTCCCTAATATCGTTAGCTTGGACGAGATACAATGCTAGGGCGGCTATTGTGCCGTTATCGTTAGAGCTCATGATCTCCTGGAATTGTAAGTTAGTTGTAAGGGGCGCGACCGAAGTATGTAATAAGAGGTTCGTTCTTAGGGTCTCATAGGCCGGGCATACAAGTAGGAAATGTATCTCATCTTCAATTAGACCAAGGGGGCAGTTTTTACAAATACGGTCATTGACATCAAGCCTTTTGTGTCTTCCAGTCTCAATCAGTAATGTATGGTCACTGCATCTAAACTTGCACAAGGTTTTACGGTATTTAAAGTTCATACTAACCGACAAATATTTTTCTAGCTTTAGTTGGGACTTGAAGGTTTTGTATGTCCGCAGCTTGCTATGTCGTAAGGAGCCTTGATGTGATGAGGTTAGTTCTGACTTCCAAAAATTATGGAAAATTGTGAAAATCTTGTCCTTAACAATTCTGTTTACTTGGTTAAGGCTGAGAGAGGAAGGGTCATTCCAGAGGGTAGAAAGTCCAATAGCGTCTAGTGCCAATTTAACTGAATTAAACCAGTTGGATATATTGCTTGGGAGGGATCTTGCCTCATTTAAAGCTTTTTTGACGAGAGTATCATCATTTAGGTGGGAGATTCTATGCCAGAATTTAATGATACGAATGATACCTAAGAGGGCTCTGGGTATGATGCCTAGTTCTCCATAGACAGCTAGAGTATACAGTAGACAGCTAGTTATACTGATTTATCACCTGCCCAGGCGCATTCATCCCTTGCCAACCAATCAGATATGTTCCAACTACTCTTAAGTAGCCAATCAGAGCAATTCCCTTTGTCTTTGTCCTGTGACTGGTGGCATTTCCAGCAGTTAGATATTCAGAGTAGAAAATCACTCAGTATATCTGACTTCCAAGAAAATCACGTTTTAAAAAATCACTCTTCGAAGTTAGTTACTAGGAAGCTGCGAGGATGAGCCATAGTCAATAGAAAAGTTCTTTTCTACAGACTACGATGAAACTGTGTCCATTTTCCAAGGCTATTTGATGCGTAATATGTGGAAATATGTTCTATTTATCCTTGTTTAAATGTATACATCCATCTTGCACACACTGCAAGTTCTTTTAAATAATAACGCTTTGTGCTAACTCTTGCATGAAATTATTTCTTTGTAGGATGGTAGATGACATAATTGTCGTTACACCAAATGGTACATAAACGACGGGATTATAGTTACAGTCGACTCCTTTGACAGCCCGCAATAATTTCAAGATTTCTTCGATCTTACGTTATAAAAGCCAGGAGGAGATTGTGACATCATCTGGGACGATGAATAGAAATTATACATATAGAACAGAGTAAATGTGGCACAAGAAATGACCTTCAGATCTGTTAGCGGCGAGACTGTATGCTGACAATAATTGAATCTGTGCTAGTAAATAGGATGCTGGCGGGAGTAATCGGACATTTAAGGAGAACAAGATTTTTTTCTTTAGAAAAACCAACTCGTAGACCAAAATTAATTTGCAAAGGCAAAGGCCAGCCATTTTCGCACATTTATCAAATTCTTTGATTTTCAAGTTTGCCTGTTTCCCTTGGGCGTCCGAAACCTTCTTCGTTGGCTATATCGATCTTTAGCGGGGGTTTTCAGTCAACAAGTTTTGCACTGCATACTATATGCCAAAATGCTGTCTCTTTTGTTGTAAATTTTAATGATTCCTTTTTAGGAATTTATGCTTCATATCATGTTTGTTAAAATGTAATATTAATCTGTTTCTTCTCACCTTTAAATGGAAAAAGGGCCACATTAAACGCAACATCAGCTTCATTAGCTACAACATATGGCTACAAAGATGATGACGCTACGATTTGCCTAACTTGGAGGTTAACATCCCTGTTGGCGTTCTTGACAATTAACTTTGGTGTAACATAGCTGTCCAAAAGAAAAGTGGCTCAGATAAATGCTCCTTCGAGGAATCTGAACAATTCATAGCCTATAGTGTGAGTCTACCAAATTGATTCACTTGGTGCCCTGCAATAAACTTTAAAGGTCATTCGTTACACAACCCCATGCCCTTTCATCAGCGGGAGGGCTTTAAGTTTTGAGCACATTCCCTTGATTCAGTCACAATGTCACATATTCAATTTATTTTATGTGGTTAACTTTTGTCTTCTTCTGCCACGGATTCGTGGCTTTGTATAAAGGCACGACATTCCGAACTACAGCTTCACCACTATCATGCAGGCAAACAGACACAGGTACTCGTTTGAGCGCGTTTCAGATTTAAGAAGGCTTTTCCTAGTAATGTTCAGCATGTAAAATGGTAGAATTTAGTCTGAAAAATCATCGCCATTTAATGTAAGTTATTTGGAACATGCCTTTTCTTCAGTTTGCTGCATCTATTTATAGGTGTCCTGTTACCACCACCGTCCGATTACCCCAGCCAGCACCCTACAGGTATCAACTCTCTGGCAATTATGACAAAAAAATCTCATGTCAGAGGATTACTTCGTTTGCATGACTCAAAAAGCTGAGAGCTTTGTTAGGCATAAAGTATAGATTAGAGGTAGTTATCGCAATAACCGCTATATTTAGTGCTCTAGCCGTTTTTCTTTATCAGAGCTTTGTGTAAATTATATTTGTGTCTGTTGATAAGAATTTATGTAAAACATATTTTCATGTTGAAACGTTTGAAATAAGAATTAAACCTTTCCAGAAGACTCAACATATTTTGCCACCGACTGATCATTAGAGGTTTATTTAGTTATTTCCTGTAACAGCCTTATTGATAACTTTTCCAAACAGTTTCGAAATCAGTGGTTATTTCAATGTGTAGAGTAGTCTACTCGTAGACTATGTGTAAAGTACATTTAAAGAAAATCCACTTTGTTTCCAAGAAATGAATCGAAAAGGTCATTGCTTGTTAAAGTTTTATCGAGGTGCTGTCCAAACATGCAGCTCTATGCCAGGGTTATTCCTAAGTGATCCTTTTGGATTCACGTACTGGACTTAGGACAGACAGAGCAAACTGTTGCCCTTTAACACGAAACTTTGCAGCCAATATCAAATTATTTGAGTGACGTTTTCTTCGTCCTTAATTTTGTTTAATTATTTATTGTAGTTGTAATTTTGTCATGAATTTAATGTATTTTTATTTGTGTAAATAGTCGTAGGGTTGATATGTACTTCCATGGTCACTGCGGTATTTTTGTAAACTCGTACCCGTTGTGTTTTAATGAGGATATTAAAGATATGCTAAAGCTCGACGGCAGTCATGAATTTCATCCATGAAGTGAAGCTCTTGAAAATTTAACAGATACAGTGAACACAGAGTAGTTAGATTCTACTGGCTGTCCCAAAATGAGGTATTGGCGTTTGCTAAAACGTACAGTCATGGATTATGCACCGATTTCAATGAATTGCAAACCATTTTGTAGCAAAAAGGGCAACTTAGATGTAAAATTTGTTTTACAAAGATGGGTCATATCGTTCTACCGGGTGAGTCACAAAAAACGCACGGCGTTTGAAAAGCTACTGTCCCCTGAATATCACAACAATGACATTTGTTATTATTTTGTTGTATAGCCAACATGTTAAATTAATTCTAGGAGTTTTCTTGCAGAAATTGGCCACTCTCATCCGAAAATATGAGGAGTATTCTCGAGTATTCTCGAGAAATCCACCTCGAAAATCTTTCAAATGCGGCCTAAAATTGCTATCAAATTCCTCCACAATTTCTGCCTTACTGCTTTGGCACGTGTTTTCCTCTTGGAATGATTCAGGGAGATTCCATTCTCCCAAGAGGATAACATATGCTAATATATGCAATAGACCTTTTTACTTGCCAGAAAAGAGGTTTGGATCGAGCGTCCAAATCTGGTAAATTTTGTAAAGGAAAACAAAAGCATGACCCCCGTTCTCAGTAGAAACACTGCTAGCTGTGGCATGAATTTGCTTCGGAATCTCGAAACACTTTTCAAAGAATAAATCAACGATAACTTTACTCAAATTGAGTTACGAATGTTTCAGTTTGTACGCAGGCAAGTTTTATTTGCCTTCTGGCCTTGTTTCTCGTTGTTTTTGTTCATTATTAGCTGATTTTGCTGTGTAACAGTTGCAGAACACAATTGCAAGCATGCAAGGGTTTCATTTTGCGAGTTAGCGATTCGAAGTTTGCTATTTTCAACCGTCGTATTCAAATGAAAAGAAACTTTATTTTGATATTATTATTGATAAAATTACAAAACGTAGAGGAGGAAACACATACACCTGCATACACCTATCAAAAGAATTTGGGCACAACATATCAGGCGAAGGCCTCAAATACTTGACGGTGGAAAAGATTTGCTGGAAGATCGCCAGTGCTTTGATTAAATATGGGCCTAAACTGTTGCATAACAAAATCAGCTAACAATGAACGAAAACAACGAGAAAAAGGCCAGAAGGCGAACCAAACTTGCCTGTGTATAAACTGTAACATTCGTAACTCGATTTGAGCCAAGTTATCTACGATTAACTCCCTCAAAAGCGCTTTGAGATCCGAAGCAACTTCATGCCACAGCTAGCAGTGTTTCTACTTAGAACGGGGGTCGTGATTTCGTTTTCTTTCTCAAACTTTACCAGATTTGGACGCTCGATCCAAACCTCTTTTCTGGCAAGTAAAAAGGTCTATTGTCATTGCTGTTAGGAAAGAAAACCAACGAGATGTACCGGGTGACCCAATAAAGAGTGAAAATGTTTGAAAAATCAAAAAACAAAAAAAAAATTTTTATCCAGATAAAATTCTTGCAATACACTTACTCTACCTATTAATACTATACAACTATACAACACTACAGGGACGATAACACGAGGAGCAGAATATCGTGGCTACCCCATGTTCTTACATATGACACCGATTAAGTAATTAATAAATAAATATTTACTTACCTTGTTTTGTTTGTTTTTGTCTTCTTTGTTTTGTCTCTCCCTCCTGCCTTGTGAGCTCATGAGCAACATTTCAACCGCCTAAATTAAATTAGGCCAACCGATTTTTCGAATCTAACTCTCTTGTATTCCTGTGTGTATGTGCGCCTTCGCAGAAGAAAGGGTTTTAAACCGCAAGCCAACAAAGAAAACTTTACACTGTTCTTGCCGATCAGTAATACTGTTGTTCCTTTTATCTATAGAATAATTCTATTCTGGATCAGTGTAAACAACTGTACCGGTACAGTGGGAACGAACATTATACATTAGAATGGGGAATGATTCCATAAAAGTTCCAAAGAAATATTCTCAAGGGCACAGAAAGCAGACACGAAAACTTGGAAGAAACTCTGAGCCCTCAAAATCGTTATCTGATCAAACCAAAACTTCATTGCAGCGTTGCGTAGCTACGCTGACATTTAGATGCGACATATCGAGATTTTTGGGTTATATGGATATACTAGGCTTGCCGCGCCGGCCCGCCGTCGTGCTTCGAAAATTTGAATATCTATTAAGTCTTCTCCATTAATTCCCCCTCTCTTATATGGAACACAAAAGGCTCCTAAAGATCCTCTATTTATTGAACCAAAATAATGTAAATCGCAATTTCCGTGTGATTTGGGTTCATCACTACGTTGAATTTGTGTGCTTTACTTGCAAAGTAATTTGTTGATTCTGGAAAATATAAAATAAAAGACCCAAAACCTATCATTGCTAGCCTTGACTTTGTGGATAAGTCCTCCTCTCTAACAAACCCTCTCTTTAACGCCCCCTCTGTAGCCTTCGAAAATTAATAAGCCTCCCGGGGAGGGTCTTAATAGGGCTTTTACAGTATTTATCTGTGTGCTGTTTCATTATGTCTATATTACGCGTACTTGTAAGAACACTGGCGAAGAAGGATAGGAGTGCAATATGGAGATACCTTTGAAAGCAAAGTCAAGGGTTGATATTAACGTTATGAATCAACAAAGTTATTTTGTTGGCATATCGAATTAGCATTCAATACCACTGTCCATTCCGTTTTCCTCGTTCCACTCTTTATAAATTTTATTGCCTTTGGAACTGTTGCTATATCCTTACTCTTTACAAATCTATATATTCACTATATCCACTTTGCAAATTAATCGTTGAAAATGGGCAATTTAGCAACAGCTCTGCGAGAAAATATAGTTTCGATCTTAGTGGCATATACTAAGCGAAGATCCATTGCAGTCTCTCTAACATTTTTCCTGTTTGCTGTGCTTTCTCCATTTTCAAAACTCAGTACAAATCCTTTTTGACAACTTTTTCCAGTTCTCGTCTCTCATTTTAGTATTACTTTCTTTATATTTCATATGCTAGTTGTCCTTCAAATTGCTTCATTTCTTGTGCACAATGTGCTATGTATTTTACTCTGTAAGTATTCCGTTGTCCCGTGTTCTTCAA
>REGM01000358.1:134638-150644 GCA_004194415.1 Aurelia aurita
ATCATACCAATAACAAAATGCCGGTCTTAGATCTAGAATTATGGATAGATAAGGTGGAAGTTGGCAGTTCAATGAAACGACAAATTCTGTTTACTCATTACATGAAACCGATGGCTAATAAATACCTCATCAATAACAGATCAGCTTTATCTACAACGATGAAAACCAATGTACTAGTAGCTGATCTGGTCAGAATCATGAGAAATGTTTCTTTACAATGTTCAGAAAGTGAAAGACAGAAACATATCCAGCATTTCATCAAAAGAATGCAGTTCTCAGGATACCACCAACAGGAACGTGTCAAAGTGTATACCAAAGCAAAACGAAGGTTTGAACAAATCATAGAAAGGGACCGGAAGGGAGAATGTCCAATTTATAGGGGAAAGTTCTGGGAAAGACGGAGAAGAGAACAAGAGAAAATAAAGAAGAAACGAACCTGGTATGCAAAAGGCGGATATGAAACAGTCCTCTTTGTCGATGCTACCCCAAACGGAGAACTAGCGAAAGAATGCCAACAAATCTTAAAAGAGTCAGAACTAAAAATAAAAACAGTAGAAAGAGCAGGAAGATCATTGAAAGAGAGTCTTGTGAAATCAGACCCATTCAAAACCAAAACATGCAAAGAAAGTGATTGCCAAGTATGCAAAATGAATCCCAAAGCAAACTGCAAAGTACGAGACGTAGTATACGAAATGTCTTGTCTCGGAAGTGAAGAAGACGGACCATGTAGGGAAACGTACATCGGAGAATCAGCCAGAAGTTTGAAAGAAAGGATCAATGAACATATAGACAAATACGAAAAGAAAGATAAAAGCTCTGTGCTCTACAAACACATGCAAGAAAAACATGGCGAAAGAAAACAACAAATCACAGTGCAAGTACTAACGGCTTGTCCAGGAGACCCCATGCTTAGACAAGTATCAGAGGCTGTTTACATTCAAGAGTTGTCACCCACATTGAATTCCAAAGAAGAATGGGGAAATACGAATATCCCAAGAAGAAGACGAAACAACAACAACAGGTTCCTCAATGATTGTGACGTTGAAGGCCTTGAAGATGTTCTAAACATATGCGATTGATTAATTATCGAACAAATCTACCAACTGAAATCAAGTTCGAACACAACCAACATCTAGTTGCTGATGAGGCCTCAGAAGTGAGGCGAAAGCTTCAACATTACGAAACAATTTAAGTGTATGTGTGTTTAAAATAAATGGCAAGCAAAAAGACAAATTATAGTTTAGGATACAACACTCGGGATCGCATTAAAGCTTTAGCAGAGTCTGCTAAAAAAAGAAATACAAAAATTGAATTCATTGCAGAAAAGAAAGTCAATATTAATGCGTCAACAAAAAATAGAATGTAAATTGTGCCCCCCCCCCTCTTCCTTCAATTACCAGATCAAGTTAATGCACCACCTATGCCTCACAAGTTAATTTGAAGTTTGTAGATAGTCCGTATGATGTCACTGAATATTTCAACCAAACAGTGGTAAAACACTGTCAAAGCATATCAAATATACAACTAAGAACTTTTGATAAAGCCTTAAATATTCATAGAACAGCCAATCCTCTTGCTTTCATTTCCTTTCAACAGTTATCCAGAGTTGCAAGATGCAAAACCCATCTCAAACGAAGAACCACCAACAACCTGCTTCAGACTTTTCACTCAACAAAGGGCACGGACTTTTCACCAGAACCTTATGGTATGCGCGTTGTAGTTATTAGTGAGCTATTCTCCCCAACCGAATGAAGGTAACAAACATAGGCGGACAGTAATTTGAGAAATGAAAATGAGAGGACGAAAAATGATAATAGAAATTGAATAGGAAAATGATTTGATGCTTGAGACAGAAATATAGATGACAGGTTGACGAATAGGAAAATGCTATTGTAACTGAAAGTGAAATTTCTTGAAGCAAAACATGAAAGGTCAAAGTGGGATCACGGCCCCCTACAGAATGTAGGAAAAGGGGATAGTACCAGCATAAGGCGGTGTGGCAGCTTGAGCGTACTGTGGCAACTGTAGCAGTCAGGCCGCTCTATGTAGCGCGGCGGCTTGGCCCATTATAGTTTTAATTAGCAATTTATAGATCAATGGAAAACCCACCCATTGGAAAGAATGTTTTGCTAACTTTCAAAACCAATGGGAAAACCCACCCGTTGGGAAAGAATGTTTTGACTGATATACGAACGGGAAAACCCACCCGTTGGGATAGAATGTTTTGACTGATATACCAATGGGAAAACCCACCCATTTGAAAGAATGTTTTGAATGATATACCAATGGGAAAACCCACCCATTTGAAAGAATGTTTTGAACGATATACCAATGGGAAAACCCACCCATTTCAAAGAATGTTTTAAATGATATACCAATGGGAAAACCCACCCATTTGAAAGAATGATTTGAATGATATACCAATGGGAAAACCCACCCATTTCAAAAAATATTTTGAATGATATACCAATGGGAAAACCCACCCATTTCAAAGAATGTTTTGAATGATATAACAATGGGAAACCCCACCCATTTGAAAGAATGTTTTGAATGATATACCAATGGGAAAACCCACCCATTTCAAAGAATGATTTGAATGATATACCAATGGGAAAACCCACCCATTTGAAAGAATGTTTTGCGTAATTACATTTTATAGCCAGAAGATACGACCCCTAAAAGCTGCCACATTTCTTGTAGTATTTTCTACAGTGTCTTTCTGCCAGATCAGGTTGCTTAGTTTGATAAGAGCCATAGGTCAATCTGTTGTTTTAGTGAGCTTAGCCGCAGGGCGTTAAATATATTTTAGTTTCATTTTAGATTACTTGTAGAATTTAGATAGTGTTTTCTTTTGTAAGTTTTTAACAGGGTACATTGTAAAATAGCGTAAACTGAATGTTTTTACCCTGTATAAATATCAAGGAGGATTGGCAGTCCTTCCCAGCTTGCAACAGCAATTTTTTAACTATGCAAAACTCAAGCGCACTTCCAAACGAGTTCAGTTAGTCGCTGGACTGGCAATGTGCGCTGGTAAGCATCGTGCTGTGAGGAATCACGGAGATTTTACTCCAACGTGAGTTTGTTTATAAACATCAAAGCACATACAAACATCAGGCCTTGCAGATGTGCGCCTGCTGTGTCCATAGAGTTTGGAAGGAACAATTGGGATGGTGGCTAAATGCAGAGAACCCACACACAGTGCTGCTTAGGCCCACTTTTCCAGCTTGCAAAATATGGAGATAGTGGATGGAAGAATGTGCTCCAGCTTGCAAGACAATTCTGAGCTGTGCCTGCATTGCATAGAGACCGATGATCAAGTCAAGGAAACCATCCAAAACCTGACAGCTGTGAGGTTCAATTTGTATTTTGCTCATATTTCTTTTCCTATCAATTTGGATGAGCGGAGATTCCTTCTCTTCCTTGGAACCGAAGATGTTAACGAGCTGTGTATGTTGCAATCGCCTGTTATTCTTCAAGTAACATCAAGCTGCCATTTCGACGTAAGTAATGCAATTTAGATCCATGAGAAGCCCTAGACTGCCCCCAATTTAAAGTCAGAGGGAATGAGAGGTGTTCATTTTCAATTAAACTGAGTGAGAGCCATGATTTCGCACACACTTCATACAAATCTTAGAACTGGCTTTGGCGTAGGCCCTTATTAAACACTTTATTCATATCTGTCACTTCTCTAAATCTATTTGTTAATGTACATTACTGTAACCTATTACAGACACTGCATACAAGTACAAATAGTACTAGCTATTTTAACAAACAACTAATACCTGTACAAGAAGAAAACAAAAACCAAAAAAAGGTATTTGATACCATCTATTAGCAAGTTGATGAGCTAGTAAGGCATTAGCAGGACCCGCATCAAAATAATAGTTGCACAGTATTGCTATAGAGGTAGGCTAGAACTTATTTATAAACTATGACCAATTAACACATTTCTTTTAATTGCTTTAACAGCAACTGTTCTTTAATCTTGTTTTGCTAGCGCATCAGTTTGCCCATGAAGCCAAATGTAGTAACAAATTGAATTCAAATTGTTGTTCAGGGTGTATAGAACAATATCATTTATGTCATCTATCATCTTCTTTAGGTTGAAATTAATGGAAAAAGTAGAACACTGGCTGTCATTTGTGGTTTTGATATTGTTCAAAATCTTATTGGTATTGGCAAAGCTGTCTGGCCAAGACTTAAAGATAAATATGACATATCAGGAACTGCTGTTCCAGAACTTTGCAAGGCTGCTGCCTCAAATTGCAATTGTTCATCGTATCCACATACTGGTAGATTAGGTATTTCGAATGATGTCCAAATCTCTACTGAACAGGCAACAGCATAAAAAAGCGGAAGTAATTTTCAATCAGGAAAGGATGCAGATAGGAGTTAATACTGCGATTCGTTTTTATTAAAAGGCGTGAGTTATCATATTGAATTCCAAGATACTATACAAATGTGTAGAGCAGACTAGTTAATAATCAGCAAGTTCTCACACGCTTGAAGCGAGAGCCTGATAATGGAGAAAATAAAAATGCTGTGGTTGTTGAGGTTTTCAGGCAGGGGCATTGGAAACCTATTGGATATGTTCCACGTAAAAGAATACCAAAAGTTTATGTTGCAGTGATGAAAAATGAAGTGACTCATGTTCAGTTTGAATATACAAACGACTCTACAATAATGCAGTCAACCAGTTCATTCAAGTACCATAAATCAGTATTTTAAAAAGTGGTCCTTGGCTTCCAAATGATAACGACTATATATACAATCAGATCATCCAAATAGTCCAATGAAGCATTTAATGTATTCATAATTCTTGTTATTCCCACAGTCAACAAGCTGAATATTTTGGTATTATACAGTATTCAAAATTACAAGATTTTTCAAAAATTCTTCACATTCTGATAAGAATTCGTAATCAAAGTCATATGAAAGACTGTAATTTTTTTAAAACTAGAATTCTCAAGAAACTAAAAACATGCATAAGAATTCTTAACAATTCTTAGGCAGGAGAGTAATGTTGATACAGCAAATATATTTATACAGTACAGGCCTTGCACATATTAACATTGTTTGCCTGCCTAAGAATGCTTAAGGATTCGTGTGCATCTTGTGTATGCTCTATATGCATATATATATATTAAGATGAACAAAAAATAAGACGATGTGGAGTTTCTTCTACTTTTATCTTCTATTCTCTTCTATTCTCTACGCGTTTTGACTCTACGGTCATCATCAGGAGAATGAATATTTACAATATTTACAACAATACACATTTTTTTATAAGAAACTGATTTATAAGAAACTAGTACTAGGATGGCTAAAAATGTAAGAAACTCTAGTACTAAGTTGGGAAAGAGCTAAGAAACTTTCAAAAGCAAATTTCAAAGATATTATGGAAAATATGCTGTTGAACCCCTATTCTTGAGTAATGTTAACCAACCGTTTTATGTTTTGAATGTAATAGAACACGTTTTCTTCACATCTGATGGTTTATATGTAAAGATTTATATGTCAAGTTCTAAGAGTGGCTCCATTTTGTATTTATTATGTATCACTTTATTAGCACTCAATCATGTCTCCTCTGTCACGGCGATAATACATGGAGGGTAATTTCATTTCTTTAAGTCTGTCTGTGTATGTGCATTTATGTAACTGAGGCACCATTTTAGTCGCTCTTCTTTGCACTCCCTCAATCAATTTGCAGTCCTTTTCAAAGTATCATTTCTGAAACAAAATACAGTGAGAAACTAGACACTTGAAACAACTCTATCATGTCACAGCTTGGCAAAAGAAAGTAAAGAGGTTGATCTAATAGGTGGTAAGGGGCTATCTTCTGTCATCATCGTCTGCAGCTATCACAATCGTTGATTGGATTTGGAACTTTGAGCCAGAGAGGCCCTAAACAAGTTAATAAATGGAAAAGATGAATCGAGAAAACCTTGTCATTCAAAGTTGAAAAAAAACAGCCTGAACCTGAACCTGAACCTGAACTTTTGGGGACTTTTAATAAAATCTGAATCAAGACACCACAATTTACCCAAAATGGTTATTGGTTGTAGATATGGTTTCACCTGATGCAGTAAACTTACCCTTTTACTAACGACGATTTTTTGCAACACTTCAATATATAGGAGCATTAGGCCCATCCAATAAAATGGCAGTTAACAGTCGATATCGTTCAAAGAGATCGATATAATAAATGTCCTTAGCAAAGCAAACTTAGTATCAAACAGAAAACGTACCTTTTTGCGTACTACCAGCGATAAAAATGCATAAAATTGCAACTTAAAGATTGGTGCTGTTCTGTACTGTGCCGCCATTTTCATTTAGCGCATTTTGCGCAATGTATGGGAACTCTGTGCTGCTGCTGCATGCTGGGAAAGACTGCCTATCCTCCTTGTATAAATATTATAAAATAAATATAAAAAAAATAATAAAAAACACTGTAATACAATTCAAAGTTTTCTGCGTACTGAATTGACTTTGCTGAAACCCTACAGTTGAAACCTCCTGAAACCCAAACTCAAAAGCCAAAACCCATCACGTGATTGATGACGCCTGCCCGGGCGTCATAAAAATGTGTCGCGCATTCAACGAAAGAGCTTAGTGAGAGTTTGCGGTGATTGCTCTCCCATAAGTTTTCTTTGTTGGCTTGCGGTTTAAAACCATTTCTTCTGCGAAGGAGCACATACACACAGGAATACAAGGGAGTTAGATTCGAAAAAGCGGTTGGCCTAATTTAATTTAGGCGGTTCAAATGTTGATCATGAGCTCACAAGGCAGGAGAGAGAGACAAAACAAAGAAGACAACAACAAACAAAACAAGGTAAGTAAATATTTATCTATTGATTAATTAATCGGTGTCCTGACACCCTTGCTCTCCCTATTAGCGCCAAGCGCTGGGATTTCAGAAGTTCAGCAATAGAGGAGAGGAGAGGAGACCTAACCGAGTCTGTGACCCCTTGTCTCATGACGCTCATGAGGTTTTGGAGGTATTGTTGGGGTTCGAACTCCGTCCGCCTGCCTGAGACTATCCTGGCTGCAAAGAGCTGCAAAGTCAGGTGGACGACGAATACGTAAGTGTGATATGACTGAGATGCCTTGATACCAAAGGCATTGCTGGTACTATTCTGATGGATTTGTCGAAAGCATATGATTGCATACCCCATGATCTACTCATAGCGAGGTTAGAGGCTTACGGGTTTGAAAATAGTGCGTTAAAATTGGCATACAGTGACCTATCTAATCGCATACAGAGAGTCAAAATAGGTTCAGGATACACAGAGTCCAGAAAAAGGCCAAAGCTTCCTCCGGCAGCAAATTTCAATTTATCACGTCAAAATATCCAGATTTTTCGAAATCCTGGCGTTTTTTATAACCCTGAAATTTATAAACCAGTTGCTGTTGCTAAAATTACCCAAAATTGTCCAAGTTTGCTTGCAAAAATTACCAAGCCTTCCTCAAATATGACATTGACATGCAAAACCTTCCTGCTGCTCACAACCGTGGAGCCGTGACTTTTTTTGGACTCTGAGTATACAGTACTTTCCAACATATTTCAACAAGCGTTCCACATGGGTCTGTACTCAGTCCTCTGCTTTTCAATATATTTATAATATTTATAAGTGATGTGTTCTACACAGAAATGGAGTCTGAGGTATGCAATTTTGCGGACAATACTACACTTCAGCCTGGTTCCCTGCGTCAACTTGACCGCTTTCGCGTGAGAGTCCTGGACGCCAGGGAAGCGATTTGTTGTTTTAGACCGCTTCCATGGAGCCCAGTCCCCCTAGTCGAAAATGACGTCAGGGAACCAGACTGACTACACTTCATGCATGTGCCACATCTATAGATGCCGTGATGATAAAACTAGAGGACGATTTGCAAATGATTTTAGACTGGTTTAGAAATAACGGAATGCATGCTAATCCAGCGAAATTTCAGATGATGTTTTTGGGTCTCAAGGGTAGCAATTCGCTCTGCCTCAACATCGATGGACAGAAAGTGAAGCACAGTGATCAGGCAAAGCTCCTTGGTGTTCAAATAGACAACACATTAAAATTTGATATGCATGTCAAGGAGTTATGTCGGAAAATATACCAAAAATTATGTGCATTTTCGAAAATAAGACCATTCCTCAACGAAGAGAAAGCTAAAATGCTACTAACATATGTTGTTATGTCAAGTATTTCATAGTGTCCCCTGATATGGCTATTCTGTAGCAAAACTGCTAAAAAAGACATAAAAAGGACAGATAAAACGTGCCTTCAGAGTTTTGTATGGAGGCTACGAGTCATGATTTGAACAGCTCTTAGGATGGAAGCATTACAGTCCATCAAAAGAACCTACAAAGTCTTATAACTGAAATTTATAAGACTATGAACCATCTAAATCCTTCATATACTTGGGAGTTCTTTGTCAAAAAGGACATACCCTAGAATCTCCGCACCAAAAAGCTGTTCGGGCTTCCATCAGCACAGTCACATCGATTTGGACTAAATTCTCTTTCGTTTAGAGGTAGTCTCCTCTGGAATACTCTAGATGATGAACTAAAGAGAAGTGACATTTTGAAATGGGGATCGCAAAATGGGATGGCAAGGGATGTAATTGTTTAATTTGTAAATAATTTTGTTACATTGTAAATAGCTGGTTTTAATTAGTTTTATTAACTATGCATATTTACCAACTTTAAATAATGTTATAATGATGATGATCTTACAAGTTTCTTATGAGTTCCATAACAATCTACATGTTTACTTCCTATACCCTCGTGAACATTTCAAAACGAAGGGATTTGAAGCCTTTCCAATGTTTTGACATTACTCAAGTACCTTCCGAGTAATATACGATACAGGAAACAAGTGTAAATAAAGTAAAAATGTGATAAGGATTTCCTTGACTAAAATATATAGTTGGTTAAGCAAGGGCAAATAATCTTTCAATAGAGCCGAACCGGATGTTTACATTTGTGCGTTTGCCAATCAGATATGACCATGACGTCACATAAACAAAAGAAACGACGGGAGAAAGTACCCCTCACGTTTGGCTCGTTGTGCCAACGACTATAAGGTAAATTCAGTAAAAATTCATATTTTTCAACTCAGCACTAATATCTTCAAATTTTCCTCGTGAATCTTTTTATAAGAATGCGTTAATCTGGGGAAAACGGCTTTTGAAGTAGGCCCATCATTTGGGGTCTTCATCCTTACCAAATAAGCCCTCCAAAAACGAAGTAAAATCGAATCAGTGTCTTTCTACTTTTCAAATATCATTGCAAATACATTAAAAAAGCCACAGCTGGCTCTTACAGTACCAAACTTTTATTACTGAGGCAGTGGCGAAGCAAATCTTTGCATTTTTGACACGAGAGCCGACGAGAACAACAGTGGATCTCCTACACGTATTTTTTTTTATAAGAAACTAAGAATTTGGGCCAGTACTGAAAGTTTCTTAAAATTATCAGATCTGTGACCTCCAGAACATTTAAAAACAAGGTGTTTTGAAGCCTTTCCAATGTTTAGACATTACTCAAGTACTTTCCCGAGTAATATGATACAGGAAACAAGTGAGAAATAAAGAAAACATGCTGGAGTTACTTAATGTTTTGGCAATCAGAGAGTCTGAGTTTCTTATAAGCAATTTCTTTTAAAAAAAAATACGTGTATTCGGGTAAAATCGTGCAAAAAAGGCAAAACGCGATCGATTTTCGTTTCGGCCTTAAAAACTTTGCATTTGCAGTATTTATAAAACTTTGATCTTTACTTTTGCTGTTCCCTATTCTCAGAAAAATATGGTGTACTTCATGCTTTGAAAACTATGCAATTGGGTAGACGTAACGTAAATGATTTTTCCTGTTTACTTCCTTTACTATGGATCGACCTCTCAAACGTTGTAGTTTGAGCGTAACGAGAATACATTGCCATTAGTGCTAGAAAAGCATTATGTATCTCCTTTCCACTGAACATTCATGTTTCGATATTCAAGAACAAACGCAAGGTTTAGCTCATTACCCCCAAATAAGTAAAGGGACAAGATTTTGTTCAACCCTCTTTCATGGAAGTCAAATGAATCGAATATGTCTAAACTTGAGATCACTTAACAGATCCAAAGATGTAAAGAAGCCTAGGGAACACAACCATCCCCATTTTAGACTGTAGCTTTTTGCTATTTTTATGCGAAAATCTTGTCCTGTTGATTAAAAGGGTCTGTTATTCCTGAATTTGGCTTCCCGCCAAATGTTTTAGACTAAAGTGCAAACAAAAAACAACGCAAGGCGCCTACTAAAAAGCATACGATAGAAAAACATGATAGATAAAATGTACCTGATTATTTGCTGGAACTTCGTTGATAGAATGAACTTATTGGCAAAGTTGAACTATCCGAGCACTTTGCTAGTTAAACATGCAATGAAGATAATTCTTGTAAGCAAATCTCCTCTCGTTTCGGGCAACAACAGAATACTTCACGGATTCCTTACTCCAACAGACATTATTGTTGATAATCTTTGGTAACCTGGAGGCACTAGTCCCTCAAGTCCCCTACAGTAGCTTGTTTTAACATTTTGTCTCAATTTTGACTGTTTTTGGAGACTCTTTTGGCAGGAACGACTGCAGAGCAATCCTATTTTACTCAACGGCCTCAACTCACGTCAGGTCAAAACTTTTTCCCGCCACTCGAAGTTTTGACCAATGATCGAAGAGAGCTAATGTCACGCTCAGAAACTGACGAACGAAATCGGAAATTGATCAATAATGTTTATAAATGAAAATTATATTTTGAAATGAAATGAAATCGACAAAAGGAATCATAAAAAATTCAGCAAAAAAGTTTAGATGTTTGCTGCAATGAAATCAAACCACATTTAATCCTTGTTGATTCCCTAGGAAAACAACGACGAGGGAAGACCTAAGGCTGATATCATATGCTACCTTCTCCGTCGCCACTGCCTCGGCGATAAGAGTTTTGTACTGTTAAAAAGCCAGCTGTGGCTTTTTTTAATGTATTTGCAATGATATTTGAAAAGTAGAAAGACACTGATTCGATTTTACTTCGTTTTTGGAGGGCTTATTTGGTAAGGATGAAGACCCCAAATGATGGGCCTACTTCAAAAGCCGTTTTCCCCAGATTAATGCATTCTTTTAAAAAGATTCACGAGGAAAATTTGAAGATATTAGTGCTGAGTTCTGAAGTTACCTTATAGTCGCTGGCACGACGAGCCAAACGTGAGGGGTAGTTTCTCCCGTCGTTTCTTTTGTTTGTATGACTTCATGGTCATATCTGATTGGCTAACGCACAGATGTAAACATCCGGTTCGGCTCTATTGAAAGATTATTTGCCCTTGCTTTGGTTAACTAATTTTTTTCAAGTACTGGAGTTTCTTAATTTTTAGCGATTTGAGAGTTTCTTTTCTTATAAGCAGTTTCATATAAGAAGCCAAATGCAGCCTGGTTTTTTTACTTGAAACAAAGGGAGGGAAGTATTTCAAAAGCTTGCAGATGAACTTTGGAATTAGAACAACAGTTAGTCAAATCTTTTCTGGACTTGCTCAAGTCTCAATTTATTTCCTCAGTTGATTACGGATTACGGTAACGCAGCGGCTTTTACCCTAAAACGACCGAGGAAAGAAAGTGAGACTTGGGCAAGTCCACATCTTTTCACATTCAAATTTTTCAGCGAAAAAAGCTTAGAAAGTAATTTTTTTCGATTTCGGGACTTGAAACACAGGTAGGGAAGTCTTTCAAACGCTTGCAGATGAACTTTGGAATTAGAACAAGAGTTAGTCACATCTTTTCACATGCAAATTTTGCAGCGGAAAAAAATTAGAAAGTAATTTTTTTCGATTTCGGGACTTGAAACGCAGGTAGGGAAGAACGCTTGCAGATGAACTTTGAAATTAGAACAACAGTTAGTCACATCTTTTCACATGCAAATTTTGCAGCGGAAAAATATTAGAAAGTAATTTTCTCCAGTTACGCTCAGTTACGTCATCAGAAAATCTGTTGATTTCTAGTGTAAAGGTAGGACCTTTACGTGTGGGTTCGAACGTTCGTCGAGTGAGCTCCTGGTATGAGGTAGGCCAGAGAGAAAGCACACAATTTATCGTCACTATTTTCTCGGTTATCATATTTCATATATTTCATATTTCAATTTATTAAGGAGGGAGTCCCTTCAGCCTAATGGCTGATTTTCAAGGGGCCCTCCACATTAAAACTTACACAATATACGGGTTAAAAACATCTAAGAATTACTTACAATAAATATATACAACTAAAGTGTCAAACCTAACTATGAAAAATAAAAGAAAAAGTGCATAAAACCAATAGACTGGGAATTCCTCCCGCGATCCAGCAACCAGCGCAGCCCCCGCCCCCGCCCCCGCCCCCACGCCCGGCTCCCACCAGACTGACGACAGAGATCCAAAATAAATCTCCATCATCAACCAGCAGAAACCAAGCAGAGAGACAACGGACGCGGCAGCCCCCCGACCGCAAGAAAAAACCCCAGTCCATTATAAATTATGTTTGAAAACAGTAACGGAGCATGCCTGCTTGGTCTCAGCTGGGAGGCTATTCCACAGTTTTGCACCTCGATACGAGAACCACAAATACCACAAATAATGTTAACGCTGCTGTACATATGGCCTCGATTTATGATACATTTGGCCTTACGCAATTAATTAAGGATCCTACTAGAGAGACTTTGGATACCGCTACATTAATTGATCATGTAGCATCAACTCACCCAGAAAACATTCCTGAATCTGGAGTTCTAAAAGTAGCTCTCAGCGATCATTATGCTGTCTACTGTATCAGAAAGTATATGGGCACATTTAAACGACAACAGAAAATTATCACAACAAGGAAAATGAAAAATTTCGATCAAAATAGTTTCTTGTTTGACCTTAGTCAAGTTGACTGGGATCTGATAGTTGAGTCTAGTACTGGCGTAAACGAGGCTGTAGAAAAATGGTCGGCTTTGTTATCTTTGATTATTGATAAACATGCCCCAATGCGAACAATCAAAGTTTCAGATAAGCTGACCCCTTGGTTGACTACGGATTTCAGAAAACTTGCTCGTTCCAGAGACAAGCTCAAGACTTCTGCCGTTAAAAACAAATCTTCCATTCTTATGAATTCTTATAAGCACGTACGGAATAGAGTGAATAATCTAGGGAAAAAGCTCAAGCGAGATTACTTTACCAACAAAATTGCTCTTTATAAGGGGAATTTGAAAGAGACATGGAAAACGATCAACGTTTTGTTGAATAAAAGATCAAAGACAACGAATGTTAGCAGTCTCGATGTTGAAGGTCACAATGTGACTGACAACAACGAGATCGCACAATCGATGAATGATTTCTTTTGTAGTATAGGTAAAAAGCTTAGTGACGACATACCGCAGCAGCCCAACCCCTTACTGTCGAACGAGTATAACATCAATGAAGAAGGTACGAGTTTCCAGTTTAAGACCGTCTATTCTGTTTCTGTTGAAAAGGCTCTCAAGAAAATGAAGACTTCGTTTGGCTTTGGATCAGATGGTATTGCTAGCCACTTCATCAAAATTGCATTTCCAATTATCTCACATTCTCTGTGTAGGATTTATAATCTGTCAATTGAATCTGGAATATTTCCTGATAGTTGGAAAATAGCCCGTGTTGCTCCCATCTTTAAAAGTGGATCAACTGAGGATAGATCGAATTACAGACCAATCTCCGTCCTACCCGTAGTTTCAAGGTTGTTTGAAAAGCTCATTTATGATCAACTGTACGAGTATCTTGATTCTAACAGGCACTTATTTGTTGATCAGTATGGTTTCCGCAATTTGCATTCGGTTGTCTCATGTTTACTGAACTGTACCAATGATTGGTACGTAAATATTGACAGAGGGAAATATACTGCCATGATTTTCATCGATCTAAAGAAAGCCTTTGATACAGTCGACCATCAAATTCTTCTGAATAAGATGCGTAATTACGGAATCGACGGTCTTGAACACCAGTGGTTTAGCTCATACTTAGATAATCGCAGGCAGTTCTGCAAGGTCAACGGAGTCACCTCCGAATCTGCTGAAATCAAAATAGGGGTACCTCAAGGTTCCTGCCTTGGACCGCTTCTATTTTTGATTTACATCAATGACCTACCTTTTGCATTAAAAAAGGCAAAAGCGACAATGTATGCGGATGATACAGCAATTTCGTTCTCCTCAGATAATATGGAAGAGATTGATGCTGTTGTCAATGCAGAACTTGCCTGCCTTGAGAAATGGCTACAGGGTAACAAGCTTTCCTTGAATGTTGTCAAGACACAGGCCATGATCATAGGATCGTCGCAAAAGTTAAGAAAAATTGATACACCAACGGTACCGATTCCACATTTTCAAGTAAATGGAAATGATATCGATCTTGTGAAGGAAACTAAATATCTTGGTCTCATGATTGATGATAATCTAAAATGGGAGAGCACTGTTAAGTGTACACAGAAGAAGATCTCTAGAGCTATAGGACTATTGAAGTATGCTAAACACTATGTGCAAGAGGATACATTAAGGAATATGTATCTTAGTATTGTTCAACCTCATTTCAGTTATTGTTGCTCTGTTTGGGGATGTTGCGGGGCAACTAAATTGAAAACCTTGCAGAAATTACAGAACAGAGCTGCTAGAATTGTTACAAGTAGCCCTTTTGACACTCCAGCTGCTCCTCTATTGCAGCGGCTTGGCTGGCCGTCAATTGATAAACTGATTAATCGAGAAACATGTACAATGGTATATAAATCCTTAAATGACCTTGCACCTGAAAACCTAGGTAATATTTTCGACAGATTGTCTGATGTTCACGCCAGGGTTTTACGGAATACCAAATGCAATCTTGCTGTACCAAAAATGAAAACAGCTTATGGCCAAAAATCATTTTCGTTTCGTGGAGCCAACGCATGGAATAAACTCGACTCGGAAATGAAATTAGCCCCTTCGATTCAGTCATTCAAAACGAAACTAAAAACTTTGAATTGAGNCATTCAAAGCGAAACTAAAAACTTTGAATTGAGAATATTCAAGGAAAGCTGATCTGCATCTTTATCTTTATTTTTCATTGACACGTTTAGTAAGAAATCATTGTACATAGGTTTATATCTTTAAATGTTTAGGTTTATTAGCTATTTCTTTCTTTTCTTTTGCTGGGACAATTGGAAAACTGAATTATTTAACTGAATTGTATCCCAGGGTAAATATGTTAAAAAAAAAAATAAAAAAAAAAATAAAAGAAACATTTCTGCCCATTTGCGGACGTTTTCTTTGGCAACCTCAAATCTGTTGCCGCATTTCGAAGGCTACGAGAGTGTAAACGGCAAATTATTTTCGACTAATTCGGCAAGCTATTTCGGCAAACTAATACGTCTCTTCTTCGTCTCGACTAAAATTTCGTCTTCGGCTACAGAAGTGCCGGGAGGGGAGGCAAGGAGGGGCGGTCGCCCCCCGTCCAAATCTTCTCCAGGACCAATTTTCTAATTCTTCTAATTCCGGTATAAAATTGTCAGGGGAGGGTAAGGCTGATGATATTGGCAATTATGTATAAAAATATAGGTTTATATAATCTTTAATGGCATTTTCCGACGATCTAAAGGGTGCTACCCTATAATTTTTTCCGGGGCATCGCCCCCAGACTCCCCCGTTCTGTCCACTCTCCGCGTTCTGTTGATTTGATTTGATTTGATTTGATTTTTTGATTTTATCTTTTTTACCCATGGTAGCCCCTCAATAAGAATAATTGATTTACAGGGGGCCATGCTAAAAACTTACAATAACTACTAATTTACAATAAATACGAAATTCGCTATAAAACTTGAACTAATTACAATTTGTCATAAATAAACGAAAGAAAAACGAAAAGAATTGTGGAATGATTCATATTTGCACCTTCTTTTTAAAAGATCTTATGGTTGAAGAATTTCTGACTTCGGTGCCAAGATTGTTCCAAAGTTTGGCGCCTCGGTATGCGAAGCAT
>REGM01000358.1:167038-178035 GCA_004194415.1 Aurelia aurita
TATGTCAAATTTCTTGGTGTTCTTCTAGATGAAAATCTTTCATGGAAGTATCACTTAACAGAACTGTCTAAAAAACTGGCTAGAACTTGTGGAATGTTTTTCAAAATAAGACACTTTCTACCTGTTAATGTTTTGGTATGTCTTTACAACTCTTTGTTCTCACCTTTCCTTCAATATGGTATTTTAGTCTGGGGTCTAACTTTTGATTCTTACATCAATCCAGTGTTTTTGTTACAGAAAAGGGTTGTAAGGGCAATTTCATTTGAACATTTCACTTCACCTTCCACGCCCATATTCTCTGATTTAAAGATCCTAAAGCTGCGTGATCTCTTTCAGCTGAAACTACTTAGTTTTGTTTATGATTGTATTAATAAGATCTCTCCTTCTTGTTTTCATTCTTTTTTTGAATTAGTAGAATCCGTTCATCAATATGGTACACGGCAAGTCACTAAAAATGATATTTTTCTAACTCAGAAAAATACACTACAATATGGTCTTAGGTCAGTGCGTTATTGTGGAGCTAAATACTGGAACGACATTCCTGTGGAAATAAAAAAATCACCGTCTGCAATTAGTTTTCGTCGAAAACTCAAAGCCTTTCTCTTTGAAAGTAATTACTAAAGTTGATGATAGAAAAATCACTATCCTCCCCTAAAGTTTCTTTGTCATAATCTCATGAGAAAAGAAGTCAGATTTAAATGAGACACTTTTCAAACAGGTTAGTTTAACTACTGAAAGAGCTCCTCCTTTAAGTAATTCCCTTCATTCAATTTATCTTGTTTCGTATTGTATTTGTATATTGTATTAATTTTCCGGTATTAATGTATTAATTTCCCGGTATTAATGTATTAATTTTCTGTAATATTGTCTTATATTCTTGTAATTTAGTTAATTGTTTGTATAGTTGTTTTCAATCAATTGTATGTAGCGGAATTTAAAATATGAAAACTGAACTGAACTGAACTGAACTGAACCACGGATATGGGGAGTTTCAAGATCAAACGTTCGAAAGCAACAGCCTTAGTAACGCTTTTAAAACAACAAAGGACAGACTAGGCCATTGGATTTTTGCCCTGCAGAACCACATCTATATCGACCTCGCCAGTAATGGCTTGAATGTAAAATGGAATAACAAAACTGATAGCAAGAACAATATTATTGAGATTGAGATCCACATCAATGAAAAAAGCAGACAAGATTCTCAAGAGCAAAAATCCCTGGCTATTCATCAGTGCAGACATCACCCCTAGCAACCAACAGAAGCACCAAGAAGAGAAGCCTGACCTAGAATCTGAGCAGAATGGTAAAAAGCCTCAATCCACCTCCACATTATCTGACATTGAAGAAACACTTGGGGTCCTAAAGAAGATCAACTTTATTGAGTTTTTTAATAACCTTCAAGATACAAATGAAGCCCTTCTCTCGAAATTTGCCAAAATGGAGGAGAAATACGCCAACCTTGGAGAAAAGTTAGGTCAAAAATTTGAGAATCATAAGGAAGAAATGGGTCTAATTATTGCTAACCAAAAAGATGATGAAAATGATATCTCTGCTCTAAATAAATTCAAAGATACCATATCTTCACTCAGTCCGCAGAATGATCAATTAATGGGAGAAATTGATAAAAAAAAAGCGGAACAATCACAAAATTAGCTGCAGAGAACAAGCACTTGGTTGCCGTGATAAAAGAGAGACGAACAAATCATATATACTACAACAAAGAAATATGAAGCATCAAAAGAAAACATTGAGGAATTGATTAAACTTGAGCTCATAATTAAGGACTTAGAGAACAGGTTGCAACTCTTGTCAAATAGAAATGAGAATCTAGAAGAGCTAAATAGAAGTCTAAAAGACCACCTGGAAACAACAAGAAGCTTCTTATCAGGAAGAAGTAACCACAGTTTAACTGAATCTTCACAAGATCCAGAACAGCCAACTGGAAAACCACCAGGGAAAAAAAATGATGTCATTTTGTTGGGAGACTCAATGTTCAAAGGCCTAAAAGCAGACTGGCTCCTCAAGAATGAAGGCCGAGTGGCCAAAATTAAATTCGCCCCCACACTCCAGGAAGCCAAACAAGAGCTGCAAACATAGCTGACACAAACTGCATCGTTTTGCACTGTGGCACAAACAACCTCAAGTCAACTTCAATTGATGAAATGGTGAAGCTGACCAATGAATGTGTGGAGGAAGCTTGTTCAAAGGCTGAAAAACTCGTTCTTAACACCATTATCCCAAGGTATGACGACCCAAATCTAAAGCTAAAAAGCCAGCTCTTCAATGCACGTATTGCAGAGATCTACTGTAATGATAATAGAGTTACCCTTTGTGACAACATCATTCTGAATGTCCGTGAAGATCAAGTTGGTAGATTCTTAGACATCAACGACAAAGTCCATCTAAGCAAAGACGGAAACTCCACCTTCGCCTCAAACGTCAAGATCAGTATTTGCAAGGCTTTGATCTTAACTGTTCTTAACCGAGCAAGACAAAATTCACCAGCAGACGATTTCAGGAGATCCAGACCAAGGAAAAACTTTCCATATGAAAGAAGGTAAATACTAACATAGACTATTATACGAACATAGACTCAGGAACAATTGAGCTATAAAATTTTCTGTTCTTTTTCTGTTTCTCAAAAAAACTTTGTTTCTATTCCAAACTGTTTAACTTAGGTCAAAAGTTCATTATGAAGCAATTTTTCTGTAACCATATTGATGTGGGGACATGGAAAATACAGGGCCTTTTTGAAAATACCAGTGGTTTTAAAACATGCAAATTTAATGATGATGAATTTCAACAGGTTTTGAGAAAACGTGACATCCTGTGCATACAATAAACCCACTGCAAGCAAATGCACATTAAAACTATGTCCCAAAAAGGCTTCACCCTTAAAAATTTTGCACGCAAAACAAGTGCCAATAATCTCCCATTTATGCGTAGGATAAATGTAGTTAATTTGGGTACGACGGAGGAGCCTTAGTATGATATCCCCGCAGGACACAACAAACAGCCTATTTGTTGGAAGTCCGCTGCAATGAATTTATCTATCACTAATTTTAATATGAAGCATAATTTAGAAGGTATTCAACTAATGAGCAATGACAGTGGTGCATTGTTATTATTCAATAAGACATTGGGCTATCTTCTCCTTGATCTAGAGACGTCCTTTTCCAGTGTAAGCAGAGGCAGTTAACTTAATCCCCTCTAATTGGATTATTCTAGACACAACATTTTAAAGGACGCGAACGTCATTGCCAATTCAAAAGGCACTTTAAAACATTAATGAATGGATGGTCGAAACAAATAATTCTCAGTAAAATCCCCTAAGCTAACCAATCAAAGTGACTGAATCAAACGTCGTCATGGCAACGTTAGAATACCTGATAAAACGAGATCGAAGCCTTTTCGCTTCACCTTTTTGCTCCAACGATAATACAAGCAACATAAAACATAAACCAGAGCGCGAGGCCAGAGTGCACAACAATTTTCCACATGCCTAAAGAAAAACATTCGGTGGAAAACGAGAAGATTACTGGCAAAAGAGAGCTTGAAACAGATGGAAACAAAACCACGCTAAAAGAGAATGATGATTTGTACCATGTTTGTACCATGAAACTTGTAACAGAACGCATGAAAGCAACGTACACACTGTATCTTGACAAGAAACTTGATAGACACTATCGATGAAAAGAGTAGTACAAAGAGTTGGCAGCAAATCATTAGCCGAAGGTGAAAGATGTCGAAAGCAAGAACGAAATGGAATTTGACTATCAGCTGCATCAGGTAAGTTATTTTATATATTTATTTAGTACTTACCCCTCTAAAACTTTATTTATTTATTTATTTCTTTAGTAGGGCTTGGATCTTGTCTAAACTTACATTTGGCATCTTTATATCTGTGAATTTTGTTCAAAGTTCTAACAAGTTTCAGTAGGCCTATGCCTATTTCTTTTGCGTTCTAACGTTCCTTAAGATAATTTTCCATTATTGATTTGCGCTGCACAGCAGCTGCAAATCTTTAAACTGAGTTGAGGTAGCGAACGTTGACATGGCGCGGATGACTGAACTTAGAGTGAACATTTCATGGTTCTAGCCAATGGTGTACCCGGAAAGCAGACTCATGTTTTCTGCGTTCAGGATTGACGTCAACGGAAGTCGTCATCCATTGTTGTCCACGATGGGTACAAAATTTTCTGCGTGCGCAGGGGGAAGTGATAATCTATCAAACAAAGGACAGTCCCTTCATTGGCTGTTGTTGACAATGTATGGAGGGGTACTTCTTTGTCGTTTGAGGAAAGAAATTTTTGGGGTACAGAGCAAGTAGGCAGATCCTGATCGATCGTTGTTCCGAAGACATGTTTTGCAATTGCAACTAGGCTTGGTATTTTCACTGGTTCTTGTGATACCTCCTGCAAAGACAGTCGCAATTTCATGAGGAGGCCATGTTCTTTACCAGAAGTACAAGAACTGGACAAGAAGGATGCTAAGTTTGATAGTGCGAGAGCAATGTTGAGAGTTTTACTTCGGCCAAGACGAACGAAGGACCCTTCCGTCACTTCCTCGCGTGCAATTTATGTTCCCAGTCGCTCCCACTTTCTTGAGTAATATAGGAGTGGGTGAAGATCGATTTTCTTGTAAAGAACGTAAAAGATAAAGGTTTATTTTAAATGCAATATTTTCTGTCGATCCAGGCAGCAGCTAGCCTGCGTTTATGGGCTGTGACGCAGGCTAGGCAGCAGCGAGATCAAAACTTCAGACAGAAAGTAAACAACATTCCAGATAAGTAGGCTTTTGTTCCATTCAATGCTGTTAACATTCTGCCAACAGACCCAGAGTAAAAGGCGGACTGAAAATCAAGGTCAAGGATCTTGGTAGGAAGTTATGCAGACAAAATCGAAATTTTGATTTTAGATATTTGAGCGCAAATCTTCAGATAGCAATATCTCTTGTTTTATTTAGTCTGAACAGTGGAGTGTTTGATCATCGCATCATGAGAGTAAAAAACACAGAACTTTGATAGCAAGGACGCTTTTCCTCAAAGAAGTTCAATTTCATAGTGTCTATGGAATGTCTCAACGTGATAGTTTTGGGTTCTATCGCTCTATAATCTGGAACTAACAAAAAATAGTATTTCCTCACATGTTAGTATAACATAGCCACATACCATGTGTATCTTAGGTTTCTCTCGTAGGTCTAAATCACAATTACCACAAAACATCAACATTGAGGCTATCATTTGGAAGTATGCCGCGCAGTGCCGCTGCTGCCCCTTGGACTTCTTTAGGACTTCTGAAGGCTATCAGGCTTCAACAATTTCGCCGAAGTATATTTGACTTTTGCATGGAAACACAAGCTATTCATTACACATTGCGCCTAGAAGAATAACTTTGGACTTACAAGGAAAGTATCTTGTAATTATAGCTATAATAGGTATAGTTCGTTCTCTTGTGGAAGCGTGTATAGCTCATTTTCATAATTAGAATGGCTGTTGAACCAAAATATGTGCTGTGTCAACCTTAACAAGGTATTTGATGTCTACCAAATGCAACTGAGGACCTATTTTTAGTAATCTGCAGGCCAATACCTATAGTGGCTTGTGCCAACTACTAGCAACAGGAGGGTACGGTGCTACCAACTACACAGGTCATAGATTTTGAATTGGTTCCACCATATCCACAGTTTTAGCAAACATTGAGGCATAATGTTCTCGTATTTGGGGAATTGCATGAAGTGCAATACGTGGAGGTGCGCTCCCTTCTCAGAGCTCCCTGCAAATACTTAGAACAATTATTCGACAATTTATACTATGATTCCGTTGTACAACTAAGAACAATCTGTTGAATTCTTATCCCCGTAGCCTGGAACAGGTAGGGCAGAAGGAAACTGTTTCATATTTTGGGTAAAATCTGTGGAGGGCTCGCGTCACTAAAGAAATTAAAAAATATAATTCCCCAAACAAAGCTATGTAGTGTCTATTACGCCATTGTCGAAAGCCATCTACGTTACGCTAATGTTATTTGGGGCAGCCTTCCTAAAACAAAACTTGATAACCTCCAACGTCTACAGGACAGGGCTCGGTCAATAATAGAAAGCGCCAGATTCAAGGATAACTGGTCATGTGACTGGCTGAGCGTTGAAAATCTTATTCATTTTGATAGATCGGTCATGACATATAAGATTATGAACAAATTAAGCCCTGAAAGCCTCTGGGATAAGTTTCAGCAAAGATCCTCGCAGTCAAACTATGCAACAAGGCACTGTAGAGATCTTCTAATTCCTAGACTAAATACGGAACATGCGAAAAAGGGTTATTACTATTCTGCTGTGAAAGTTTGGAACGATATTCCAGTTAATATTAGAGAACTCCCCACTATTAGTCGCTTTAAAAAAGAACTAAAGGAGTACTTGAAGAGCTGACTGAAAACGTCAATTTAAAAACACGACCCCCTGGAAGAACAGCACTTTACGTTATTTAATTTTTACTTTATATTAACCAATGTATTTATTCTATTTGTATTTATTATATTGTAGCTGAAGGGTTGTATCGTGTATAAATAATTATATCATATCATATCATATCATATCATATCATATCATATCATATCATATCATATCATATCATATCATATCATATCATATCATATTGCAGGCATGTCGCTCCATGCCTGGGCAACAAGGGGCCAACATTTCTTATTGCAGGCGTGTTTTACACGCCTGTGGCAACAAGGGGCCATCTTTTCTTATTGCAGACATGTTGCTGCATGTCTGGGAAAAAGGGTCCGCGGTCCTAGATACAGGCGTGTCGCTCCACGACTTGGCAACGAGGGACCGATTTTCTATTGCAGGCATGTTGCTCCATGTCTGGGCAAAAAGGGTCCGCGGTCCTAGATACAGGCGTGTCGCTCCACGACTTTTCAACGAGGGACCGATTTTCCATATTAGAAATGTTGCTCCATGTCTAACCAAAACTCTTTCTGCCCCCACTTAGGTTCCCCTAACTTAGTCATTCCAGGCTACTGCTAGCTATATATGTAACTGAGAAGGAGCCTTACCGCACGTGTGCATTTCCAGTTCCCCATTACGAGTATTGTAGTATAGTATTTTCAAGTACAAGGAATATCGCGTATTTCAGTAATATTTAGCGCTCTGTTACAGTTATGACATCCAGAAGGAGAACAATGATATACTCTCTTGTCGCTCTGTCTGCTCAAACCACTCCCAAAACAAATTATTTCATGGAGAAAACCAAATTAACCGTGCATTTGGTGGTTTAATGCTGATTTATAGGAATTTCCTTGCCAAAGGTATCAACATTATTGAACAGTCAGTCCCTGACAAGATCTGGGTAAAACTTGATAAAATCTTCTTTGGGTTCTCTTCAGCTCTCTACATTTGCTTTGTTTACATAGGTCCGGACTCTTCTCCATACTTTAAATCTTTACCTTATGATATTTTTAACAAACTAGACGAAGAGACAGCTAAATTCAGACTGGCAGGTAATGTGTTATTAGCAGGTGATCTCAACGCAAGAACTAACAAAAGGGAAGACTTTGTAGATGAAAATAATGATCAGCATTCGCCGATAAATGACATAAACTCGTATAGACTTGATAACCCCATAAAAAGAAACAATAAGGACAGCAAAGATTGTGGCTCCCATGGAGAAAAACTTATAGAATTCTGCAAAACAAACTACCTAAGAATTCTAAATGGTCGTTTTCGGGGAGACAAATATGGCTCCTTTACAAGATTCCCTGTAAAAGCTAGTGATAATCCTAGTGTGATTGACTATATGATGATCGATGCTTCCCTAATTCATGCTATTAATGATTTTAAAGTATTGCCATTCACTCTTCTATCTGATCATTGCTGTATTACTACAAGAATTAATACTAATCTAGCCAACACTGAATATCTGGCAACTGAATCCAATGATCTAAACATTAACAGGGAACATAGATTTCATGCAGATAAAGAATCATTCATACTGTTTGAAATTGCTCTTAAATGAGAGACCAATAATGCTAAGATAAATAATTACACCAGCAAACTATTTACTGAAAACCAACTAGGAGTAGATAACGCCTTTAACCAACTAAAGGAAGTAATCATCAGTACTGCTGAAAAAACATTACATGCTAAAAAACACATCAACAGAAAAACAAAAGGCACAAAAAACAACAGCACAATAAAAAGAAATGGTTTANGCCATTCACTCTTCTATCTGATCATTGCTGTATTACTACAAGAATTAATACTAATCTAGCCAACACTGAATATCTGGCAACTGAATCCAATGATCTAAACATTAACAGGGAACATAGATTTCATGCAGATAAAGAATCATTCATACTGTTTGAAATTGCTCTTAAATGAGAGACCAATAATGCTAAGATAAATAATTACACCAGCAAACTATTTACTGAAAACCAACTAGGAGTAGATAACGCCTTTAACCAACTAAAGGAAGTAATCATCAGTACTGCTGAAAAAACATTACATGCTAAAAAACACATCAACAGAAAAACAAAAGGCACAAAAAACAACAGCACAATAAAAAGAAATGGTTTAATAACGAATGTAGGAAACTAAAAAGTAGATTGATTTCCTGCTTGTACGAAAAGAGTACAAAAGATGCCTTAGAAAATCTGAAAAATCATTAAGAAATTCACTGACAAACAAACTATTAGACATAGAGGGTAAGGATCCCAAATCATTTTGGAAAATAATTGATGACATGAGATCCTGGGATAGTTATAAAAATGATCCAGGCGACTCCATTGAACCTAGCAAATGGGTTCAGCATTTTAAAGCTCTCTTTAGTGATAACCAGAGCCTGGTGGATAAAGAAGAAACCACAGTTCAAGTTACAGAACTGGAAAAACGAGTCAACTTTTGTCAATCTGACTATCGCATAAGCAACAGTGAAACTTAGAAGCCATCAAAAAACTCAAAATAAACAAATCACCTGGCCCTGATAAAGTACTAAGTGAGTTCATTATCCATGGTAAAGAAGTACTTGTTGAACCACTTTGCAAACTTTTAACATAATTTTCAGATCTGCTGTACATCCATCTGAATGGTCATTAAACTTCCTTCGCCCCATCCACAAGAAAGGTGCCACATCCAATCCCGATAATTACAGAGGCATCGCAGTTAACTCATGCTTTAGCAAACTATATAGTCTCATTCTTTTAAAAAGGCTTGACACAGAGGTCCCCCACAAATGCCCAATCTCTGCAAACCAAATTGGGTTCCAAAAAGGCAAACGAACAGCTGATCACATTTTTGTACTAAAAGCATTGATTGATAAGGCAATCAGAAAACAAAAGAGAAAGCTTTACACAGTATTCATAGACTTTAGAAAGGCATATGACACAATTAACAGAAACCTCCTGCTTCTCAAACTCCAGGAGAAAAATATCCAAGGATTTCTGTACAAGAATTTGAAGACAATATATGAAAGTATTAACTTACAAATGCATCAACAATCTTGCACCAAAATACCTTACTGAGTTGGTCACATTAAGAACAGCAGCAAGACGGACAAGATCTACCGATGATAATTTGAAAATTGAAACATCAAGGACAAAGCTTGTGTCAGCTGGAGATCGTGCCTTTATAAGTGCCTCTCCTCATCTTTGGAGCAAACTGCGATATGCATTGAGAGCAACGGATTCTTTAGAAACTTTTAAGTGTAGACTGAAGACACATTTGTTTAAAGAATATTTTGATTAGGTTTCATTTTTGCCAATAATCTTTAGCATTCCTTGTAATTACTTTATATGATATTACCTTATTAGTGTTATGTAAATTATGTAATGCGCCTTTGAGCCGTGTGGATAAATGGCGCAATATAAATGCCTTTTATTATTATTATTATTGCTGCGAAGCAGCCATTTAGATGCGATTGATAAGAAATTTTGCGTGGTGTTTGGAGTATCTTGAAAACACAGGAGGCCCAACGTATTGTGGTGAGAGAAAAATATCTTGATAAAGAAAAGTTATGCATTACAATATTCGGAGGACGCCCCCTCACCACAATACGTTGGGCCTCATGTGGTGAAAAAACCAAGCAACGAACAATCACAACAGTTTGTGATTGGACACAACAACAGCCACTACAACATGCATTTGAAAGGTAAAAGGTATTTATAGCTTCTACGTGCATGATTGCATGCATCAATTCATAAAGCTGGGTACTCACTGGGCGTTTAGGTACGTTTAAGTGCGTTCAAGTGCGTTTATCTTTGAGCGTTTAAGTGCGTTTAAAATCTTAGATAAAACCCAAGATCATACTCACTGCCAAAACATAAACGCCAGCATAGACGCCAAGACACGGTTTCAAAAGCAACGGGCAGGGGAAAGTTGAGGAAAAGGTTATTATTAACAAAATATTCTTCCTTTGAGAAGCCATTTTAAAAATATATGAAACTTGATTAAGAAAATCGGCAAGTTGGTTGTTCGTTGCAGTTTTGATTCCGTAAATATTTCGAAAATTCTGTTGAAGGGCCCAGCTTATTCAGACCAAAGTTTTGCGTACTTTTTCTAAAATAAGGAACCCGAGAACATGAGCAAAGGGGACTGTATAGGTTGTAATATTATTTAGAAAAATACAGAAATGGGAATCAAAGACATGAATCTTGACAAGGAAGGAAAAACAACCTGCAAGTTCCTCCTTCCTCTACGTCAAAGTCATTTTCTCATTGAAAAGGTTATTCTGACACACCAAAACGGACAACGCAATATCAATTTCAATTCAATTTCAATGGCATTAATCATTTGCATTTTTCGGTGCTTTTGAACTTTAAACGCCAAGATCAAAATTTTTTGATCCGCGCGTTTAACTTTTTTGAGGGTTTAACTGCGTTTAAGTGCGTTTAAATCCCGAAAAATAAACGCCCACATCATACTCACTGAGGGTTTAACTTAAACGCGCTTGGATAAACGCACTTAAACGCACTTAAACGCGCAGTGAGTACCAAGCTTTA
>REGM01000358.1:178950-208505 GCA_004194415.1 Aurelia aurita
AAAATTAACAATATCATAGGATGCAGCAGGTCTTTTTATGTACATCTAGCATTTTGTGCGATTTTTTAGACCAATTTGTAACCGATTTTAGGCAAAAAGTTCTTTTTTTTGTGAACAAAATAAATAAATGCTGACATCAGCAAAAATATTAATGATACGAAGCAAAAATTTTAAAATAAGAATATTAAGGATATAATCTTTGTATGTTTCAAATCTCATATCAATATACCGTATATAATTTATTTCGAGATACAACACGTCAAAGTCCGGGTGGTTTTACCATTTTTTACACCTTATTTAGCAACATTTGCTGACGTCAGCATTTACCCACGTGACATAAACAAAAACAAATGACGTCATCTTGTTTGCAATATCTTTTTTGTTACTTGTGCCAAGTTTTAAGTCTCTAGCACTTATAGTCCCCTAGTCTCCCCAGAGTTTCAAAAAGCCTAGTCTGGATAGGGTTAAGTAATTCCCTCCATACAATTTATCTTGTTCTCTTGTTTTGTAAATGTATTAATTTTGCGTACTAGCGTACTGATGTATTAATTTTCTGTAATATCATAGTTAACTATGGTAATATCATCTTATATTCTTGTAGTTTAGTTATTTGTCTGTTAAGTTATTTTAATAAATTGTATGTAGTGGAATTTAAAATATGAAACTGAACTGAACAGAGCAAACGTTCATCGAAATAATGTCATCCCAACATATCAGCGAGCAGAAAAATTTCGCACAAGTTTTGCAACAGCAGCAGAATTCCGAACAAAAACCCTGAATGGGCAACCAGAAAATGACTTACCTTAAAACACACCAAAACCAAATATGTTCTCATAACCCCCATAAAACAAAAACTTATTTATATATTGTACGGTTGTTCTTTTCGCTGTAACATTCTATCTTAGTTCGTTAGAAATGTATTCTTGTATTTTGTTCTGTTTCTGTTTAGGCCTTATTTTTATACAATGTAATAATTAGATCTTTTCAATGAACATAAGATCCTTTTGGAAGATTACAAAGTGCGTTTTAACTTATCTCGCGATTTGTACCTCATGCGCGTATTTCCCTGCCTTGGTCCCTGACGAATGAAGCGAGCATGAGAATGTCTGATTAAGATCAGATCTGATCTGAATATCGACAATTTGATCTGAATATCGACACCGTCATAACCTCAAATCCTCAAATTATTCTTCATGATGTAGTTAGCTGACAGAGGACTGTATCTACCGAGGCGTGTATCACGAGCCAAAAAAGCGTACGAGATTTCACGGATTTCTGAAATCCCTCGAAATTTGGTAGGTATTTCTGGATTTCTTGTGGGATTGTCCTGGATTTGTGGGATTTCAAAGAGTTTCTTCTAAACTAAATCTATTTTGCAATATGCACCCGATTTGCATCATTGACAAGGCTTTTCAGGGGGTTTTCACTTAAGTTTACTGATGTTCTAAGAGATTTTTGTGAGCAATCCAATCTGGCAAAGCATCTGTTTCGAATTAGCCTCGAATTCAAGTGAGATACGATGACGTAGCGATTGAGGGCACGTTTTCGCGTTTGCTCCACGCACTCTGGCTTATCGCCAAGCAGAAAAAGCTCGAAGCACTAATTTGCATATTAACTCAAGTACTGAAGCAATTAGTGATTAGTTGGTTTTAAAGATATTTTTGAAGTGCTTTTTGGCACAATTCACGCAAGTTGTTTTCCACATGTCGAGAACATTCGAGAAAACGCCATTTACGATGGCTAAAAGGGTGTGGCATGCTCCTCAGTTATGAGTCGGCAAACACAGGGGTCATCCTAAGGACAATTCAGAGCTGCCCAAACACGTTTCAGCCCCGCCCCGCCCATTTCATCGGACACCGATATGGCCGCAGAGGATCGAATCTGAAGCATCCCCCTTGTTATTTAGAGCCTGTTGTGTGAAATGAAACAAACTGTTAACTAAAATTTGCCTAAATCCTGGTGTAAATTTCATTGCATATTAGCTTTCCCTTAAAGTACTGTGTTTCAGCCCCGCCCCGCCCATTTCATCGGACACCGATATGGACGCAGAGGATCGAATCTGAAGCATCCCCCTTGTTTCATATAATTCCAGCATGAAACAATCAAAATAAAAAAATTTCTGGCACAGATACAAATTGCTCAATATCTGCGGGACATTAATACAAATTTGGTCTGAATGACCATTAATGATCCTGTTTTTCGACCGCTCGCCATAAAGCATGAAGAAGGCCGATGTCAAGTTTTCCTTGGTTTTCTATGCGCAGGGGGATAATCATTGGATAATTGCGTACCAAACGCACTTTTTCTTGTCTTTGTGCTCATTATCTGCGATAACAAGCTGATCAATCACACTAATGCGGGACTGACGGACGGACCGACTGACATCGACCTCACTCCTTAGATTACAAAGTACTTTGTAATCAAAAATGAAATTATGGTTGCGGAGGAGCGAAAACATATTGGGTTTGAAGCCACTGTAAAGATGGCGGACAACTTAGAGCTTCGTTCTCCTCAACGGAAAGCCGCCAAAAAGAAACGTAAAGAAAGAGGAAAGCTATACGGTATTCATCTTGGGTACGGTGAAGGAGCAAGAAAACTTTTGACAGAATTTGAAGACATCAAGGAGAGACTGGGATTTCAAAATCTAAGAGAAACTGCAGAGTGGATGCTGAGCAAAACTAGGCCATTTTTTGTTGCTGAGGAAGTAGGAACTGAAGAACGTAACCCTACTCTGTCTGGGTAAATTTTTTAGAAGCGATTATAGAATGCAGGGCCTATTGATTGTTGCCCCTATACACATGAACCATGCATGAACTAACACGGGTCAATCCATGTCAAGTCATCAGAATTTCTCATTTTTTGTAACCCACTATGATATGTCGTCAGACTACACTGATATTTGTTCCACATATAAATACACTTATGATATGGGCTGGGACCAAGTTTCAGCTCAATATGAGTAAATATTCCGAAAATATGACTATTTTACTGAAATTAGTCAAGCGCAACCGCTCAAGTTGTCACTGCGGCAGAGCTTTGAATGAGATTAATATTGCTAACATAATTTCCCCTGTAGAAGAAATTTGGTACCCTTGGGTTTTCAAGGTAGAGGATCCAGAATCTGCAATCAGAATTGTAATATCTTGCCTATGAGTGCTTCTATTCCTATGCTAAAAAATTTTTAATTATATTTCCGCAAATTACAAAAACCACTACTTACAAATTTATGAACATCAGAATGACTATGCTATGACAGCCTATGAACTTCTGTTTGCTAATTTCTGAATTGGTACATATCAAGGAATCTGAAAATGTAAAGCTCATCACTTGCCATTGTGTAGTCAAGATATATGCTAGTTTAAAAATTGGACATTTTCACACAAAAACTGAAAATTTTAAAGAGTTTCCATACAAAGTTACAGTCCAATTATGAAATCTTTCTTGATAAAAAGTAATGAAATGAATGCCTTTTAAGATCCTTTTTGCAGTTGAAAGCATCTGGAGGCAAAAGAGACCCAGAGTATTTTAGATAATTGGGCTATAACAGAGATAAGAAATTGACAGCCTTCAAAATTTTTTGTAACGGACAAAGTTTCATTTTGGTTGCAAGTGTTAAGACAAGAAAATTCATAGATATCCAACAACAAGCAATGGTAGTATGAAAAGTGTACACCAAAGCGTACATTCTATTTATGTTCTTGGAATATTTTCTCGATAGATTCAACAACTTCATCTGAGATGTCATAAGCTCATCCAGTTGCAGTTAATGGTGCAGCAATGTTGAAAATTACGTCCCCAAAAGAAACCCAGCAAATATCCTCTCTGACTTGCCACCTGAAATTCTTTTTTGGACCTGGGGGATGCATAAAGCTGGCTCTATAATCTTATTCCTCTTTGCTCACATCAATAACCAAACCAACCCACCATTTGCCATCATAGAAACAAGCCACATAGTCATTCTTCTCAGGAAGGTACTAAGAGATTTCCTTCTCTCCTGTTATGGAAAAGCAACCTTTGAAATCTTTATCTTCCGCCGTTCTTTTATAGAAAATTTCGTGCTCACTTGATGGTGAAAAGAAATGATAACTTCTTGTACCAGGAATTGTTCTTGCCCGGGAGAATCTACCAATTAGTTCCTCTCGCACTAAAACCATCCGTTCTTTTGAAATGTAGAGGAAATCTATTTCTTCAATATTCTTTTGACAGAATTCCAGCCTAGCTGGAACTGTCAAATTTGCTCAGAATAGGGGCGTTGTAAGCTGGCTGGGGCTGTCAAACGCTTAATTGTGACACCTATCCCATCGCAGGCAGATTTTCCATGGCTTGTGGCAAAAAATTCCCAGCTAGCTAATAAACCAAAATCAGCCTCGTGTAGACACAAATTAAGCATGTTTTTGTAGTTCTTATACTAGGCAGCACAGCTGTCTGAAAAGTATTCAATACTGTCGATGTGTGGTAACTTTGCTTTAATCAATAGTGTGAGCTCTCTTTGCAGTTCGTAAACAAAATTTGTGTCGTGATCATTGTCATCTGAAATGAAGCATTATGACTGGTGAAGGAGCTTTCCATTTTGGTTGTAGTAAAGAACTACAGGATGGAGAGTGCAGTATTGTCTGCTCCAATGAAAAGATTGAATTTCATCTTGAACTACAAAGGTGTAATTTTCTGCAAAATCACCAATGACAATTACAGAGCTTTCGGGAAGATTTTCTTTCCTACTTGTTAAGTAACTGGCTTGGCATTTAGCTATGTATGAATGAGATGTGAGCTTATCTATGCTTTTAATAAGCAGATCAATAAACTCTTCGCTGCAGAGACTTTGATTGGTCAGTTCAGAGCGGTCAGTGCTCTGCCATTGTAAGAAAATTATATATCACCTTCCAAGTGACTGAAAGCCTCTTCAAGAAAAGTGCGCAGAGGAGTGGTTCCTGGACAATCTTTGCATCGATGAATCATGCAGTTGTTATTGTCACGAGAACAAACGATCATATCTATCATGTCCTTGTACATACGTTTTACTGATATTTGCAGCATCTACCAGAAGAATAACATTCTGGTGGATAGAGCACACGCAAACTGAATTGACCCCATTAGAACCAGCAGTTATACACCATTTTGGCCGTAAAGAGCAAAAATTTGAAAATCCTAGTCTGGAATTTGGGTATTTCTCCTTAAAAATTGCATAAAGTTCCTTTAGATTGCATAAGAGCAAACGCTTTTGCTTATGAAAAGTTCTCCCAATGCTAACTAGACATCCTTTTGCCAGGCATCAAACGAGAGTACTCATCATCCTCAAAGAATGACCTAACTTGTGCTATCATTTCCTTTCACCATCATGTGAGCAAGAGATTTTCTATAAAAGAACGGCGGAAGATAAAGATTTCAAAGGTTGCTTTTCCATAACAGGAGAGAACGAAATCTCTTAGTAAACCTTCCTGAGAAGAATGACTATGTGGCTTGTTTGTATGATGGCAAATGGTGGGTTGGTTTGGTTATTGATGTGAGCAAAGAGGAATAAGATTGTAGAGCCAGCTTTATGCATCCCCCAGGTCCAAAAAAGAATTTCAGGTGGCAAGTCAGAGAGGATATTTGCTGGGTCTCTTTTGGGGACGTAATTTGCAACATTGCTGCACCATTAACTGCAACTGGATGAGCTTATGACATCTCAGATGAAGTTGTTGAATCTATCGAGAAAATATTCCAAGAACATAAATAGAATGTACGCTTTGGTGTACACTTTTCATACTACCATTGCTTGTTGTTGGATATCTATGAATTTTCTTGTCTTAACACTTGCAACCAAAATGAAACTTTGTCCGTTACAAAAAATTTTGAAGGCTGTCAATTTCTTATCTCTGTTATAGCCCAATTATCTAAAATACTCTGGGTCTCTTTTGCCTCCAGATGCTTTCAACTGCAAAAAGGANAGTCAGAGAGGATATTTGCTGGGTCTCTTTTGGGGACGTAATTTGCAACATTGCTGCACCATTAACTGCAACTGGATGAGCTTATGACATCTCAGATGAAGTTGTTGAATCTATCGAGAAAATATTCCAAGAACATAAATAGAATGTACGCTTTGGTGTACACTTTTCATACTACCATTGCTTGTTGTTGGATATCTATGAATTTTCTTGTCTTAACACTTGCAACCAAAATGAAACTTTGTCCGTTACAAAAAATTTTGAAGGCTGTCAATTTCTTATCTCTGTTATAGCCCAATTATCTAAAATACTCTGGGTCTCTTTTGCCTCCAGATGCTTTCAACTGCAAAAAGGAGCTTAAAAGGCATTCATTTCATTACTTTTTATCAAGAAAGATTTCATAATTGGACTGTAACTTTGTATGGAAACTCTTTAAAATTTTCAGTTTTTTTGTGAAAATGTCCAATTTTTGAACTAGCATATATCTTGAATTACACAATGGCAATTGATGAGCTTTACATTATCAGATTCCTTGATATGTACCAATTCAGAAATTAGGAAACAGAAGTTCATAGGCTGTCATAGCATAGTCATTCTGATTTTCATAAATTTGTAAGTAGTGGTTTTTGTAATTTGCGGAAATATAATTTCATTTTTAGCATAGGAATAGAAGCACTCATAGGCAAGATATTACAATTCTGATTGCAGATTCTGGATCCTCTACCTTGAAAACCCCAGGGTACCACATTTCTTCTGCAGGGGACATTATGTTGGCAATTTTAATCTCATCCAAAGCTCGGCCGCAGTGACAACTTGAGCGGTCGCACTTGACTAATTTCAGTAGAATATGGTAAACTTAAGATAGTAATATTTTCGGAACATTTACTCATATTGAGCTGAAACTTGGTCCCAGCCCATATCATAAGTGTATCTACAAGTGGAACAAATATCAGTGTAGTCTGACATAGTGGGTTACTGTAGCATGATGATTTGACATGGAATGACCCATGTGTACGTAAAAGCTACTCACTGCCCGTTTTACCCTTGCAGTCCCTGAACTGAAGGATTTTGCTACATAGACTACAAGCTTTTATAAGTCTATGCAAAAATTATATAAGTATCAGTATAAAATATCTTATTCTGATCCTATGTTTTTTAACCCAAAGCCAAGTCTGACTTGAAGTCAGCAGTAGGTAGTTAGGCCTATTTGCCTCTTTTCGGCCCTTTTCAATGAATGGCAAATACATTGTTGAGAACAAGGTTTGCTTTGTTTGCTTGGAATTATTACAGAGCAAGTGATTAACTGCTTTTGCTTTGTGGAACAACGTCTGACCTTTGCCATCATGTGTGCCATGTGCCATGGTGGGTTGTTGGTTGCTTTCCTGTTGCTTATTTGCAAAGAGAATATCGAAAACCGAATGTTTTTCTATTTTCTACTATACAATCCCCCATCTAGCCTCATCTTGATGGACCAATCAGATTCTTTAAATTTCGATCAGAACAATAGCAAGATTTTGTTCAATTTCAAAACACAGAAAGGATATATACTATAATCTGTCTCAAATTATATGTCATGTGAAAATGCCTGCAAATAACAACAGTTAAATGTCTTGCATGATCAATTTTGCGTTGTTGTAAATCTCATATGACATCTAATTTGAGACAGACTTTAGGTTACTGGAAATTTCAAGAACATTTTGAAGAGACCTATTCTGTACAGATGTTGGTTTATCCTGTTCAACAAGCAGTTCGAACTTCTCAATGTTTCAAGGAATTATGGTGTCCTGATTTTTGTTTGTTTGTCAACTTATTTTGATTTGATTTTTACCTAGCTATACATATTTAAAGGCATTGAGTCATGTTGAATAGACTGCGTATACCCAATTTGCAAAAATTGCTAACTCATGATGATAGCTTACGCCAATCTGATTGGCTGTTATGCAAACTGCACACATGAAACACTCGAGCCGACGTTGCCTCGTATTGGTGAGGTTGATGTCTGATCACATGAAAACAGATTGACCACATGAAAGCAGACAGACCCCCAACGGAGAATCACTATTTAACATGACTCAATGCCTTTAAATATATACAACTAATCTAAATCGAATAAATATACAAATGAATAAATCTCTCTCTCTCTCTATGTGCCATGTCCTTTCAAGACGTGGGCGATCATGTCTTTCCACAGCTTCCTTCCTTTTGTTCTCTTCAGCAATAAAATGAATAAATAAAGAAATAAATTATATAATTAATGAAGTTAAATATTCAGATCTAAATGGACAATATATGGACAAAATTTACAGGATATCGTTGAATTGACAAGCGTTACATTTACAAGTAAGGCCATCCCGTTGTTTTATCATATTTTTGAAACTATTTAAGTTGTCAGCTGATTTTAATTCATTCGACAGACGATTCCCTATCTGAGGTCCCATGGCTCTAAGGCTGTTGGACCAAATGTTACTTGATTTGGCCGAAAATCATTCAAGTTGTTCGGATTTTCACAACAAGTAATTTAAAGTTCTAAAACTAAAGGTATTATGCATGAATGATGGATTCAGGTTTTTCAATGTTTTAAAAATTTTGATACAAAGTGTCCTTTGACGAGCAACATTGTGCATCTAATTGATTTGAGAAGTAAATCTTTATAGGAGCTTACATGATCATTATGTAGAAATCTCAGCGCTCATTCCTGTATCTTTTCGATTTTCTGCAACGATTTGAAAGATGAAAAGCACCAAACCAAAGGACAGTAGTTAAAGTTTGAGTAAACAAAACTCTGAACCAAATGAAAGACTTAAGTCGTTTCAGGACATTTAGTTGGAATGCAGCTTTCTTGCAAATATTCAATATATGTTGATCAAAGTTCAATTTGTAATCCAATGTTACACCTGAGGAGTTTTACGTTCTCCTTAGACTGGATAGATTGTCCCAAAAAGTCAAGATTTATTCCAAGTTTACAGATTTACAGATTTGACATATATTGCACTTTTTGAAGCTGTTACATCCATATTAATAATTTATTTATAGCCTGAATAATGCGAAATGTAATCAGCATTCCAAAACTTTTTTCCGTTCGAAGCTATCTTAAATACATCCACAGAGACATCTGCAATTTAATGATCGGGAGTTTTATGAAAAAAGGACAGCAATTTGCAGTTCACCAGGGAAGGTCAAAGTTATGTAAAACTTGTCCTTACTACCTACCCCACCATTAATTTCAAATAATTTGTAGAGTCCTCGAATTTGAATGTAGGCTAGAAATGTTTTAATATGCAACAATGTACGAGATCTGGGGATTCTAGATGTGAAAATGTGCCACACATGAGCTATAACAGCATCATAGGTATCTATCAAGTATTCTCTTAATCTTTATTTTCATAAACTTCTTTGTAAATCTATTCAAGCCAGTGGCCACAAATTAGTTCTTTTGTTGTTGCTGCGTCTTTAATAAAATTAACTTGAAATGTTATGGAAACTCAGATTCACATTTTAATGTGACTTACAGACATGAGAGGCCTTTCCAAGCAGCCTCTGATTTTGACTTCCTACGTCATAGCACCCCAATTACTTTTCCAATTACCCAAACAAGGTTTCAAATTCTAAGTTGAAGTTTTTCCTGAGTGCCAAAGATGGACAATGTGAATTAAAGCTCCTGCACAGCAACGATACAAACAATGCACATGTTTTTGGGACACCCTGTATATAACTTTTAAAATGATACCAATGAAAAAATAGCAAAGGATTGAACATTTTCTTTGTGACCATTCTTTTTAAAAGGAAATGTAGAGATCATGTGATACAACAATGGACAATGAAAAATTGATTATTATGCTCCCTGTTAAAATTTGATAGAAATAAAGGAATTTCAAAGTCATATTTTTCATGTCTAATATTCTATTTCAGAAAATTTGGGAGAGGGGCCATAATTGCCCTCGGTCTAGATAGGGTTAAAAGGGATAATCAAATAGAAAGATGAGCACAAACCACACAGTGCAACAACTTCAACGTTGTCAAATGATAACTGTTTTATTATGTATCTTTCTTTCATACATAATAGGCATATCATGTATAAAGCAGAAGCGCCAGGGGGCGTTCACCCCCCCCATGTTCTCCAGGACCGATTTTATAATTCTTCTAATTCCGGTTTAAAATTGGTGGGGGGTAAGGCTGATGATAGTGGCAATTATGTATAAATAGATTTTGTATAATCTTGCTGTCTTTACTTGGCATTTTCCGACGATCTTGATGGCGCTGCCCTGAAATTGTTTCCAGGGGCTTCACCCCCAAACTCCCATTCTGTTCACTTTCCAAGTTTGCACATCTCAACAACATTGCTTGAGAACGATCTGCTGTCCTGCCTGTGCATCTTGATCTATCATGCCTCCTTTTTGCAAACCTTAACCATTACCTCTGCTAAAGTACTGGTCGTGTGACACGGCGTAGAATCATTTCGAGAAGAGTAGGGTACTTTAACCATCTCTCGCATGTCATGAATTCATTAAGAACCACGTGGACGGGGTCAATAAGTTTATCAAGTCTTACTTTTGAATGTGCGTAGCGTAGCCTTGTATTAAAGTTGCAATAATTCTGTACCATTCAATTTACTGTCGCTTTCACGGGGAAGGGCTCAATATGCAACAAATGAATGTGTCGGCTTATGCTGAATGATCTTTAAATACGAATATACATTTGCTCTGATGAAATCTTAATGTTAAAAAATTAAGAAACTCAAATTGGTTCCTATACTTGGTGATAGGCCTGAAGTCACTGATGGCCTTTGATTTCCGAATTTGACAGAATCTGACAGACCGCCGACAATTCTATTGCGCCTGAATGGCGTATTAGATTCATGGCAGGATTTTTTGAGGATATGAAGATTGGTCATTCTGTCCCCGGTAGGACCTTGCTTTTCTAATTGGGATAGCCCACTCATGTTATTGTTACAACAAATTAACCAATTTTTATTTCAATCAATGAAAAGGGCGTTGATCGCATTTATAGCCAAAGTAGAGGGCATGGTCAGGAAAAATGTCCTGGGACTTAGCCCCAGACCCCATCCTCTTTGGCCCCCCCCAAATGAAAATTCTTGCTGGCATCAATGAAAATTCTTGGTATAAAGATGTGTGCCAGTAATGGGCCATCCAAAAGTCCATCTTGTTACAGATAGTGGTATTTTGCTGATGCTACCTTACCTCCCCACCCCCCCCCCCTAATTGGCATATAGAATTTTCATGAAAATCAGCAGAACTAACGTACGACCTACAATAAATGTCTTTACCTTATGCCTGTATAGAAAATTTTCAACTTTATGTTGATGTCTTTCATCCCCATCCCTAATATAAAGTCCCATGTATTCTTGCTCAAGACTACCTTGTTATCCTCCTTGTAGCTCCAGCATATCTTCAACCACATTATTGGCATTAAAGACATGTGTTCTCAAACATACTGAGGGGCTCCCTTCACCTAGAAGGTATGCTTGGGAAATAAAGTAGATTTTCTCAAAATTGGCAGAATAGTATGTGTCAGTTGTCTGAACTGTATGCATTTATGTGAATGAATACACTCAGTACACCTGGCCATTTAGTTGTGAGATTTAATTTCTGTTTAGCCAATAACAGTGTTGCTTCGCAATTTGGGTTGCTTCAGGCTAAATTTAAAGGGGGCATATCATACAGTTGTTTGTCAACTTATTTTACATCAATTATTTACATCTAGCTTATTATATACAAATGTACAAAGTAAACTAATCTGAATCGATAAGTAGATACTAAATAAGTATTTTTACAATGTTTAATAATCTAACTAAATTAAAACTAATTTTCGGACACATAATGACAAGCACTACATTTACAGTTTGGGCCATCCCGCTTTTTTATCATAGTTTTAAAGCTATATATTTAAATTTTCGGCAGACTTCATTTCGTTTGGCAGTTCATTCCAGATTTGAGGTCCCAGCGATCAAAGGCTATTGGACCAAAGGTGACTTGATTTGGTCTATAATGCTGTAAGTCATTAGAGTTTCTTAATGGGTAATTAGAAGATTTTATTTTGAAAATTTCATGCATGAAAGATGGGTTTAAGTTTTTCAATGTGTTAAAAACTTCTATACAGAGACCTCTTAGACGGGAAACATGCATAGTACACCTTTCTGACTTCGAAAGTAAGTTGCTATACGAGCTACGGTGGTCATTGTGCAAAAATCTAAGGCACGTTCTTGAATCCTTTCAATTTTTTGCAAAGATTTAGTTGATGAGAAGTACCATACTAGAGGGCAATAATCAAAATTTGAATATACAAAGCTTTTGACTAGAATCTTCTTTTCATTAAAGCCAATAAATTGCTTTAGTATTTTTAAAACATTGAGTTGTGATGCAGCTAATTCCTGCAAAGTTCAGAGATATGCTGTTCAAAGTTCAGTTTATAATCTAGCTGAATACCTAGCAATTTGACCGTTTCTTCCGATTTGATCAGTTTTCCTTGGATGTTGAAATTTTCTCCACTATTATTTGTTTGATCCCTTCTAAGAAGGAGTACGTGGAATTTTTCTGGATTAGCTATCATTTGATTTTGTTTTAGCCAAGTCAAAGCAACTCCAGCTGTTTTTCTTGTTCGAGTACCTCAATCAAATTTGACAGATTCGTGGAAAAATAAGCTGGAGTGTTATCGTCAGCATAATTATGCAATGTTGCTCGTTTGATGAACAAAAAGAGATCATTTATGTAAACATTGAACAGAATAGGGCCCAAAACAGAGCCTTGTGGTACCCCTGATAAAATAGTTTGGAAAGAGCTATACGTATTATTGATTCTAACAGACTGTTTCCGCCGTTTTAGGTAGGAGTAGATAAGGACTAGAGCATTTTCATCCACACCATAGGCATGTAGCTTGGCTATAAGTAAATCGTGTCAAATACCATCGAAAGCTTTCGATAAATCCATTAGGATAGCCCTTACAATATTATCATTATCAAGTTTAGCCCTCCATTCTTCAATCTTTCTGACAAGATTATTATAAGCTTGCTTAGGATCCTCAAGAGCACCCAATTTTGCCAGCTTTGGTGCTCTTGAGGATCCTGAACAAGCTTATAATCATCTTGTCTGTACCTTTCGAAAAAATTGGTTGACAAACATGCCCCTCTAAAGACAATATGCAGAGAGGACACCAATTACAGTACAGGCCTTGTGCACATTAACATGACAAGAATTTTATAGAAATCTTCATGTGCTGATAAGGATTCTTAAGTGGTATGGCAAGCTTTAAAAATTTTCAAACAAGAATTCTTGAGAAAGTAAACATTTTCTCAAGAATTCTTTGGCAGGAAAACAGTGTTAATGTGCAAAAGGCCTGTACTGTACCTAAATAAGAGGGGTATGTCAAACAGGGGCAACTACTTTTGGACAACGTTTTAACATACTTGCAAGAGGCAGACTGAAAGATTTTGTGGGACCTGGGGCATTGATCTAAAATGAGGCTCCTGGATAAACAGGGATGGACTGAAAAATGACAGGATCTCTTCTTTTTTACCATTTGAAAATGATGATGAAAAATATCAGAAATATATAACAAAGGGATCAAATTGCGCGTAAAGAATTGCAGAATGCAATTATCTAAAAAACAGAATCGACTTTTTATGACCAAAAAGAGGATCCGTAACCTTAAGAGAGCAGTCGCTATTTAAAAACAAAAAAATGACATGCGTTGTCTATCAAGCACTTTGATGTGCAAAGTAAAAAACTCCTGCAGAATTTTATCCTAAAGGTTAAAGGTTGTGGTTTTTATATGTGGATTGTTACTGTACCTTTGGGATTCCAACTTTATACACTTGATTCACATAATTGTTCTAAAATTGAAAAATAATTTTACTGTAATATGGCCTAGTCTGCTCCATGGAACTCACTAAGAAGATAATACCAAGCAGGGGTACTTGCCCGTGCTTCTCCCCGAACTTGGTTTTGCTTTCCGTTTAAGGTCAGGGCTGGGTTAGGGATTTCAAGGTTTGATACATGGCGTATTACCAAAATGATGATATGCAATGTACCATGCAATAATTGCAATAGTTGTGTTTAACTTATTTAACTTGCTCATAGGTTTAAGCCCAGCAGAGATTCTGAGACATCTGATGATGACTTGATAGCAGATGCTTCTGGTGCAGAAATGGAAAACCTGTAAGTGACGCAAAATCCCTTATCCTTGCTCAGACTACTTTGCATCAACATTCAGAAAAGTGACTGTTTGTTAGATTGTTCAAATAAATATTTTTCCCAAGCATTGTTTTTAATACCTACCTGATATTCAAGCAACGGAAAAACATTCAAATCAAAGGAACATGCCACCATATTTCTAGTGCTGGTGAGATCGATAGATGCTTGCGATGAACTTTGGTAGATTTATTTGTAACAGTAAAGGCTTTATTGAAACTAACACTGCTTTCTCGCCTAAGATTTTTAGGAAATTTATCAGACTTCTTGTTAAAAAAGTCTTGATATACACAAGGCCCAAGGCCGTAAGCATGAACACCGCAATATGACCAATACAATACAAATATGATGGAATTTATGATAGATATTTCCACAGTTTCATCGTGCCTTGGAGGACAGCCTCAAGTCTGCAATATGTTTACATCATAATTTTTTTCTGTAGGATGACAGATGATGACATCATTATCGTTACACCGAGCGATATATAAGCCATTGGATTTCAATCTGCAATACAGCCTATGTCAGCCCCTGTTCAGCAACGGAATTCAAGATTCCATCGAACGTACACTTCAGTCAACTCGTGTGTCAGCCCCCTGGTTAGGAATCCTAAGCCAAGATTCCTACAAACGTGCACTTCATTCAACTCGTGTGTCAGCCCCTGGTTAGCAATTCTAAGCCAAGATTCCTTCAAACGTACACTTCAGTCAACTCGTGTGTCAGCCCCTGGATAGCAATTCTAAGCCAAGATTCCTTCAATCGTATATTTCAGTCAACTCGTGCGTCAGCCGCTGCTCAGCAACGTCAGTCAAGAGCTTATCAAATGTATACTTCAGTCAACTCGTATGTCAGCTCCTGCTTGGCAATGTAATTCAAAATTCCTTCAAACTTATGAAGTGCAGGATAGTTCCGTTGACATTTGCAATATGCTTCACGGTGGTGCAAAGCCCACTTGTTTATGATTACATACATGACTCAGAGTGAAGGGTGCAGTAGAATAATTGGATTGATTATTGTTACTGACAAAAGGTGGTCCTCGAGGGTGACACATCCCCACACATGTTTGATACTGAAGAACCCCCTCTCCTCCTTTGCCCTAACGGCCATAAATTTTATTAACCAGTTTTTTGGTCATGGTAAACGTTTGAGGGACACAATTTGGTCTTCGCTCCCAAAAAGCCACCTTGTTAGCGGAATATGGTAAAACTATACATCTTTCGATGCGTACGAATTTGAGGATTCTAACCATACTAAGATGATTAGCAAATATTGTGAAACAAAGTGTCCATGTCGATTTACTACCAAAAAGAGCATTCTGCCTTCAGAAACTACTTTTACCCTTTGTACCGAGCATGCTAGTAAAATCTAACTTCTATAATAATAATGCAAAATTTCTATAGCGCCACAATATTAAATGATACTCGGTTGTGCTTTACAACTTAAGTCTTACAATTTGAATTAAAAATATGTATGAAAAAAGAAAAGATAAAAAGCATGTTACAATTTACAATTCAATTACGTATTGGAAAAAGATGTACATTAATTATAAGCTATTTCAAAATAGTGTGTTTTCAGGAGCCTCTTGAAGGTTTTTATGCAATTTGTGTTCTTTATGTTTTCCGGTAAAGAGTTCCATACTGCAGGAGCAGCATATGTAAAAGCTCTGGTGCCGAGTGTTTTAGTTCTGGTCATTGGTAGCTTCAATCTATTTTCCTTATTTGATCTCAGTACTCTGCAGCTTCCCTGAACTTCCAAGAGATCGACGAGATATTTCGGTGCAAGTCCGTTGAGGCATTTATATGTCAACAATGCAATCTTAAAATCTATTCTTTGTGCCACTGGCAACCAGTGCAGAGATTTGAGGAGAGGTTTCACATGGTCATATTTATGGCCTCCCATCACAACTCGTGCTGCACAATTTTGAATCTTTTGTAATTTATCAAGCAGGTGTTTTGCACATCCATACAGCAGTGCGTTACAATAATCAAGTGTTGATGAAACGAACGAGTGGATCAATGATTCTGTGGCTTCTTTTGACAAGTATTGTCTAATCTGCCTTAGTCGTCTCAATTGAGAAAAAGCCTTCTTACTGATATTGTTTACGTGCTTCTCCATGGTCATATCAGCAGGAAGAGCAGATCCAAAGCTACCAAGCTGTGTCTCAGATTCTTCAAATTTCTAATACCCTAGAAAATATACATATGATATACGCTATTATATATTCGTAAATATTTTTTTATCCCTCTCTCTGTTAAATTTCGCTATAAAACACAGAGCAGAGGCCAAGATTCTGAGAAACACTTTGTTTTCCTGGAGCCTGTTCTGCCACTGCAAAATTTGGACCAATTTGATGGATATCTTTAACTAGTGCATTTCTGAGTCCACAGAAAAAGGATTTTTCACTGAGACCTTTTTACGTTTGCATATCAAGTATACATAAATCACTGTGTAATCCAGGTCAGGCAATTAGGACATAAAGCAATTTATGCATTTAAAACAAAGAAAGGAAGCAATGCACGCAGTGTGGTTTCATCAGCAGGGATAAATTTTGTAAATATAGCAGCTTTGGTGTGTTTACATCTTGCCCAACAGCCAATCAAAACGCTCCCAGTTTAGAGCACATAATCAACAGCTTCAGGCGTCGCGGGTCGAAGCTGTGAGGAAAACCACTGGCATACCACCCTCGTGACTTTTGCTTGTCGTGAAAATATACTTTTGAAGAACCCTGCGAAATTTTCAATCTGTATTGTCAGATAAATTTCCTAACCAGGGTTGCTGGCCCTTCTATACGCTGCGCCTGGTTTTTATGAAATAATTGTTTTAACTCGTCATTTCCACGGCCGTTTCATCTTTGTTTTCGGACACGCGACACGCTAAATAGGTCGAATAGCTAGGATTCGCATTTAAACAACATAGGAAAAATCTGTGTGAAAATATTATAGTTGTTGGGCTGCTAAAGTCTGAAGAAAGCCGAAAATTGGCTTTTTCGCCCTACAAACGTTTACCGTAACCTTAATTAAATACTCCGGTGACACAGAGTCAAAATGTTACAAACTAAAAAGTGCAATAATCGTTTACAGAGCCAACAGAAAATAACAAATAGGAAAGTGCCGAGAGTTTAGTCCAAGTGACTGTATGGAGGAAGACATGATGCTACTATGAAGCAAGTACTTATGAAAGCTACATTGAATCGGAATTGATAAATTATATAAGATTACATATATATTTATTTTCATCTATTTTTTCATATTTCTTATTTAATTCTTTTAAGGAGGGTTGTCCTTCAGCAGAAGCTGGTTTCCAATGGGCCCTCCGATAAAAACATTTAGTTACAATCTAAGACAGAAAAAAATATTATAAAACTGTCCATTAAATCAAACTATAAAACCTATTTACAATATTTAAAACCTATATACCGGGTGTCCCAAAAAAAGTTCCGACGTTTGACTAAACGCAGAGAAAAAATTACTGAATCTAGCAATTTCTATTTATTCTAGTTACATGCTAGACATTTCAACTTACGGTTTGTCATATCGTGAGAAGAAATTAGTTATCTGAAAATGTAGTTATGATCTACCGGGTGCGCCAAAAAAAAACTATCCACTTTTGCAAGGCCATGATAAATCGTACACTGGACCGATTTTGAAGATTTAGGACTGAATCTTTAGCTAAGATCCTGACTTAGATACTAGTATTTTTTGTAAATTTTTTAGGCTTCTGTTTCTTGAGCTACGAGCGAGTTTCTTGAAATTTTCGTTTTCGAAAACACTGAAAATGATCAGAAAACCTCGATCAAATTTTCTGAAGACTCGGCATGAATGGACAAAGAGAGAACGTTTTCGTGGTGATTAGGTGACTTAGAAATCGATTAGTTATACTCTGCTCACGAGCGCTTGCTCAATTTTAGTAGGAATATAAAATTACTTTTAATTACACAAAGAAATGTCTTTCCTTTTGAAATTTCATTGAATTTATACTCTGGTGCAGGTACTGCGTTCCTGTGTCAAGGGGGCTGAAAAGACAAACGGTGAAGCGACATGATGAGGTCAAGCAAGCATGGAGTTTTGTACAATTTGTGATGCAGGGGACGGCTTGTAGCCGCGCGTCATTGCAACTACCCCATAATTTTGCAACAGGATGGTCTCCGCTTCCTGGAAAGAAACCCTTGATACGTTGCAAACTTTCGAAATTCGTTCTTCGATTTGGTTTTATTTGACTTAAAAGCGCGTTTCGATATTTGTGTGGTTTACTGCAATAGCGTCTAAACATTACTTCCCATGTTGTCAATAAGGGACCCCTGTCTGTATCACCAAAAGAAAAGGCCTACCGTAAAAGCACTAAGCCCCGAAGGGCTTATTTAATTTATGAGGGTACAGAAGGGGGCTTACAAAAGAGGGGGAACTTATTAGAGAGGGGGTTACTCACAAAGTCAAATGTCAACACTAAAATGATAGGTTTTTCGGACTTTAACTTTATATTTTTCGGAATCAACATACTGTCTCCCCTACCCTTTTTTGTTTCATATATCCGGGGGGAGCTTAATATAGAGCTGGAATGATTTAAAATTATGGCTTGGAAGGGACGAGATTATTAGATACGGGGGTTAATAGAGAGGGGGCTATATAGAGCTGTTACAGTATTTTCTTTACCACTTATCAACGCCCAATCTTAGCTTTGAATAGCTTTGACATTGAGAACAGAAAACATAAAATTTCGAAAGAAAGAAAGAACATGCACGGGTGAGGCTTTAAAGTGAAATTTAGTGAAGAGATCTTGATAACAAATGTCGAGGAGAAAATATAAGAAAAGAACGAAGTTGATTTGGTAATGAACTACTGTGATAACCGTGTTAAATTGTGAAATCTGAACGGAGTAAAGTCTGTTTTGAAAGTCTTGAAACCTGGAGTAATTGGCACAAAAAGTTATATGGAGATAATGGTCTTTCTTTCCTCAATCAGTTTAAAAAACGGAGTTGGCGAGGTTAGATGCTTTTTCAAGTACAAAAGAGTGCCTTTTTTTCCTCGACGCGAAATTTTGGTCTCAATTCTTTTCAAATCGACTTAAGTACAGTGCACAATAGTGTTAAAGGGTAATGTTTATTGTTTCTAATGAAGATATCTTCATAACGAAAAAAAAGTAACTACTGAAAGTAATATAAATAGTGAGTCAAGGTGTTAAATTGTGAACTCTGAGTTGTGTAATAAAGTGCATACGGCAGTTAAGCAGTACATGCTCTTTCTTTCTTTCTTTCTTTCTCACTTCCTTTCTTTCTTCCTTTCTTTCTTTCGAAATTGTCTGCTTTCCATTCTCAATGTCCAAGCTATTCGAAGCTAAGAAAAAGCCGCTGATAAGTGGCAAAGAAGATTGTCCTTTTCTGTTTAGGATGCGTCTCGTATTGACAACGTGGGAAATAGTTTTTAAAAGTTTGCGTTTGTTAATACCCACGGTAATACCCTTTATTTTTGATTTGCCATCTCTTTCGAACCAAAAAGCCCTTTGTCATTAAGCCAATCATTACTTGAAAAGTCTTCTTTTGTACAAAATTTGAAGACTGGTTTATAAAGCGAACCATCATGAAACGTATCAAGGGTTTCTTTTCAGGAAGCGGAGACCATCCTGTTGCAAAATTATGGGGTAGTTGCAATGACGCGCGGCTACAAGCCGTCCCCTGCATCACAAATTGTACAAAACTCCATGCTTGCTTGACCTCATCATGTCGCTTCACCGTTTGTCTTTTCAGCCCCCTTGACACAGGAACGCAGTACCTGCACCAGAGTATAAATTCAATGAAATTTCAAAAGGAAAGACATTTCTTTGTGTAATTAAAAGTAATTTTATATTCCTACTAAAATTGAGCAAGCGCTCGTGAGCAGAGTATAACTAATCGATTTCTAAGTCACCTAATCACCACGAAAACGTTCTCTCTTTGTCCATTCATGCCGAGTCTTCAGAAAATTTGATCGAGGTTTTCTGATCATTTTCAGTGTTTTCGAAAACGAAAATTTCAAGAAACTCGCTCGTAGCTCAAGAAACAGAAGCCTAAAAAATTTACAAAAAATACTAGTATCTAAGTCAGGATCTTAGCTAAAGATTCAGTCCTAAATCTTCAAAATCGGGCCAGTGTACGATTTATCATGGCCTTGCAAAAGTGGATAGTTTTTTTTGGCGCACGCGCACCCGGTATAACATTTCATGATCATGTTGAAGGCCAAACCAGAGAGTCTTGTACGCCTTCCTGCATCATCGCGGTGAAGGTGGACTCGCCAGATAAGCAGCACTGAAATTGGGTCGAAAATTCGTTTACCTTAACTACGAGCGAGAGTTCAGCTCATTGAGCATATTCGAAGTAAGATCTGAAGAATCGAATCTAATAGGTCTCAGGGGAACAAATACCAATTTTGTGCTTTGCCAGTGTAAGTTCCATTCCTATTGTCATATTTCTGACGGCGAGAGTACACAAATTGCTTGACCACATGGAAACTACCGGGGGGGGGGTACATGACTTGTAGATGGACGGGGGTCTGCCGCCTGGTTTTCAGAAAGCCACCCACTTTTACGATGAATTTTGGTGGAAAACCACCCATTTTTAGCCATTTTGTGGCCATTTCAGCCAAATCAACCCATGTTTATGGCAAATCTGCCGAGAAATGACCCTTGTTTAGAGAATTTTGGGCCCAAAAACCCACCTATATGGGCGGCACATACCCGTACCATCAACATGTTATGTACCCCCCCCCCCCGGGGAAACTATAGGCTGAATGCGTTTCTAATGGAGAAACACGGGAAAGTGCACCATTGCGTAATACTAATATTACAGGTCTAAGTCTAACACTACTCTGTGAAATAGTAAAGATAAATCATTTCTACAAATGAAATTCCCAGTTGGCATAATACAATAATAGCAGCAGCAAACAGTTTTGATTCAATTCTTCAGACCTTACTTTGAATATCCTCAATGAACAGAACTCTTGCTGGTCGCCAAAATAAACAACTTTTAGACACATTTTAGTACTGCTCATCCGGGGAATCCCCCTTCACCGCGATGATGCAGGAAGGCGTTACAAATGTCTCTGGTTTGGCCTTCAACGTGAACATGGAATATTATAGCTCATAACTCCATTTTCAGATGACTAATTTCTTCCCACGATATGCCAAACTGTAAGTTAAAATGCCTAGCATGTAACTAGAATAAATAGAAATTGCCAGGTTCAGAACCTTTTTCTCTGCGTTTAGTCAAACGTCGGAACTTTTTTTGGGACACCCGGTACAATAATGTTCAAAATTTCCAGTCAAAAGAAAAGAAATCCTCATCTCTAAATAGTTTTCTTAAAACCATACAGGAAGGATGCCTGCTTAGACTCAGCTGAGAGGCTATTCCAGAGAATTTCACCTATATAGGAAAAACATCTCTGACCATTTGTTGACCTGAGCACCATTATTTACTCAATGAGCCAAATATGTTTCTCCATTCTGAGAAAAACTCGAAGATTCGTGAGGTGGGTTGCTTTGCTTCGGCCAATGTTATGCGGTTTCATTTCTCTTTAGGCCTCTTTAGGTTATCGTTAGGCTGCCATTTTGAGGCGATGCGAAAGCATACAGAAACCTTCAAATGATCATATATCGGATAAATTTGTTTTTATAGAAATCAGACAAGTAGAGCAAGTAATTTTTTACGGATGACTCTATTAATATAGGTCACGAAAGTATGAAATAAAGCTCTGAGTTTCTAGACTGTATGAAAATAATTCCTTATATGATAGTTTCCTAGTAGGCGACTCATAGTTGCTTAGTGTTTTGGTGACCTGAGAGTCCGTTTCTGATAAAGAGTCTGTCATATTGTTTGGAAGAAACTATTGACCAGTACAGAAAGTTTCTCGAAATTGGCAAATTTTCAATAGTGAAAGTTTCTTTACAGTTTCTTGCAAGTTACAAAATTTATTTACATTTACAAATTCTTGATGTATACCCGATTTTTACATCCTGTTATCTCGTGAACATTTTACGAAGTTTTATATGAAGCCATCTCACTGTCTGGACATTACCCAACTACCTTCAAAGTAATACAATACAAGAAAAAAATTTAATAAATATACGAGAAACTTTCGTAAATAGTTCGTTCCAGTTCTAATTAAGTCAATTTTTAGTGATCTGAGAAATGACGAAGTGATGTCGCTACCTTCCAAGAAATATTGTCTGTTCCTGTTGTCCTCAGAAAACCATGCACACAGTCTTACGTAATCCTTATCTCATTTCCAAGAACAAAGTTTGATATTGTGAACATGCAGGAACCTGCTGCTGTTTGCTGAGAAACTGTCTGAACACGCAGCTCTGCCGGGGGGTAATCAGTCTAACATAGCTCAGCTCAATGTGTCGATCCATTTTCTTTTCGAAGCAAGCTGAAATGGCAGTCACATAGTAGAGTAGCATAGCCCTGTTTCGCTACTCCTTCGTCAACGCTAATTGTTAGTTTCAAAGATCAATATATTTGCACATATCAGCAAACTTTTCTTGAGTCTCAGTGAGTAAATTGTGCGAGGAGAATTGTGGTTTGCGGTCGCTTCTCTGGGGTAAGGAATTCTAAAGTATCGAGTCGAATGGTATGACCTAAACTCAATTTCATCGCCACTTGTCATTAGCAAATTATAGTCTGTCTCAAAATTAGATGTCAGGTGAAAATGCCCGCGAATCCGCGAATAACAATAATATAAGTGTTTTGCATGAGTAATTTTGCGTTATTGCAATCTCACCTGACATCTAATTTGAGACAGACTTTATTAATGCACTTTGCCACCTCAAGAGGCAACGTGAGTCAAGCAGAATGAACGGCAATGACACGTGCCTGCAATAAATGACCGACCGTAGACACACACACACACACATGTGACGGAACAATGTCGATGATTTCGACTTTCGTTGATCTAAGAATTTTAGCTGGTGGATTTTCTGAAATTTGGAATTTTCTTCATCTTTTTACAATGGAATAACTAGGCAATGTTTTAAACATTTCATTATTATTTTGGACGGAAACTGTGGTCACAGAACGAAGGAGAAATTTGCAGCCAAGAAAATCAGGATAATGAACGCGAGTTCAAAGATACTTAGTACAATTCCATGGTATGCTTTGAAAATCCTTCTTGCACTTTCTTTGTAAGCGAACGAAAAACAGTAAAGTTTGTTACGATTGAGAAAATGGCGTAAGCAAGGTATTTTCGCGGGCTTTTTGGCTCTTCCTAGGCCCAAACCCTTTCCAATGGAGTTTGAAAATAGAACGGCGATTGACAGCCAAAAATGTTCGGCGATGATAGGCGATGATACTCACAGGAGTTTATGCCCCAGGGGGGGGGGGGACTTGGTAGTTCAAGGTGACGCATAGGTAGGAAAATGCTCCGAAACCCTAAACCCTTAGCGGTAGTAACTTTTGGCCTAAGCGGTAGTAACTTTTGCCCAGGAGCGCCGGAGGCGGGGGGCGTGGCGACCGCCCCTCCTGCCCTCTCCTAAATATGTTATTTTCCTATTGTTTTGCCCTCAAATTTACAGTTTTGGCCCCCCTAAAAATGTGCCCCGTCCGGCGTCCTTGCTTTTGCCCCAAGCGATGGTGGTTGTCCATAAAAGTATTTGACGGAATTTTGGATGAANGGAGTTTGAAAATAGAACGGCGATTGACAGCCAAAAATGTTCGGCGATGATAGGCGATGATACTCACAGGCGTTTATGCCCCAGGGGCGGGGGGGGACTTGGTAGTTCAAGGTGACGCATAGGTAGGAAAATGCTCCGAAACCCTAAACCCTTAGCGGTAGTAACTTTTGGCCTAAGCGGTAGTAACTTTTGCCCAGGAGCGCCGGAGGCGGGGGGCGTGGCGACCGCCCCTCCTGCCCTCTCCTAAATATGTTATTTTCCTATTGTTTTGCCCTCAAATTTACAGTTTTTGCCCCCCTAAAAATGTGCCCCGTCCGGCGTCCTTGCTTTTGCCCCAAGCGATGGTGGTTGTCCATAAAAGTATTTGACGGAATTTTTTTGGATGAAAACAATAGATTGATTGTTCCAAAAACAACAGTGATATTGTATAGCAGAAACGAAACACTTAAATCGTAAACTTTCCACGATGATAAATACTTCATTTTACATTGAAAATGTATCATATTTTGAACCAATCAAATACCTTTTCATCACAATCAAAACATAAAGTCCCTTTTGCGCTCTATAAGAGTAAGTACTCTATACGGTATAATACTGTTTAAAAGTATGGTAGGATTGTCTGAATTTTCTCTCAATGAGGTCATTGTATGGTCAATCAATGGTCAATCAATGATAAGCTAATAACAATCTGTTATAACCAGTTTGTGTAAGGTGACAAGTAGAGTAAATACCTGGTGGATTTCTGTTGCAAAATCTTCCTAGCAATAGTTCAATTGCTCAAAGTTAATTAGATCAATTTTTCAAACCCTAAGCGGTAGTAAATCTGGAAATTTTGCTACCCTAAGAGGTAGTAAATTGCAGATTTTGATACCCTAAATTTTCCTACCTATGCGTCGCCTTGAACTACCAAGTCCCCCCCCCTGGGGTTATGCTTTATATAAGAAATAAAGATTTTGACCCAATACTGAAAGCATTCTGAAATTTCATTGACAACATAAAGTTGACCAAGACGTTCATTATAGATGTTGTTTGTATTCTCGTTATTTACATCCGCGGGGATTCCTAGCCTTTAACTTTTAAACATTCAACAGCAAATTTTATGAGCCTCGCAGAGACGTAGGAACCGGGGGGCACTAGGGGCACGTGTCCCTCCCAAGATTTTGCAATAAATGAGAAATTGCCATTTTTTTTTGAGGAAATGCCCCTATAGCTTAAGGGGGAAAGTGCCCTTGAAGTGTCGTGCCCCTCCAAGTTCAAAATGCTTCCTACGGCCCTGTGCCTCGCGCTTCCGCCCAGTAAGCAGAGGCCGATAAAATTCTTTTCTTCCTGGGAACAGCAAAAATTTCGTCAAAAATTCCTGCGAAAATTTTTTTACAAAATTCAAATACATATAACGGAGGAACGGCATTATTTGTTGCTTGAAAGTTACCATTCGTTCTCTCGTCTCCATTCAGAATTCGACCCCATGCAGACATGTGTGCATTCAATGTTCTTTCGACATTCTCATATTGTTTCTCATCGACTTTTGACGTACTATCGAGATGTGGATTCATTGACTTAATGTAGTTGCAAGGAACATCTATTGATAGTCTTCCCGATTTATCTGTTGGGAAGCACACGATTTCTTTTTGTGATATTCTAGACTGCAGCGTTTTGATACCCTTTCGCTCTTGTTTTCCAAGGTTTTCCTTTCCTCTGCTCTTAGTGGAATACGCATCTATGGGTTTGTTTATTCTCAGTTTGGCAACTTCTATCTTAGCCTCGGTTTCTTTGTCGCTGTATGGTGGCATAAAAACTTTCTTGTTGAATGGTAAGCTGGTAGGTCTTATTCTTCCAAGATTGTAGCATTTTGTTGCGCTGTCATAGAATTCTGGTTCATCTTCAGAATGTTCGTCTGCGCTCTCTTTGTCTTTTTCAAATTCTCTTTTCCATCTGAGTTTGGTAAATGTTTTCTCTACCTCAGCTTTGCTCTTGATTGGGTTGATTTTATTGTATATGGCGAACCTTGGAGGTAGTTTTAGTGCGGCTTGCTCGCTTTTTGAAACTTGAGCGTTACCATAAATTCTTGGTTTTGATTCGTATTGTTCTGGTGGTTTTGAATCTGTGAATACAATCCCGTCAATTTCATTTTCTGTTTGATTTTTATTCCTGTCGTTTCTTTGCCTGATCCACTGAAAACGTTTTTCATAATATTGCTTAGTTTCTTTACGGCAAAACTTGTTTTCTTCGTTTATGAGATTGTTTAGTACATTTATTTCTCTCACGGCAAGTAATTTTCTCGCTTCACTATATGAGGAATTCTTTGATTGTTCTTTGTTGTTGTTGTTAACATACTTAAAATTTTTTTGATTTGACAATGATTTAGTGGATTGTACAGCATAGTTCGTGCAAGTTGTAGGTAGAATATAGTTCACATGCTACTTGGTTAGATTTAACATGTTCATAATCCAACAACTTAAGGTTTAAACTCGACAAAAAAAAAATAAACACATATAGCACACAAGTTACAGAATGAACGCTAGGTTGGTAGCTCAAAAATAGGCACAATAATTATAGAGCTCTATAGCAAATGTCAAAATGCAAGCCTCTTTGTCAAAATTCTGCTTAATTGAAGTTACTTTAGCTATTCAATTTTGTTTTCTTGATAACAATTATAACAGGCTCTTGTGTTTTGACGGCAGCATACAAATTTAAAATTTTTTCAAAAAATTTCCTGCGGCCTAAAAATATTGCCAAAAATTTCCTGGGAACGGCGTTCCCCTGTTCCCACACTTTATCGGCCTCTGCCAGTAAGTAACATGAAGTAATATACACAGCAAAGTAACCAGAGAGAAACCCTAACAAATTTGAAGAAATTTCTTAAAATATAATTGAACTCAAATTGCTTCTAGTAGAGTTTCTTAATTTTGTGAAAGAGGCTACTACAGTTTCTTATAACTAAGAGGTTTTTATTAAACGTAATCACAATCAGTGCAGAGAAAAAAAGTTTATTCCCAGTCCTCAAATTTGCGTTGGATCGAGAGAATAACCCCCGTCAGCAACGTACATTTGAACATATTTGAATGATCCACGGAGTGATCCCTTCCTATTTGAATACAATACGCAGCTCTTAAAACTCAGCAAAAACAAGGGAAACGACCTTTGACTCAGCAACGTATTCTCAAAACACCTTTATAGACAGTTGTGTCATTATACCGTCTTGCGAAGATGACAGGCCTTTACTTGTCGGAAGACCTTGTTTTTCAGTCGTTAGATTTCCTTGCTTAGGCCGCTTAGTCCCAAAAAGCTCAAAAGGAAAATGACATCGACAAGAGCAACGACTCCACAGAAAGACAACGGAAAAAGTGACGATGGGAAAGTTATCAATGATCCTATACATGGTACGATGTATTTTCGCCCTGTTATCGTGGCATTAATTGATACACCAGAGTTCCAGCGTCTCAGAGATATTAAACAATTGGGAGGAACGTCGCATGTTTTTCCTGGTGGTGTACACACTCGATTTGACCACTCTCTTGGGACATGTCATGTTGCTGGATACATGCTAAAGTCTCTCAAGGAAAAACTCAAGGAAATATATCCAGAAACAACGGAACATCTCAAGGAAAGATGTCCAGAAATAACGGAACGCGATATTCTTTGTGTGGAAATCGCAGCTCTGTGTCATGACTTAGGCCATGGACCTTTGTCAAGAGTGTATCAAGATCAATTTTTGCGAAGGTTGAAGGGAGTTGACTGGGGTCATAATGAAGCATCAGTGAAGATTTTTGAGAAGATTGTGAGAAGTGAAAAAATCAAGAAAAAGTTTGAAGAAAACAAGATCACAGATGAAGATATTGAATTCATCAAAGCAGCCATGCGAGGGGAAGTTCCCAATGGAAAAGGCGACGTTGCTTTTTTGTACGAGCTTGTCAAGAATCGAAGAAATGGCATTGATTGCAATATGTTTGACACGATTCTTCGGGATTGCTATTTTGTTGGTATCAAAACCAGCTTTAATTACAAGAGATTCCTGGAAAACGTCAAAATTTGCAAGGTAAGTTTCAGTGTAGATAATATGGTTTCAATACCTTAAGAAACTTTGTCAGTTAGTCAGTCAGTAACTGCCAACAGGGCTGAAGGCCCGATGATTGGAACCTACAATCCTGGACAAAAGGTCAGGAGACTGGCATCGTTTTTAATTGTTGAATTGTATTGTGAATAATAATGGGGATTATAATTTTGAAAACCCCCTCCCCCCGTGTCAATGTTGCTCGGCAATGNTTTTAATGGAGGGCCCCTTGAAAATCAGCCTTTGCTGAAGGGCAACCCTCCCTAAATGAATCAAATATCAAATATGATTTATGTTATGCCTTTCGTTTGAAGTGAGCTATATTGACATATACCTGTCCTCGAATCAAAATGTGTAGGGAGAATCCCGTCCAAAATTTTAAAAAGACATTCAGATCCTATCGGCGAGTAGATCCCTGCGTATTTATTCTTTAAAGCAGACCCTCGAAAGTTTGGGGGGAGCACTTATCAAAGCCCTGAAAGGGGATGCCACTGATACTCCTCAGTCCTAAATTAAATCCAGCTTCTTATTTGCCGCTCGGAGAAATCCACTTTGGTTTTCGTCAGCTACAATGCCTGCCAAAAGTCTTGGAACACCTCAGCTAATTTTGCCTTGTTATGCGATTTCCCCCTCCCCCCTTAGAACAATGTTGTTCTGTGACGATAAATAAGGATGACACAACGATTTGCGACTCTGGTGAGAGGCTAGGACAATAGCCTTGCCAATCAACATTGTTTGAGGGGGAGGGGGTGCCTCAACTAATCTCTACTGATAGAATTGCGAAAAAGTTTGTCATTATCAAGAAATGACTTAAGTGTTCCAAGGACTTTTGGCAAGCATTGTACATTCAATATTGAAATATTACAGCACTAAAGATGAAGATCATGAATGTCTCCACACCTTGTCTTGATTATCGAAGTTTTTCTCGCCAAATAGCCCATCATGAGGACTCTTTTCCTTCTCATTTTAGGATGGTTTCTCCGAAAAGGGGCGTTTTCCAACGTGGCGTTTTTAGGATGGTTTCCCCCGGACCCCCAATTTTTGCTCGCTTCGCTCGCATTTTTGCCCCCCCCCCAATGACAGCACCCTGGCTACGCCACTGCTCTACAGGAGGCTAGACATTTTAAGACTGAGTAGGGAAGCTCCTTTTCATCATGTCATTTCATTTATTTTTTTTCATTTTTATTTATTTAAACAGGGTAAAGTTATCAAATATATACATTGTTTTCCAAACTGCCCTGTGAAAAGAAAAAGATAAAAACCTAACTTACAATACAAATACACTCAATAAAATTAGTTAAATACAAAGTAAAAGTAGTTCAAAATAATAGCAAGGATCTACATGGGTTCCTTCATGTTCTAGAGTCTTCAAGACAGGATTTAAATTGTTTGAAGGTTTTGGATAATTTTGATTTTGCGTCCAGGCCATTCCACAATTTCGCCTCTCTAAAAGAAAAGCATTTTTGGCCACATGTTGTTCGTAGAAACGGGACACATAGATCGGTTTCGGTGTTCCGAAGTTCCCGAGTACAGGTTTCGGACAACCTGTCGAACAGGCATGCAAGATACGAGGGAGCTTCATCATTTATACATTTGTATACCATTTTCAATGTTTCCGATACAATCAGATCATTTACTGTCTGCCAGCCCAGTTGCTTTATAATTGGAAGAGCAGAAGCGTTGTAGGGGCTATTGGTTACGATTCTGGCCGCACGATTTTGTAGCTTTTGTAGCTTGTCTTTT
>REGM01000358.1:212592-224914 GCA_004194415.1 Aurelia aurita
AATTACGCTTTCCGTCTATAAAGACATTGCGCGGTCTACTATTAGTCTCCAAACATGTCTATTTTGTGCCATCTGTTCATGTTCTTTTACTTCCACAGTGTTGAAACTACCATCTCTGTTTTTTACTGCAGTCTTAAATTCAACTTTTTCCAGATCTTTTTCTATTTGCTTGAGCCATGTTAATTTTTGTCCACCTCTTGGCTTTTTACAGGGATTTTTTGCTTCCTTCAGTGACTTTCTTGCCGATGTGTCTTCTGGTAGTCTTAATAGGTGACCATACCATGTCAATCTTCTTTGCTTTACAGTTTGGCTCCATGGAGTTGAATTTGTCCTTTTATAGAGTTTATCGTTGCTGACTTTATCTTGCCAATTCAGATTCAAAATTCTTCTTATCAGTTTTCTTTGAAATATATCAATGGTCTCTTCATGTTTTTTTGTTAAAGTCCATAATTCGCAATTGTATGTGAATATACTTTCGACATGACTTTTAAATATTCTGAATTTCGTTTTTTGTGATGTTTTTCTGTTTTCAAAAATGTATTTTAGTTAGTTATATGTATTTGTGGCAAGTATTTTTCTTCGATTTATGTCTATATATTTACAATTTTTCCAGCTTTCATCTCCTCCTCTTTTGATCACATATTCTTCAGCTTGCAACAATAAGATGTTATTATCATACTTGCAATACTGCGCACGCGCTAATTTCTGTGTTGACCGGCAGGGATGTCATTTGACAGCCACAACAAGGTCTGCAAAAATTGTTAAAAAAACACACAGATTCCAATTGGCTAGAATTGGGCGAGAATATTATGCTGCTTCACAGCAAGGAGGAATGAGGCTGTCAAAATCTTGGGAGTCACCAATCATGGGCGATAAGAAACGCAGTAGTTAATTCCTAGAAAAATTTTCTTCCTGTGTCCTTATGCCCAATCCCCCCTGTGTCCCTATGCCTGTGAAGGTAAGAAACGCGGTAGTTAATTCCTAGAAAAATTTTCTTCCTGTGTCCTTATGCCCAATCCCCCCTGTGTCCCTATGCCTGTGAAGGTTGTTGTTGTTGCTTTCAGTTCAGTCACTCAAATCAGAACACAGGGAAACAAGAAAAACCAGGCACAACAACAACAACCTTCACGGGCATAGGGACACAGGGGGGATTGGGCATAAGGACACAGGAAGAAATTTTTTTTAGGAATTAACTACCGCGTTTCTTATCGCCCATGCACCAATCAGCAAATTTATAAGAATTTCTACGAAACAATAATTGCAAACAACGCTGGCTAGTTATTAAGGGCAGGGACATTGCAAATTTTATTTTATGACATGGCCTGTGCAAAACGTAACATGGCAAATACTTTTTTGAGCTTATGCAGAACGGGGTCAACACTTTGTATTGGGCAAATAATTACAGGGCAGTAACTATTTTATGAACTCAAGGTGCAGTTTGAAACATAAAATTGTTAATTTTGAAAACGAAATTGTAAATCGTACAAGATGGGAACTGCTTGAAGAGATATATATAAAATGATGTAAAATTTCCATGTCAATTGTCTGCAAGAACGTTCCATCAGCAGGCCCGTCGGAACGAAATTCATATTGAGGTGGGACTGAAAGTAAATGCGAGCAGAGCGAGCAAAACTGGGGGTCCGGGGGCTTGCCACCGGAAAATTTTTGTGACCACGCCCTTTAGATCGTCGGAAAACGCTCCTGTCATGGAGAATTTGCCATTTAAAGGAGCAAAGGATTGCCAATGAGAAAAGGTTTTCCCTGGAAATTTTGAAAATATGACTCCAAAATCACTTAGAAATAGATTGATTTTTAATTGCATGATATAAACAGTAATAGCTTAGTAACTTTATGATAATAAACAGATAAATTTTATAACCTCCTTCAATATCAATAAGTTTAAATCTTCATTTCGATATTCTTTACTCTTACAGCCTTTTAAAAAAAAAGTTGGTATTTTGCAATAATTTTATACGGGGTAAGCAGATTTTTTTGCAAGAATTTTTCTTCTCCACCAGCCATGTAATATAATAAATTTTGCACTGTCCCTAAGATGAAACACTAGAGGCTCAACTATTAACATCAAATTTAAATAAATAGTATTGTTGGAATGTTTTAAGAAAATTCTCTTCGTTCACTAACTAGTTGGCTTAGGCGCCTTCGGCGCCCCTACTTAGGGATGAAAATTCACTTTGGCGCCCCTCGTATTTGATCGACAGGGGGCACTTGCCCCCCTGCCCCCTGCCAGCACGCCACTGATCAGAATAGGCCTACAATTTTGAGAATCAAACTCTAAGAATTTTTAAAGATTTCCATATTGATCCTTTCGTTCCTTGTAGAGCATGTGTAGTTTGTTTGCCTTTTCTTGATTCCAAGTGATTTTTTTCCTTGGGCTTGAGACATTATCGTGTGAACGAGTTTGAACTGTGCTTGAACGTGAAGCAAAGATGAACTGTGTGCAGTGACGGCGCCCAAAATTGAATGAAACTTCAACAAAATTGGCGCGCAAAATGCGCAGCGATTCTTGTCGCGACGAGGGGATTTGGTTTTCAGTTCGCCCCGATTTGAGAAAAATGTGCTTACATGACACTTTCATGCCGTCATGAAAAAGCGACATGAAAGTATCATGCCGGCATGAGTTTCATGTCGCCCCGACATCATGTAAACACAACTGTTGGGGTCTATCTTATCCACTCTCGTTCCCCGCCAGCTACTTTTATTTAAGCACAATTTACCCTTGATTTCACCTGCCTAGGCCCAAACGATCTAAAAATAAACACAAACCAGCAAGAACAAAACACAGCGTAAACAGCCTTAAAACCTACCCAAAAGTCCAAATAACCTACAAAAACGACTTCCCCGACCACTAAAACCTAAAACACGAACACTATCCAATCTCTATCGCTTCTATCTTACGCAAAACTTTCAACTCTATCCATCTCTATCGGTCTTTCCATTATTTTATCTTTCGTCTCCAAGCTATCGATCTATCTGCCCTCTACTTAAAACAATTAACTAAACGAGAGTCAATACAAATAGTTCAAAGGTCACGATACTAAAATTATCTACTATCCTCCGCAGGGGTTGCGAATCTAACACACTCCCCCCTTGGATCAGTCTAGATGATCCAACACTTGTCTTCTCCAATCAGCGTCTATTGCAGCAGCTCTCCTAGGTAAGTTACGTAAAGGTCTTACCTCGTGTTTGTCACTAGTGTTCTCTACTGGTAGATTTACCTCCAATGGAATCAACTTCTGAACCGGTCTGTTCATCTGAATTCTTCGTTTGCCACTGACAATAACATCAACTGTTGCTCCTCTCACCACCTTGTCTGCTCCTTCGATCAGCTTTGTAACATGTCCAAGTCTCCACCTCCCTCTTGGTAGCTTGCTTTCATCCATCACTATCACAACATCTCCTTCTGCAACATATCTTCCGGTCTTCTTCGCTTGTAACTGATGGTATTCTCGTAAATCAGTCAAGTATTCAGATTTCCATCTTCCCCAGAAATGTCTTCTTTTATTAGCCAAATATCTATGTCTCTTCTCCAAAGTACTTTCATCTTCATCATCTTTCACATCATCTGGAATAGCTTCGAAGCGATATCCAAACAACAAATGAGCTGGTGTAAGCATTTCTTCACCCAACTCATCATATGCAAAAGTCAAAGGTCGATTATTCAACGTACCTTCAACCTCAATCAAGGTAGTATTCAACTCAGTACTTGACAACTTCGAATTTCCCAATACCTTCTTAAGTGTCCGTTTCACGCATCCAATCATCCGCTCGAAGAAGCCGCCCCACCAAGAAGCGCGCGACAAATTAAACCTCCACTCAATGTTACTATCCTCCAAATACTTCCTAACTTCATCATTTTTCATCAACTTCCTCAAGAACCTTGCCGCAGCCTTAAAAGTCTGAGCATTATCACTGACAATTAAGCTAGGCACTCCACGCCTACCAGTAAACCTTCTCAAACAATGAATAAATGTTGACGTATTTAGACTTTCCACCATTTCAAGGTGAATCGCACGAGTCACTGAACAAGTAAATAAGCAAATATACACCTTTGCGATCTTTTTTCCATTCTTGACAAATAAAGGTCCTGCAAAGTCAACACCAACTGAATTAAACGGTCTCGCTTGCTTAACTCTGAAATCTGGAAGTGGTGCTGTTGCTGGAGCTGTGTAAGACTTTCCATCATATCTCCGACATGTCACACATTCTCTGATAATCCTCTTGATTTGTTTTCTGGCTTGAGGTATCCAGTATTTGCTTCTAATTTCCGCTAAAGTTGCTCTCACACCCCAGTGATATGTGGTCTTGTGTGCTCTGTGAATCAACAAATCTGTTAATGCATGATAGGCTGGTAACAAGATTGGTTTCTTTGCACTTTCATCCAGATCTGAATTCATCATTCTTCCTGTACATTTTAAGATTCCTTCATCATCTGTCTCTAATCCAAGATTGTTCTCTAACTGCTTGAACCTTTTATCACGTGGTATTTGTTTCTGTGCCTCTTTCACCAACATTTTCTCTGCATCTTTCAACTCTTGCACTGATAACCTTCTCTCTGCGATTCTTTGATCTTTGTTCCTTGATCTACAATTTGCCACAAACCTTAACACATAACCTGTCACTCTTCTTGCTTTCTCAATTGAACTGAATCTTTTCAAGTCAACAACTTTTAACAAATTTGGTTGTTCTTTCCCTTCATCGATAGTGACTAAGGCTGTAACATTCTCTTTCTTTTGCTCTTCTGCACTTTCTTCTGTCTCCTCTACTTCCTCTGACTTGGGCCATTTATTTCTGTCAGATATCCACTCTGGCCCATTCCACCATATATCTTTCTCTTTAAGCTCTGTTGATTTCATCCCTCTTGAACCAATGTCTGCAGGATTTTGAATTCCTGGACAATGTCTCCAGTTTGCCATCTCTGTTTTCTGCAAGATTTCGTTTACTCTATTCCTGACATATTGTTTCCATTCCTTCTTGTTACGAATCCACCAAAGTGTGGTCATACTGTCAGTCCAAAGGTTTATACTTGTCAAAGCAATTTGGCCTTTTAGTGCTTCTTTAACTGTTTCAACCATCTGTGCTAATATCTTTGCTGCTGTCAGTTCTAACCTTGGGATACTCATCTCTTTTAATGGTGTAACTCTTGTCTTTGAGGTGAGCAATTGAACTTTGTGATCTGTCTCTGTGACTACATGTAGATATATTGCACAGCAGTATGCCTTTTCACTAGAGTCGCTGAATCCATGAAGATGACATTCTTTGATTTCTTCATTTATGTTTCCAACAATACATCGCTTTACAACAATATCTCCTGTATCTTTTAACTCTTTCAGCCACTGAATCCATCTCAACCTGTATCTCTCTGGTAATTCCTCATCCCATTCTATCTTTTCTTTGCATATGTCTTGAAACAGAATCTTTGCCTTTGCCATCACTGGACTCACAACTCCTAACGGATCATAAAAACTTGCCATGACTTTCAGAATGCTTCTCTTTGTAACAGTTATATCATTTCCATGTCGCTCTGCTAGATCACTCAAATTGAACACAAAAACATCATTCTGTCTGTCCCATTTTAATCCCAAAACCTTTTCTCCTTCACTTATGGAATTATCTGTGTTTTTGTTTCCTGATGTCTTCTCTTGGACTTCTGTTTCTTTGTCTGGTCCATCTTTACTGTCTTTCATTTCTTGCTGATGTTCTTCAATTTTCTCGATGAGATCTTTACTGTTACTCTTCCACTTTCGCATGAGGAATCCTCCATCTTTCATTCTCAACATTGCTTTCTCATATAGCTCAAAGGCACTTTCTACATCATCACTTCCAGTCGCTAAGTCATCGACATAGAAGCCTTTCTTCATTTTCTCTGCAAATTCTGGGTCGCTTTCTGCATACTTCTCGATGTGATGACGAAGTACTCCGTTTAAAATGAAAGGACTTGGCCCTGCTCCAAAAATCACTCTGCATGCTCTGAAGACAATTGGCTTCTCAACTTGTTTGTCATCAATACTGTCAATCCAAAAGAATCTGAGAACATCTCTATCTTTTTCATCAACTTCAATGCTTAAGAATGCTTGTTTTATGTCACCAATAAGTGCAACTTTGTAGCATCTTAGCCTCAATAGGATGTCAAACAATAACGGCATCAGTGGTGGTCCAACGTGTAATGTGTCATTTAATGATAATCCATCTTTCCTTTCTTTCGATGAAGCGTCAAATACAACCCGTACTTTTGTAGTCTCTGCATCTTTTCTGACAACAGCCTGGTGAGGTAAAACATGCACTTTTCCTTCTCCTTCTACGATGTCTTCATCCCTCACTCTCTCGATAATTCCTTCCTTCTCTTGATTCTTGATGATTCTATCATATTCTTCCATTACCTCTGGTTGTTTCTGTAATCTCCGCACCAGAGATTTCAATCGGTTCATTGCGTTGTGTTCATTTCGATCTGGGCTGTCAAATCCTTCTTTAAATGGTAAGCGTACGCTGTATCTCTCTCCATTGAATTCTATTTCATCTATCAACCTTTCATGAACTGCATCTCCTTCCCTAATTCCTATAGTTTCTAGATCCCACAGTTTATCTAAACTTTGCTGAATTTCATTCTTGTCACTCAAGCACAGATTGATGTGTACTCTCTCATCTGCAATGCCTTTCAATGGACCTGACAAAACATAGCCAAGTGTTGTTTCAATGGCAACTGGTTCCCCAAAATTTCCTCTAACTATGTTTCCTTTCTGAAATGACCACAGAAAGTCTGCACCTACCAACAAGTGAACTTCCAATGTCTCTCTGTTTGAAACATCTGAGAACCAAAGTTCTTTCAAATGTGGAAAATTATTCTTTACCCTCTCTATGTGCTTATTCTTTAATCCTCTTGAGATAACTGGAACTTCTGTTGCCTTCATGCTTATTTTCTCTCCCCCCTTAATTGACTCAACTTCCAATGTGTGGATATTACAAAATCTTTCTTGTCCTTCTGTCTCTCCAAATCCACAAACAGTTAACCATTCTTTCTCCTTGGGCTGAACATCATCAAACATCTCTACTACTGAACTTGATATGAAGGATCTTTGACTTCCCGAGTCAAACAATACTCTGCATCTCACAGCTTTCTTGCTTCCATTTAATTTTATCATTGCCTGGGCTGTTTGCATAGCAATATTTCCTCCATCTTTCACATGTAATCCAGGACTTACATTGTTGACACTACTTGATTCTTTCTTCCCACAAATTGAAACATGATGTCCTTCTTCTTTGCAATTGGTGCATGTACCTGTTGATCTGCACTCCCTAGCCCTATGATTTCTCTTTAAACATTTAAAACATCTTCCATATTTCTTGATCAGTTCTTTTCTTTTCGTAAGATCCGTCACTTTCATACATTTCTCACTTGGATGTTCNAAAGTACAAGTCCAAAGATCTTTTGTCCCATTAGATACTTGTAGAACCCCACTCTCGGTACTGTTGTCCTTTTTGATGAATGGTACTTTCACAAGTGCACCAAGGATGTCTATTGAGACCATTGAGACTTGGGTATAGCCACGCGAGGGGGGGCCTTGGCCAAATTTCGGATAGGGGTGTGCCGAGAGCGTCTTCAAAATGACACCCTTGGCTAGACTAATTTCTAGACCAAAAGTGCCATAATTTGCCGTTTCCTACGCACAAATCACCAAAATTTCGCCTTCTCTAGACCAAAATCGCCAAAATTTGGGGTTTCTAGACACAAATTAAGAAAATTTGGCCTTTCCTGAACGAAAATTGCCAAAAACTATACCCTTGCCTAGACTGGCCTAGACTAAAATTGCCAAAAAGCATACCCTTGGCTAGACAAGAAGTCCGAAAAAATATGCCCTTGAGCGCGGCACATCCCCAGGTACCTTTACTATGGAAGAACTCCCCCCTGTGGATATAGCATTCCCAGCAGATCACGTTCATTCGTTTGCCAATGGAAACATTTCAGAACGTTATTTTAAGTGCTTCATAACATGGTAATCTGTTGACCAAGGTTTCTCCCCTTTGCTGTCGAAAATTAAACAGAAATATAAGATTCGAATGCAGGAAATCTAGCCTAGTCTTTTCAATCAGACTACGCAAAGTTGTAGATGAATAACTTTCCTAAAGATGGTGCGAAAAAAAACCAAAAAAATGTTCGAGTGATTTTGGAGATAAAACTACTTTTTTGAAATCAAAGGAAAATGTTCGAAGAAAATTTGCAAACACAGTGTTGACGAAAACATTGCGATTCATATATCTTTTGATTGCCAAGACTATGCAGAACACCATCCGTTTTACCGCTTTTCGATAGGCCAAATAGTACTGGAGAAATTGACTGATTTCTGAGGAGGGTGGTTTTGCAAAACGGAATCTCGCTGCTCACTGGAGCAGAAAGCAGAGGTACCTTAATCAGTTGCAAAAACTGAAAAATAGAGCCGCGAGAATTATCACTGAAAGCAGGTTTGATGTACCTTGTGTCCCTTTCAGCTTCTAAGCTGAGACCAAGAAGGCAACCTCTTTAATCCGTTTTAAGATTTTTCTTTTAATTTTTAGTTTTGAATTTAGTTTCATATAGCGATGGTTTTTAGATGTATTTATTTTTAGATTTATTTGATCGTTATTAGGTTTATTTTGGATTTCTAATTAGCTTTTAAAATTACATTTTAAGCTTTTAGTAGAAGATCCCTTGTAAATTAGTTTATGCTGAAGATAAACCCTCCTTAAAGAATGGAAATGACAATAATAACACTAATAGGCCCTAGTAACTCGCCTGTATCTGATCATATGCAGGTCATGCATAACCGCCTTCATTCGATCCACACTGTCACGGATCGAATGCGAGGCAATAAAATTCCAGATTCGTTTCTTTGTAAACGCCCCACCCCTAATGGATCTGTTCCGGTGTGAAGGGGATCGTAAAGATCAAATGACGGACATATCCCTATCCAGACAGGGGGTCAGCCCCCCTCTCAGTTTTCCCCTGCTATTTTTTTCCGTTAGATCCTGAGCTTTTCAGTTTTCATGACTTTTCCTAAATATATACCGGGTATCCCAATAAAAAGTACTCCCGTTTTACCCTATTAATACCGGGCTTTTTGGACCCTTGTAGTACCGGGGGGGGGGGACAAAGTGCCCGCCCTTCATAACTTCTTGAATACTGCAGATATGAGGGCGAAACTTGGTACAACGGTGCACTGTAACAAAATCTACACAATAGGGTACTTTTGTTATTCTTCATTACATCCATGACGTCACTATGAGCGGGGATGGCTCAATGGTAGCACGCTTGACTGCCAACCTGAGGGTTGGTGCTTCGAGTCCCCGCCCTGTCGAACCTGCTACGTAGAGTGAGGAGAGTCGCCAACTCTCTGTAAATTCCAGGCTAAAGGAATCGCGAGGTGTGGTCACATCGAGAGGAAGGTCCAAGACATTGCTTCGATAATCTTAGCTTCTCGATGTCCTAAGAACTACCTTCGGATGCTAGGTAGCAATATAGAAAAAAGAATGTCCTTGTACATACCTTCCCAGAAATAGCGCTGTCTTATCTTGTCGTACGTCTTCACAACTCCTAAGTGGCCTGCAAATACGTCGTCATGCATACTAACGAGAACTTCGTCTATCAAATTTCGCGGAATTACTAGCTGGAAGGACCATCGAGAGGAAGGACCAGGACATTGCTCGATAAGCTTAGCTTCTCAGTGTCCTAAAACTACATTCGGATGCTAGGTAGCAATATAGAAAAAAAAACGTCACTATGACGCGATAATGGCGGGAAAATGCGATATTTTCTAACTATCGAGAAAATTAGCAATATTGAAGGTTTGTATTCAATAATTCCTTCCATAATGGCTCTAGAATGTATGAAAAATCATCAAGGAGCAAAAATCAGCGGTATAATATCTATTAAAACTCATTATTTATTTCATTTATTCATTATTTAGTTGTACCAGTTTTTCATTCTTTCATTAAAAGCCCTAATTACAGATGAAAATACTCTGAAATGCTTAAAGTCATTTCAAACGATCCAGAAAACCATATTTGACAATAAAATTTTACTTATTAAATTAGTTATTAATTATATGACGTCATAAATTTTTTTTGTGACGTAAACTTTGATGACGTCATTAATTTTAAAATTGTTTACGTCATATAATATGAAGAAATTTATACATCATCTGAAAGCTCTCATTAAGAGCTATCAAATGGTGATATTCTGGATGATCTCTGATCATCTTGGCAAAAACTAGACTCACTTCTTTTATGTACCACCCGACCACATGTCGAAAAGATGTTGGTCACGTGATCAGTGTCTACCATTTTGAAAAAAAAATTCAATTTTTAATTAGCCTATCAAATTTTAGGAAAAGTCACAAAACCTCGGCTCCTTATCTTTCGAAGTGGCGACACTACATCAGATCATACTTGCCGCGGTCACTTTGTGCCCCCCCCCCCCGATAGTAATAGGGTTAAAAAATCCCCAAAACTCGATTATCAAACCAATTATCAATATTTTTTTGGATATCTTTTGTTAATGATCCAAATATATGAAAGGATAATAAAATTTTTGCTTTCAATACTTATAGTGTATAATATGACTGGCTGAAAAACCTTATTCTGAGCTATACTCTTTAAGCAACATCGTAAATCTTGCTTAGGAGCCATTATTTTGAGATTGTTCATTGTCATTCAAGTCTATAAAGATAGTTTGCGTTTCTCTCTGACATTTATGACAAAACTAGCAGCTTAATTTACAAAAAGAGATTAATCTGGTAATCATCCGTGCTCTTTTGCAGTATGCTTCAAAACCAGGCAGCCCAAGAAAGAGCTAGTTTTGCTAATTTTAAAACCAATCACGAGATCAGCTATACCTGGGAAAATAATTTGATCTTTTATCTACTTGCCAAAAAAATAAATTTAAAGGTCGGCCCTCAACCTCGTCCCCAGGGCCTTTTGTCATATTTGGACAGAAACAAAAGGCCCTGGTGACGAGGTTGGTTGGCCCTGTATCAAATTTTGGTGACTTTTCAAACAGGAGTACTTTTTTTCGGACACCCGGTATTTAGCCTCTTTACCCCCAACTTTGATCAAAATATCTCATTTGGTTTTGGAAATAGAACTATTTTCTTAGATTGTAGTTTTGAAATTTTATGTTTTACGGTCAAACCTTTATAATTTCAAACTAAGATAAATATTGACAGAAGTAATGGAACCAAACTTTGACCATAACTAGAAGATAAAATGAAAAAATAAAATATCATTTTACTATTTCAAGATATGACATCACTGATGACGTCATTGTTATAATGAATTTAGGTAATAATTATAAGTTTACGAAATTCATTATTTGAGAACAACGTCATGTTTTCATGTAAATTTAGTCTTTCGACTGCAAAATGATTAAAAAATAAGTATGCTATTTCTTTTGAAACAAAATTCAGAGACAAATGAGTACAAGTACTAAGTTTTGCTGTGTTTGGAACAAGTACGAAGAAAATCGATGACGTCATCGAATATACAACAATTAGAGAAAAATAAATTACATCTTCGGATTCTCCACATAATATTACACACAAGAAGTGCCAATTCCCAAGCTCTTGTCAGTTCTGATTTATTAACCCTATCAAGCCTAGTGTATTTGATGATCTAGGAAGACTAGGGGGGGCTGATTCGGCCCCCCTATTTATTTCTGTTCTGTACAACATAGAGCTATGAAACTTGGCATGTGTATAGTACATCTTGAAATGAACCCAGAAATGGAATCTATTTTTAGATATGTCATGTGACCTGCACATGACGTCACAATGTTACATTTTCAAAATCATAAGGGTTCAGTACTAAAATATTTCAATCGCTGATTACTAGAAAACGAAAAGCAGTAAGGATATCAGTCCACTTTTTATGTATTTTGTGGTCAAATTGAATTTGCTTTCTAAAAAATATTTGTTAACAAATGATTACGTCATCACACAAAAATTCAAAGAATGTGCGCATGCGCATTGCAAAAATACGGCGATTTACTTGTCTAAATTTAAAAATAAGTAGTCAGTTCGATAGAGCATCTAAAATAGGTTACATTCCTAGCTTCGCATTGATTTCCCACGTTCCCGGTAGATTTTATGAGGGTTTATTCAAAATTTGCGGTTGACTTCTTTTGAAAATGAATTTTGTTTACCCCCTGGAATGAATTTCATTTTTCTAAAAAATTTATTTTTGGGTGTAAGAAAGATAAAAAGTAAAAGTCAGAAAGTTACAGAGTGGTAAGTGCAGTTAGGACGGATATACAGCAGAAAAGCTGCTAGGGGGGGCC
>REGM01000358.1:225457-237980 GCA_004194415.1 Aurelia aurita
AGAGCTTATCTTTTTGAGTATGAACTTAAAACCTTGGGGAATGATTAAATGCATTGAAGTTTATGTTCTGAACTAAAAATTTCAATAAAATCCAAATTTTTCTTTATTTTACAGCTGTTTTTCCGTATTTCTATTTTGCGGACAAGTTCCAAATGCCTATAACAGAGAAAATGTAGTGTCCCACAATAATTTTTTTAGTTCAGAACGTGTCTGAAGATGAAACAAATAAGCATGCAAAACTTCAGGCCAAAATAATATTACATAAAATTTTGAGATTTTCCCAAAGTTCAAAAAGGCTGTTTTGAGATATCACACTTTGAAAACCAGAAACACAAAAATCTAGTTCAGTTATGTAAGAATGTTCACTAAAAGCTAAAATATTCCAGGGCCCAGCACAGCCTTGGTTTCACACTCCTTTTCCTCAAACATGGTCAACATAACGTTTCTTTTGGTGCACAGAAAAGTCAATAAGAGGAAAATATTTGTCTCCAAAATCTTGTTGGAACCCCTCTTCTCTGGACAGTTTGATCTTCTTTGCAACACGAGGTAAATCATAATCATCGTCGTCTTCTTGTCCTGCAATCTGTTTGTGGCCTAAATCAAGTGGCTGCTGCATGCACATCGTCCTCTTGACTCTTTCACATCTTAACCCACCACTTGTTAGTACACATATTACCATAACATCTTCATTTTCTTGCTTTAGATTTACTTCTCCGATCCCCATTTCCCATGTTAAACTGTGCTATTGACTTCTACAGCAAACTTTGTCATTTTAGGATTTTCCCAAAAGCTGTGCACGAAATAGGCCGTTTTTCAAAGCCTCCTCGCTCAGAAAGAGGCTGCAAATGGAGGAATCGGCTCTAGGATCCTGGAAGAGCCGTGTTTTGGATCAGTCCAAATTATTTTAATGTTTGTTTCTCCGTTGCTAAGCCGTTGCTAAGGATAAAAATCTCAACCACCTTTCAGTTTATTGAAATTTTATATAAAAAGGCCCCAGGTAATGTCCTGATGGAATTGATACTTGATTCTTGAATAAATTTGAAACATAATAGGCATAAAATGATTTTTTCAAATTTTTGATGGTGAATTAGGGGGGTTCCACCTTAAAGGGGGGCTGAATCAGCCCCTCCCCAGTCTTTTAGTAGCTGAAAAAGCCCAGTCTGGATAGGGATATAGCGATCTAGTTTTAAAATTGAACAAAGCTGAGAACATAAAATACAATAGGCTATATGTAGATTGCCCAGATTCCTTACATACTAGATAATCTTATAATTCCATCATCTGCTGAATCCTTGTTCTTCCAAGAAAGATGACAAGCGTTTAAAACCCGCAATATAGAATGTGGGATGTGTGCGAAAACAAATACTTTAATTTTGATTGGTTTTTTGTCACAGTATAAATTTTGTGCAAACCCTATTCAGGGCAGGCAAAAAGTTTGATATTTTTGGGCAGGGAAGCATTTTTGGCCCCCCTCTTTTTCTCCGAAAGTACTAGAGATATAACAATGAGACTTACCATAATTATTCTTTGGACAATTGGCTTTTTAAACATAACAATAGCAATTAATAAGTCACTTGATTCGTTGCTAGGCAACTAAAAACAAAAGAAATTTGGCAAATTTATTGCTCCAAAACAATAATACCTCTATTTCATCAATTACTGAGCTAATTTTCTCCATAATTGTTTCAAATTGTAGGCAACATATTTTAGATTCAAAATACATACTTTGTAGCATTTTTTAGATTCTATTTTTAGAACAATTAGCTGTTAATTATCTTTTTTGGTTTTTTGCGCTTTTTTTTTTTACTGTTTTTCACAGTATTGTCCTCTTTGCTAGTAATTATTCACTCAAAATAAATCAAATAAATAAAATACAGCAAATTAGATGCAATATCTTATATTGAACACTTCTTAATTAGAACAATGACGTCATAAATACTAAATTTTGCTGATGTCAGCAAATATGAAAAAATATATATCAAATGAAAGTACTCATCAAAAGCAATCGAAAAGTGCATATTTGAAATCATTCAGACAAACGAGACAAAAACTACGGACGTTTTAAGCTTTTTTTTGTTAACCACTCTCTAAATGTGGTGTTAATGTGGTCACATCATCAAAGTCAGAACAATGAAATGTAAAACATTTAATTTCCTATTCCTATAAAGTCTCTAAGACTGGGTTGTTATATCTTCTGTCGTTTTAGCGTAATGTATCAAAGTTTGGTGGGGGGGAGCGAAAAACCCTATTCCTATTCCTGCTCTGAATAGGGTTAAGTCTTTAAATTGTAATAGCGACAATGTAGTACTAAATTTCAGGATTTTATATTCTAGTTTCAATATACTTTGTGACGGATTGTAGTAAACAGTTTTTGCTCATTCTTGATATGAATAAGGCTGCATAACGTCCTATCTTCATTCAATTGCAGGTAAAAACCGATTGTCAGGGGGAAGAGAGAAGGTTGTGCGTTCGATTCAAAGAGCGTCTTGCTTTGCGAGAATTATTCCGCTCTTCATGGACACTGCAAACCCTTGTCCACTTCCACAAAACAAGTCGAGCTATTGAAATGATGATTGCAGAGGCTCTTGAGAAAGCTGATACGAGATTCCACATCTCCAATGCACGTTATGATCCTGATCAGCTGGTTCAACTTTCAGATTGCATTCTGCATAGAATCACCTATGATAATAATCAAGACGATGAAGAGCTCAATGAAGCGAAAAACCTTCTTGCGAGAGTAAAAAACAGAAAGCTCTACCAGTTCTGTGGACAAACAAACTTGGAGAAAAGCCCCAGGAGCCCTTCATTTTTAGAGGTAAAAATGTTTTGAAGTCGATCAAAATTTCCTTTTCTTTTTACATCAATAAAACAAGGGCAGATTTTGTATGGCAACCGTCGCTTTTGATTAAAAAACATATACAAAGCAATTTGCGATCGCAGACAAAATATTTCTAGGGCCGATTAGTCAAGCCTATCTAAATACACAGCATTTGTTGAGGCAGATTTTCAGATCTTTCTTCTTCAGATAATGTCTTCTCTTGATAACCCCTTTTCGCATTCACAGCAATTGCGTTAGCCATACAGGTCTCTGGGCATCTTTTTCACCTTGCTGTATTCACTCCATTTTGGGATATTTTTGTTATACGATAGAAAAATGGATGTTCACGAAGCTTTATATGTTGGGCGGAATGTTGAATCAAGTGGTCAAACGCATCCAGCATTCAATTCAACATTGAAAAAAATTGTTTTGATCCTGATCAAGCTTCTTCCAACAGTGCGTTGTAAATGTTGGATTTCCCACCAAATGTGGTCAAACGCGTGCTACATTTCATCCACCATTTGTTTTCAGCATGTTAGATGAAATAAAGGATGCGTTTTCGACCGGAACTTACAGTAAGTTGCTTATATCGTGACAGCAATGTAAGTTGGACTTGAAGATTTTTAAGAAGTCTTCAATGGTATGCGAGAAAGAAAACAGAAGATTAAGCGAAGAAATAAGAATGAAAATGGCCTGGCTACAAATTGTTTGTTGTCTGTGGCTAAGCTGTAGTTCTTTTTAGGACAAAATAGCTGCCTGAAAGTTGGATATTGTGATTTGGTTTGCCTTCAAGTAAGGATTTCGGGATATGGGATCACAACTTTCTGATCGGCCTGTCCGTTACGCACTGACTACACGAGTCTCAGTTTTCCACATTAACTTGAATGATGGTTATGCGTTTTCTTATAAGAAATTCTTTATAAGAAACTCAAGTCTCTGATCGCTAACATAATTATGCATTACTGGGAAAAATTATCAAGCAACTATTTATTTTAGTCAATGACATCCTTAGCATATTGTTTACTTTAATTGCATTTGTTTCCTGTATCATATTACTCGAAAGGTACTTGAGTTATGTCTAAACTTTGGAAAGGCTTCAAAAACTTCGCTTTGAAATGTTCACTAGGGCAGAGGGAGTAAACATGAAGATTGTTATGGAACTCGTAAGAATGTCAGAAGAAACTCTGAGTACTTAAAATTTGATAATTTTAATAACCTTTCGGTATTGAATCAAATTCTTACTTTCTTTTAAAAAATACGTATATAAAAAATATCGGATTAAAAACATTGAACGAATACAAGGAATCACGTCGTAGGTCTATGTCCGTTACAGCATTGGCTTCAAATCTTTAATCAAAGGACCCTCTGGGGGGACTCACGGACCTGGCATAACGTTTAAGTGTCAGACAAAGAAGGTCGTAGGAGATATATCATTTTTAGAAAATCTCATTACATAACAATATTTTTCAGCTTTTAAAAACTACAAACAAGAAGAACTTTTATAAAAGATGAAACCTTCAAGAAAAAGTTCATAACCTGACTTGACAAGTCTTGAAAATGTTCTTTGAGGACGTTATTTAAACCTTCAAAAGCTGTAAAAAATGTCAATGAAAAAGTATGGGGAAGTTAGTTTCTAGAAAATCAAAGTACATATCTGAAAAGGCAGCATTCAAAGTCTGTTCCATTGTTCCTGAGGTACGACGGAAAATCTATGGGGTTACTTCTTAGGCGTACAAGGTGTCCTATTGCCCTCAACTCTGTATGTTCTTGCAATCAGATTCCGAGAAAGCCCGTCAATGTTAACATTGATGTCATTACTGTTTTCAGCAACAATGAGTCAATTAGAGGTGCTATGGGGTTACTTCTTAGGCGTACAAGGTGTCCTATTGCCCTCAACTCTGTATGTTCTTGCAATCAGATTCCGAGAAAGCCCGTCAATGTTAGCCTGCGTGCAGATCCTCTCCTTTTCCCTCCTCCGCACTGTAGAGTCTGCACGCAGGCTAGTCAATGTTAACATTGACGTTATTACTGTTTTCAGCAACAATGAGTCAATTAGAGGTGGTATTGATATTCCATACTTGAATGCAAGCAACCATAAACAGCCATTATCCTTTTTACCTTGACGTTAGCAAGGCTAGCTGGTGTAGTGGTTAAGGCGTTGGAACTTCAGATCTGACCGCTGGAGTTCAAATCTCAATGTGAGCAAATTTTTTTATTTCTGACGATTTGTGTTTACATGTTTCCTTTTCCTCACTTGAGACACTACAGTCACATCTAAAACCGTTTAGATTTGCAAAAGCCTCCTTTATCATTCTATAAAATGTTCAAAGTTTTACACAACGATGACGGGCTTCAGTCTAACCATGGGTTGTTGTTGTTGTTAGGAAGCCGAAAAAGACCAAAAAAGGTCGAAACCATGTCACTGGTAAAGCAGTAAAAAAAGCATGAAAATGAAACTAATTTCTTTAAGAAACTTCACGACATCGTTTGAAAAGGTTTACAACAGCTTTTAAGTTTTAGAACACAAAGAAAAACGATAGAAAACGCAAGTTTCGAAAGAAGGAAAACTTGTAAATTTGATGGGCCTAAGTGAAAAATAACAAAATTTCCCCACAGCTCCCAAAATGAAATGGTTTGTTTTTCGACGGTTTTTGGAAATAACTGTGAAATAATACTTGGAGTAGGTAAAGACTATCGATTTACGTCGAATTTTACTTTGCCGCGGCCGTTTACTGCGCGAAAATCGGCTCAAAAGTAGTGATTTTTTTCCACTTCACCTCTCGCTAGCGTCTTCTGAGAATGCGCGTTTTCTTTTGTTCCACAAGACATTGACTCCAAGACGCATGCGCTAAAACTCCATTACTGTCCGCCATTAGCTACTAAATTTCATGCATGCCCTGATTAGGCTCTAAACAAACTCATTGTCTCTTCTATACGCTTCTATACAACCCTCGGTGTCATGACAAACAGCAATGACCACAGGACACAGGAAACAGGAGTCGCCTATCACCCCATAGACTCTACTTGTACTTCGTACCGTGAGTCAAAAATGATAAAGTAAATGGCTATTATATCTTTCTTTGGAGTCAATGGCTTGACAGGACTTCCTGCTCTTTACCGTAATCCTACCATTGAATTTTTTTGACGGGTGGGTCAGAAAAATGTATAGACGTTTGAAAGCCTGTTGCTCTCAAAATATTTTTTCAGATTCAAATAAACTGATAATACCTGTGTAGCTAACATATCAAATTAGATAAGAAAATTTAGTTTGTGAAAATTTGTGGTACCGTAAACAAATTACAAATTGTTTTATAAAAATGCTTCATCTCAAAATCATTCAAAACAGGCCTAAAATCCTTGATCAAATTTGCCAGCAATCCAGCATCATGATAATAGATAATTGACAAAACAGGCGGAATGCTAGTCCCAAGTAGATACGATCATGCAGCAGCCTCTTAACCCTATCCAGACCGGGGGGGCTCATTCAGCCCCCCCACCTATTTAATAGAGCATTGCTCCAAACTGGTACATTGAATCAACAAATAGTTTTTCGACTTTTAGTTGCTATCCATGTGAAGTGCGATTTTGTGTGAAATATTGAAAAAAAATTTAATTGGGGTGGGTGGTGGCTTTTTTTATCACAGTGGTCAGGGCCAACTTTTAGCTAAGCTGTTTATGGACTTAATTCCAGCTCACCACATAATCCTTTGCTAGTATCCTTGTTACTTCTTGTATTTATAATTAGTATGGTCTCTTCAATTTTTTCTATGAACAATAGACCAAATATGTGTCACGTGACTTGATCTATGACGTCATCTTCAAGAAAATGACAACAATTACTTAGTAGCCTTTCTGCCAGAAAATTTCGACCGCAAAAAATTTTCAGCAGAAATAAATAGATAAAAGCTGATCAATAGGGTTGTTTTCACCTAATTTGTGTAATTTTGTTGCTACTCTTAACCGCGTTTTATTATNGACCAAATATGTGTCACGTGACTTGATCTATGACGTCATCTTCAAGAAAATGACAACAATTACTTAGTAGCCTTTCTGCCAGAAAATTTCGACCGCAAAAAATTTTCAGCAGAAATAAATAGATAAAAGCTGATCAATAGGGTTGTTTTCACCTAATTTGTGTAATTTTGTTGCTACTCTTAACCGCGTTTTATTATTGTTTGTTCATAGAAAGAAAAACGTTTGTTCACTGCAATCGATAATAGAATGAGCACCAGGTCGATCGATTAGAAAAAAATTGCTGATGTCAGCATTTTTTGCAAAAATAACGAAAAAATTACAGAAGAAAAAATTAAAGTATACAATCAGTTATCATTGAAGTAATTTTCGTTGTAGTATATAGAGGAATTCTCTATCATGGCTGCGTGTGTCATTTTTCAGAAAAAGAAAATTTTTAATCGTTCTATCCGCCATCTTGGATTTGCTAAAATCAAATTTTTCACTTTATAAGTAGATTTTCACCGTCTAACAATGCTTTGATCAACATAGTTTGGTTTCAGAAATCATTCTTAGAAAATGATTTAGATTCTAAAAAGGGTGATTTTTCTCATTTTTTTGTGTACTCTTGCCAGATTGTCGGGGCTAGGTAAGGTAAAAAAATAACTTTTTTCAGGAGCATCTGATTGAAGTGATCTTACTCTTGCCTGTAGATTAGAGCGTGCTGAAAATTTCTATAAACTTTATTTGGTGCTATTTTTAGCCATTTCCATGGAAACAGAGACAATGTGATTTTATTGGTCGCGTTTATGGCAGAAATTTATAGACAACCACAGAAGCTGGAGGAATGAAACAAGTACCAACTCAAAGAGCAGAAAATTCTCTATGCAATGTCAGCAGGATTTCTTTGTATCTCTTTTGTAAAAAGTTTTATAATTCAAAAGGCAGTCATTAATGTTTTGGCACGTGCTATCAAGTTATCCTCACAATATATTGCCATCCGCTAAAGAAAATAAAAAATCCTTCTGACATTGCAGAGAGCATGTACTTAACTGTAATTTTGCCAAATTGCAGTATCATAGCTCACGTAGTTTGTCTTAAATTTGTGCCACAAAACCAAGGACTCTGCGCAAAAAGCATTTTGAGGAAATCGCAAACAAAGATTGACTAAAATATAATAGATAAATAATTGTAGTACCATAAAATAGCGTAGATGTATAAAACACGACGTTTCGAGCATGTACTCGTTATCAAGACATTCGAAGATTGACTAACATTTTCAACAAGTTTCATCAAAATCCAGCATATTCATACACATTCCCGTCAATTCTACTAACTATGTCTGTCTTCTTCTCCTACTCCCTTTTCCCTTCTTGCCTGTCTTATTTTCTTTTCTTTCCCATTCATTGACCTTCTTTTGCTCTGGTAAATCCTTTCTTTTTCTTTTAAAGACAGTACTCTGCTGCACGACGTTTTCATATCACTTTTAGCTCGCTTCTTAATCTTGATATTTTGGCTACTGATTCCTGATCTGTGAAGCCTAGGCTTTTAGGCCCATGACTATTTCATCTCTACTTCACCGACTACTTCGAATGCAGTGTTGCTATCCACAGCTTCCGTAGTTGCCTTCCCTTTGTTCATTGAGGTCTATTGCACGATTGGATGCTCCAGCTCATACCAATTTTTCATTTTTTGAACGTTTCCTTGAACATTCAGCAGAACGACACTTTCTCTCACTTCCTCTCCATTTTCCTCATCTGCCATCAGCTTGAATTGAATTGAATTGATTGTCAGCCTCGAGGCAACCACATGCACGCAACCGAGGCAACTCTTCTTTTGTCATTTGTTGGGGTTTTCAAGCAAAGGGTTCCTTTTTCAAAGCCTTGGATCCACCAAAATGGCCGAGCGAAGGACACAAAAATTAGAGCGCGGTATGAAAAATTAAAATTTTGTAGTTTTTGGTATTAGGCATCATAAAAATAGCAGCATTTTTGACATCTATGATAAATTTGATATCAGAATAAGTTTTAAATGGAAAATACCCCATATTTTCAAAAATTGATTTTTTTTTACCTTACCTAGCCCCTTAAATAATTATGACGTCATATCTATTTTTAGAATTATTTTTGAGTAAAATGATACATCTTAAGCACAGCTACCTGTATGGTGATTTTCATACACATAAACCAAGGAATGGCGATTTTAGACAAGTGGCTGAATCAGCCCCCCCCCCCCTTAGTCTTCTAGTAGCTCAAAAAGCCCGGTCTGGATAGGGTTAAGGAACTTAAAGAAGAAGTGTCATGGGAAATTAAGAAACTGTAGACTTAAAGTCTTAAGGGCTGATTCAAAATTCTGATAAAAATGTGTAACGTGTAGGTCTATTAAGAAACTTTCTGTACCATGGAATATTTCAAATATATACAGAGTGAGCATAGAATTATCTTTACTCAAACCAAAGAATAAAATGGTAAACAACATACCATGGGAAGAGTGAATGTATCCACAAATCAGATCTGTTTTCACTTGCATCTTAACTTGTTTTGCCTTCNCATAAAAATAGCAGCATTTTTGACATCTATGATAAATTTGATATCAGAATAAGTTTTAAATGGAAAATACCCCATATTTTCAAAAATTGATTTTTTTTTACCTTACCTAGCCCCTTAAATAATTATGACGTCATATCTATTTTTAGAATTATTTTTGAGTAAAATGATACATCTTAAGCACAGCTACCTGTATGGTGATTTTCATACACATAAACCAAGGAATGGCGATTTTAGACAAGTGGCTGAATCAGCCCCCCCCCCCCTTAGTCTTCTAGTAGCTCAAAAAGCCCGGTCTGGATAGGGTTAATATAAGTAATACCCGTCTGAGCGACAAGAACGACAGATATCATTTGTTTATGATAGCTCTGGGGCTACATTGCTAGCAAGTTTGATCAAGGATTTTAGGACTGTTTTGAATAATTTTGAGATGAAGCATTTTCATAAAATCGCTTGTAATATGAGCACGATAGGACCAATTTTGACAAACTAAATTTTCTTATCTGATTTGATATGTTAGCTACACGAGCATAATCAGTTTATAGGAATCTAATCAATGGTTTGAGAGCTGCAGCCTTTCAAAGATCTATACATTGTTTTGACTTACCTGGTATCATGATTATCTTCGAATTACAGCGTTTTTGTATTTCAATTTGTTTTTGGTTACCACTATATTATAGCGTTTCATAAACCATGCTTTCTTGAGAATACTACCATTTTTCCTCGATTAATTTAAAAGTTACAATAGTTTTAATTTTGTTCAAAACTTACCTTGGATTCTTTTAATAAATAGGAAAACGCTGTAATCTTGAAAATAATCAAGATATCAAAAGTAAACGAAAGAATTACGGTAAATTGCCTAAATTTATGTTCAAGCCATTCAATCCAAAGAAACATTTAATAGCCATTTACACTATCTTTTTCGAAGATTTAAAGCCTACGCTTGCTACTACTATCGCTGAAATGGAATTTTCAGTTTGAACAACACAGCATGCAATTGTTGCAAATGATCGCAGTTTTTTTTTCCATAAGGTCTTTCATCGCCTTGACTTGCTAAAACCAATCTACGCGAACTTTTCCATATGACAGTAATAATATGACCCGTAATAATATGACCCAGAACTAAAATGGGTGTGCTTTCGTAAACATTCCACGGTGGATTCTACGGTATAAAACCATGTATCAGTCTTGATATTACTCAATATACCGAGTGCAACAGCACAAGACCCAAGTGATACAACACCTTCGATTTCCTAGGCTATATAAATGAAATGTCTTGAAGGACATTTACTCAGTAGGGTAAGTTGGGGGTAAAGTGGGTCTACGGGGTAAAGTGGGTCAATTAAGCTTTTTGCCAAAGTGTTATATCCTAAACTATACTTTGCTTGTTTGCTTGCCATTTATTTTAAAACACTCGATACACTTACATTGTTTGATGGTGTTGAAGCTTTTGCCTCACTTCTGAGCTGCTGATGAGGAATTAGAAGTGAGGCAAAAGCTTCAAAACTATCAAACAATGTAAGTGTATCGAGTGTTTTAAAATAAATGGCTAGCTAAAAATATCCTTCCTCGTCAAATCAAAGAAAGGTTGGCTTTTTTCTTGTAATTCCTACTTAATAATCTTCCTTTTCGTATAAAACATTCATCTTAGATGTATCTCCATTCCTTTTTGCGGTGGAGCCGCAAATCTATTCGAGTTGAAAGAAAAACTTGCGATATCTGCCGAACGATGTCAATCTCGATTCTATGTTCAAAAGGAGGTAAACTCCTGCGAAGCAGTTGCGGGGGTGAAATACAACACGAAGAACAAGAAGGAAATGCTGTTTTGAATTGGAATATCGAAGTGAAAGTACCAGCGAAAGAATGCAGTTAGGCTCATTGTTCTGAAGTTAGCAAGCGGAAGAAGCTGGTAAGTAAAACCCAGGGAGCTATAGGCTATAGCTCCCTGGTAAAACCACACATTGTCAAATCTATTATCAGGAAAATTCATGCAATCAAGCAGTCTTAGAAATGTGAGTGAAGTAGACCAACATCGATGATGTTGTGTTGTCGTGCATGATCTGATGATGCCAACAAACTTAGTTGAAAGACCGCTTGGTAGGCCTACTCAATTTGCAAACAAATTATGATAATAAATTACGAGGTTTTATTGAATTATATTATCCTGTCTGGTTTATTCTTTGTTTTCTTTGCAGAATCTGTATTGGAGAGTCATTCGAGTTCAAGTGACTTTATATAACGAACTGCCGGACCACAGCTTCTCAATGATCAGCAGGGCAGGATTAAATTAATTGTTGTTTATTTCATGGTGGAATGTCATGATAATACATTGTTCAAATGTTGTTTTTGTTGTCTGTTTCCACTTCGTGCAAAAGCCAATACGCCGCACTCACTGACTATTGTTATTGCTAGTATAAAATTATGTAATTGAACGGCCTACGATGGAATTTCGAAACCTAGAACAACTTTCCCCTGCCACTGTTATTTTTATTTCCTGGTCCATTAAATGAAGATGAGGTGAAAGTTGGTCTTTTACAAATGAAATAACGTTTATTTCAAAGTCATTGAAGCACTATTTCTTTGTCTGTTATTTTTTTACCATGTGGGGTAATGTGGGCCTACTGAGAATTCAGCCATAACTCAAATTCAACGAACGAGTCAACAAGCCTTGAATTGCTTAAAATTAAATGAATTGCTTTAATTACTTGAATTGCTTATATTCATCCTGCCACGTTGTTTTGTGACTAAATTTGAAAATGTATATACAATTTTGCCAAATATAAAGTAAATGTGACATAAGTTTAGGAAAAGAAAAGAAATCTAATTACAAGTGTATAGGTATATTACAAATATAAAAGTTAAAAATTTAATCTAAAAACACCCCAGGTTAAAATGGCAGGGGTAGCATTAAAAGGTCAGTGCAACCTTGTTTCCATTATGGTCCCTCCAGAGGTGTTATTAAAAGAAAAGTTTTCACGAAAGAAAAGAAATAAATACTTTTGTGTCAAAAACTGAAAGTAAATGCTACATTTTTAAGAATGTTAACAGATATTTCTGTTTGCAGCTTTTAGTGTTTCAATGATATATATATATATATATATATATATATATATATATATATATATATATATATATATATATATATATATATATATATATATTCTCATAAGCTCCTTCTCAATATGTAATAAAAATAGATATAGATTCA
>REGM01000359.1:0-11261 GCA_004194415.1 Aurelia aurita
AGAAGAAGAATGTGAGATTAAACTTTCAGAAATTCAAGATTGGGAAGGTAAAACTGATTTGAACCATTCACAGTTGTTGGCTGTAGAAAAGGCATTGTCTCGAGAATTTGTAATCATTCAAGGACCTCCTGGTACAGGAAAAACCTACGTAGGTTTAAAGATAACCCACTCCCTTCTTGTGAACAAGAGCGTGTGGACAACTCCAGGCAAGGATAAAGTTCTGATTGTCTGCTACACTAACCATGCCTTGGATCAGTTTGTAGAAGGCCTTTTGAAGATGGAACACGAGGACATTCTTCGTGTTGGTAGCCGATGCAAAAGTGACGCTGTGGATAAATGCAGCCTGACAAATAAGAAACAAGCTTGGATGAAAAAAGTATTCAAGTTTCAAGCAGCGAAAAGGCAAAGAGAAAGAGACAGAGATCGGGAAAGAGAAAGAGAATGGGAGAGAGATAGAGACAGAGAATTAGCTTACATAAACGATGACGATTCCGAAGGAGACAGTGACCAAGAGGAATTCATGGATGACAAGCATGCGATCTTTGAAGAAAAGCAGCACGTTCATAGCGAAAGGAGGCATGTTAACGATCAGCTTTCCTGCCTACTGAAGAGTCTTGAATATATGCAAATGAATTACCATCAAGGAAAGATTGACCATATATCAGATTTATTTAAATTCCTGCCCTTCGACCTGAGAACATGGTTTGGTGGTCTTTACCTCTGGGCGAGGGATTATAAACCGTTTTTTGAAATGTTTCTTGGGTTCTTTCCAGTTCCTCTTGAGATGGTTGCAGAGATACATAAGCAAACAAATATCCTACAGCAGAAAAAACTAAGTAAGGCTTTAGAGGCGGACAATGACGAACAATCCAGCAAGGATGACAACATAGAGGTAAAGGTAGAAGGAGAAGCTGAAGCGTTTCACGACCGTTTGTTCCGGGAACCCATTGCTAATGCACCACAATGGAGGAGCCTTACCAATCATTCAGACTCTATACGGGAAAAGAAAGATGTTATACTCGGCGATACACAAGGATTTCAAGTTGCTGCTGCAAATAAGCACAAAAGGATGGCTCATGCTCGTTATATGCTCCAGACTACATTCCCTATGACTGAGCAGGAAGTTAATGACATTGTCGACCCTATGATGCTCAATATGAATGAACGTTGGAGGCTATACGTTTATCTCGTAAACAGAAAACAGGAACATTGCAAGCAAGAACTGACTCGTTTGAGCACAAGTTTCGAAGATCTCTCCTCACTCGTTAATGATTTTGATGAGGAAATAGATGAAGAATTTTTCAAGGAGGCAATGGTTATTGCAATGACAACAACCGGTGCTGCAAAATACAGGAGGGTTCTTGAACGAATCAAACCAAAAATTATCATAATTGAGGAAGCAGCAGAAGTGCTGGAGGCCCACGTTATTACATCAATAACAGATGGAGCGGAGCATTTGATTTTGATCGGAGATCACAAACAGCTAAGGCCTAACACATCAGTCTATGATCTCGCAAAGAGGTACAATCTACAGCTATCTTTGTTTGAAAGAATGATTGACAATGGAATGGAATGTCATTCCCTTGATCTTCAGCACAGAATGCGTCCAGAAATATCTCTCATCACGAAGGATATTTATCCAACCCTTAAAGATCATCCTTCAGTCTCTCAATACCCAGATGTCAAAGGAGTTTCCTGTAATCTGTTTTTCATTGATCACAAGTGCACAGAACAAGAATGCAAAGACCTGCGCAGTAAATCAAATGCACATGAAGCTAATTACATTGTTTCCCTGTGTTTGTATTTGCTGCTACAAGGATACGAGCCGACTCAAATCACCATTCTCACCTTATATGTCGGGCAGCTCATGATGCTCAAGAATTTGATGCCAAAAGCGAAGTTCGAAGGCGTGCGTGTTGCGTCTGTTGACAATTTCCAAGGTGAAGAAAACGATATTGTGCTGCTTTCTCTTGTCCGGAGCAACGAGGAGAGTAAGGTAGGTTTCTCTGGTGTCGAGAATCGAATTTGCGTAGCTTTGTCACGAGCCAAGCAAGGCTTGTTTGCCATTGGAAATTTTGCAATGCTTGCCAGCAAAAGTTCAATGTGGGACAAGATAATAACAAAAGCTATCACAAGAAAGCAAATTGGTAGATATCTGCGCCTTTACTGCCGAAACCATCCTGAGAAATTGATCGATGCAAGCAATGCAGAAGATTTTGAGAGAGCACCAGATGGGGGCTGTAAAGAGCCATGCATTTATCGCCTCCAGTGTGGCCACTTGTGTCAAAAGTCATGTCACCCTATTGATCAAGAACACGTCACAATCAAGTGCCAAAAATCATGCGAAAAATTGCTGTGCACTGACAGTGGTCATATGTGCCAAAAGAAGTGCCATTTTGGAGATGAATGCGGCCCTTGCATGGTAAAAGTTGAGAAGATCATTCCAAGTTGCAACCATGAACAGATGGTAGAATGTTCCGTAGACGCAGCAGATTTGAAGTGCTTGCTTCCTGTTGAAAAAGAATTACGCTGTGGCCATAAAGCTAAAATTGCGTGCGGAGTAAGGATAAATCAATTCAATTGCACTGTCTCGTGTGAAGAAATACTTGCATGTGGACATACTTGCAAAGGAGATTGCACCACTTGTCATCAAGGTAGACTCCACAAACGTTGCAATGAACCTTGCACTCGTGTGCTTGTATGTTCTCATATTTGCAAAGAACTGTGTTCATTGGAATGCCTACCATGTAAAGAGATCCACGACCCTATCTGTCCTCACAAATCAAAGCAGTTAAATTGTGGTGATGAAATTGTCCAGTGCAAGAAAAGCTTAACAATGAGGTGCAGCCATGGAAAACTATTCTATTTATGTCAGGAAATATACGAGAGAGAACCTTGCAACATGCCATGCCCAGAAATGTTAGCAAAATGTGGCCATCAGTGCATTGGCCTTTGCAGTGAACAGTGCCCATCACTATGCAGAATATGCAACAAAAAGGAGATGAAGCTGAGATTCACGGGTACAAGAAAGCTTAAAAATGCACGATTTGTAGAGTTGACCGAATGTTTCCATGTATTTGAAGTGGAATATCTGGATAAATGGATGCAAAAAGAGCCCTCAGCAGAAGATGGTCATGTTATCGGAATGAAAATGTGTCCAAAATGCGCAACCCCGATAAGAAGCAGCCTTCGATACGGAAATATCATCAGGAAACAACTAGCTGATGTAGCAGAGGTGAAATACGCTATCATACCAAAGAGAAAAAGTGCATTTGGAAAATTTACAAATGATCCAGAGGATTATTTTCCCCGATCGAAAATTGATCAATCCATGGAAGAAGAATATTATTTTGACGAGATCATCGATTTTAAATTTAAGCGTCTTGCAAGAAAAATAACACAGTTTCTTGAGTGTAATAAATCGTCACCAAATGGAGGGACGGTCGAGGATGTCAAAATCGAGTTCATAGAGAGAACCAAATCACTGATAGAAGAGGGATTCATGAAGACGAATTGCACTGATAAAGAGCTGGGTAAGCATGGCAAGGAAATGATCGTCAACATGGCAGATATTTGCTTCGAAAATAACATCACCGACCAACAGTTGCTAGATGTGGATCTTGAGATCAATAGATTAACCTTAATTGCAGTCGCAACCAAAACATTGGACTTGCATGAAAATGTTTGTGACGATAATGTGGAAATAATTTCAAATATCATCAGTCAATTGAAATGTGGAAAGAGGATCTCCAAAGTTGACTTAGAAAGCATCTATACTGAAATTTGCAAGGCCAGTAAAATGCATAATTTTGGGAAACTCAGTATTTCTCAAGAAGTACTGGTTGTAAATAGAATGGGATTTGCAGCAGAGCATTGGTTCAAGTGTAAGAATGGTCACATCAATGCAATTGATAAATGCAATGGTCAACAAATGGCGCCAGTATGCCCTGATTGTACGAAGGACAGTGCTCAAACGGACAATGAATCAGATTATGAGTCTGAAACTGAAAATGAGGCAACGACATCTGAATCTGATTCAGAATGAACCTCAATATGAAACTGAAGACGAGGCAACGACATCTGAATCTGATTCGGAATGAACCTGAATATGAAACTGAAGATGAGGCAACGACATCTGAATCTGATTCTGAATGAACCTGAATATGAAACTGAAACGTAAATCAAGCCATAAATCAATATCAAAGACTTTGTAAACTTTTGTTATCGAAAGGACTGTTTTGAAGACATTTTTGTAGCCACATCAAATAAAGACATTTTATAGCAACCACAAACTAGAAACATAATGCAGAAGTAGTTCATTACAGTTTAATTTAACAAGGATAGGAAAAGATTTGAAAAGATAAGCATAAACAACACTGTAACTTTGTAGAAACGAACTGCAGGGTTATTTACATTTGTAGTTAAAACAGCATCAGCCAATCGAATAGGACGTTGAGATAAAATGACCAGCCTCGTGATTACTGCAGCTAATGTATCATTTTGCACATGGTTAGGGATCGATTTTATCNTAAATAGAATGGGATTTGCAGCAGAGCATTGGTTCAAGTGTAAGAATGGTCACATCAATGCGATTGATAAATGCAAAGGTCAGCAAATGGTGCCAGTATGCCCTGATTGTACGAAGGACAGTGCTCAAACGGACAATGAATCAAATTATGAATCTGAAACTGAAAATGAGGCAACGACATCTGAATCTGAGTCGGAATGAACTTGAATATGAAACTGAAGATGAGGAAACGACATCTGAATCTGATTCGGAATGAACCTGAATATGAACCTGAAAACGAGGCGACAACATCTGCATCTGATTCGGAATGAACCTGAATATGAAACTGAAACGTAAATCAAGCCATAAATCAATATCAAAGACTTCGTAAACTTTTGTTGTTGAAAGGACTGTTTTGAAGACATTTTTGTAGCCACGTCAAATAAAGACATTTTATAGCAACCACAAACTAGAAACATAATGTAGAAATAGTTCATTACAGTTTAATTCAACAAGGATAGGAAAGGATTTGAAAAGATAAGCATAAACAACACTGTAACTGTGTAGAAACAAACTGCAGGGTTATTTACATTTGTAGTTGAAACAGCATCAGCCAATCGAATAGGACGTTGAGATAAAATGACAAGCCTCGTGATTACTGCAGCTAATGTATCATTTTGCACATGGTTAGGGATCGATTTTATCGTATCAACATTTTTTTTTATAAATAAAGACATTTTATAGCAACCACAAACTAGAAACATAATGTAGAAATAGTTCATTACAGTTTAATTCAACAAGGATAGGAAAGGATTTGAAAAGATAAGCATAAACAACACTGTAACTGTGTAGAAACAAACTGCAGGGTTATTTACATTTGTAGTTGAAACAGCATCAGCCAATCGAATAGGACGTTGAGATAAAATGACAAGCCTCGTGATTACTGCAGCTAATGTATCATTTTGCACATGGTTAGGGATCGATTTTATCGTATCAACATTTTATTTTATCGGCACGATCGGGATCGTTAAGGATCGATTTAAATGTTGCAGAAAGCAATTTCACAAGTTTTCAATGGTAGAAAGAGGTATTAAATTTTTAGTAATAGGAAGATGTATTCATTTTTTTAATACGAGAACAAATATGTCAATTTTGTAGTAAGCAAGCCGTTGTTACCGCATAAGACAAAGAAGAGGATATCCACAAGCCAGTTACCAAGATATCAAGATTCGTTTGTATTCGTTACATAGTTGGAAAAATACCTATTGTATTTTGCTTTGTAGAAGCAATTATGTATTGAATTTTCAACTTTTTTGATTGGTACAGAACGTCTGGATATATGCATTATGACAATGGAAAACAACTAAACAAACACTTAGTTGACACCCTTTTAATTTAAATATATATGGAACCTGTCCATAAGAATATGGTGTTCAAACTTTTGATTAGATCTTGTAGTACAAGACAGGAGCTTTTAGGAGCTCAAATACCGTGAAGGATAATAACTTTTTCAAAATTTGAGCCCCTTTCCCCACCAGTGCATGCGTACTTTATGGATGCTCCCAAACGCCTTGTGTTTTTCGTTTACCATCTGGATCTTGTTAAAAAGCAGGATGAAGTTACAACAAATAAATGTGTGATACGAGTATTTTGTGATACAAGGTTTACAGCTGTTTGAAGCGGAGAGTGTATGCAGAGGAAAATATGGACCGATGAACGATTTTGCAATTCATCAAACACTGGTTGTTTCTTATAAAATTTCCTGAAGTTTAAATGGCAAACGCAGTCAAATGTGATGCCAGAGTCATTGGTCAGTGTCCAGTGAATACTTTAGCTCAATAGGGTTTTAAGCGAAGAGAAGCTTAGGCCCAGATGATATCTCTAGCAGAAGTAATTTAAGATTGTCTGCGATTTTAAGAGCTAATAGAAGCAAATTTCTTGTGTTAGTTCTCAGGTCAATCTGCATAATTGCTGAAATCCGCGTCTTTATATCTCATTTGTAGCGATCTCTATCGATATTTTAACGAAGGTCAACATTCTTCAACCGGAAAATGAATGCAGCTCGGGCTCCAAATAAGATGTGTGCCTACACATGTAATCAACTCTGGACGGAAATCTCTACAACTGATTTATCAAAAGAAATTGTGAATAACTGCAGTAATTTAGCATCCATTAAAATTTTTATGAGGGTACTAAAAAATTCACCTCGAACGACCGAGTTTGTATCGCGGAGTTAGAACGCGGCGATCTCATTGGCTTATTAGTGTGAAACTGGATGATTTCTGCGTGCTCTGGCAACCAGTAAGGATTTGAGCCTTATCTTCTATTCATAACAGTATAATCTCTAAACATTTATTTTACGTGAAAAATTTAAAATTACTGTATTAGGCAGGATTTGAACTCGGATCAACGCGGTAGTCCAACGATGACTCCACTACAACACAGACGGTGATATGAAATAATGAAAAGACTCAACTGACTCCAGAGTGAATCAACTGCCTGGCTTTAGGCTATCCAGAATACTTTTTTGTTTGTTTTTTGTTTTTTTGTTATATATTCATCTAAAATTTTACAATACATGATACAACTACTATACTTTCTAATAGAGTTCCGAAGTGATTACGTCACGCGCGCATAGCAACTACGATCTTGGTTCTAAACAACCCGTTGCTAAGCTTCAGTAACCATTCATTTGTATTGACAAGCGTTATATGTGACTGTTTCTAACTCGAAATGTTGCCTTTAAATGCTCTGGAAAAGGTTTAAAATTACATTCCAACCTGCAGCCATCATAGAAAAGCTGATTTCAAAAGTTTTCCTCAATCTCCTGGCGATAAAATAAGAGAAAGAGCAACAACGCTTTAGCTGGTTCTCATCGAACTAACAACAAACCATGGCTGCTGTTACGATCGCGTCTCTCGTTTCCTTCTTTGCTGATGAGCCCAAATCTATAAAGCGTGGAGAAAATCATTATAAATCGGATCATGTGTTGTCGTTTTTGTATTCTGCTGGAATGATAACTGGAAAGGTTCATGCAAGTATGAAAGACAAAGCATACAAGGCATCGGTAAGTTTACTTTAGGCCGTCGTGTAGCATATGGTTTCTGCTTTAGTTAGGCCATTTCCTTTCAGTTCCTTCTTTTGCTGATACACCTAAAACATCAGGCATTTGTTAAAGAGTAAGCCAGAATTTGCAATAATGCATCTATTCTTGCTCAAATGCGAAGTCAGCATTTGTGCTTCATTGGGTGTAAGATGGGCTTCACCCAAGCAAATATACATAAAATTCTGTGTTATATACATAAAATTCTTGCTTCACCCAAGCAAGTATCACTTCCAGGCTTAAAGTCAGATTTCTTTTCACCATGATTTCCTTTGATTTCAAATCATTTCAGTCCACTCATTTTTGTCAACTGTTATATATGCAGAGGTAACAACTGTCCCTATTCTACCAGTATTTTTTCAATTCAAGTACAGTAGGGTAAACTGGGGGTAATTTGAGACATGAGAAATTTGGGGTATCTGTGTTAGGTTGACCTCCATTAAAAAAAACTAAAAGGTGTTTTTATCCATTTTTTGTCAAGAAGTATCTTGAAAAGAGGATACTGTGAGAGACATTTTATTAATTTTGCTATTTTCATCCTAGGTATACCTGAATGAAGATGGAATCTCATCATCTGAATGTGAATGCCCTCGTGGTAGCTACAAATGCAGTCATGCAGCTGCACTACTTGTCCATGCCATTCATAATCTCAGCAGGACAGATGTTGAATGTACTTGGAAAAGGCAGCAAACTACTAACACTGTGAAAAGTGTCAAAGAAATTTATCCACCACCACCAGCCATGGAAGGTTACAAACCTCTGGCAAGAGAGATTATGGATGATGACAGACGCTGGTTCTATGAGGAGCTGAAAAGGTATGGAAAATTCACTGGCATGGCATGGATTTTGTCACCTGAGCCTCAAAAGAGGACTCTTCCAGTGCCCACAATTGAAGAAATAGTGAGTTCAAAGGAATTCATTGAAACTGAGACAGGAAAAGAGAAATACCTCCTTGAAAAACTCAAGGTTTCAGAAGAACAAATCAAGATGGTTCATATGCTAACAATTGGACAGAGAGATAATCCATCCTGGCTTATGCTACGGAGGGGGCGGCTTACTGCAAGTAATTTTGGTGCAGTTCTGAATGCCAAAAGAGTAACACCAAGTTTGCTAAAGAGAGTCCTTGGAGAGTACAGTCTTTCTGGGGTTCAGGCGATAAACTGGGGTATCAACAATGAAGCAGAGGCAGTAAAAGCATTTGTACAGGCAACTGGCCTTACTGTAGAAGATTCAGGACTCTGGCTAGATCCATCTGGAATTTTGGGAGCTTCGCCAGATGGTCTGATTGGCACAAATTATTTGCTTGAAGTGAAGTGCCCCTTTACACAAAGGCATAGTGAAATGACAGAAGCAGTTAAGTCAAAGGACTTCTATTTGGAAAAAAATGAAAATGGAAGTTATTCCTTAAAAAAGACTCATGTTTACTGGCATCAAGTTCAAGGTCAACTGTACTTGACTCAGAGACAGATTTGTTTTTTTGTTGTCTGGACTCTTAAGGAAACTCTTGTTTTGCAGATAAACAAAGATGAACAATGGGAACAAAATTTAGATACCCTGAAAACATTTTTTGAGGAACATATGCTGAAAAAAATCTTAGAAGTATAATATAAAGTTTATGTAATATGCACAGTACAGTTCTTTTGTGACTCAACATCCATGAATTCTTGAGAATTCTTACAATTCTTACAAAGACTTGTAAGGATTTTTAGAAACAAAAAATCTATTCTATCCCAATAGTGAACTGCACACAGTACTTTTGAAACTTGCACAGTACAGTACAGTACAGTACAGTACAGGCCTTGCACATCAACATGACAAGAATTCTTAGGAATTTTTAAGAATTCTTCACATTCTGATAAGTATTTCTTGAATCATACTGTATGAAAGACTGTACATTTTTTCAAACAAGAATTCTTAAGAAAGTAATGAGAATTATTAGGCAGGAAAGCTATATTAATGTGTGCATGGCCTGTACTGTAGTTTCCAAATATTTGGAAGAGTTTTCAAGAGTAGATGATTTAAAAATTCCTAAGAAAGAAAAAGTTGTCAAGTTATGCAAGAACTGTACTGTAAGTATTTAATAATTTTGATAATCTGATTTTGTAAGTATTTAATAATCTGATGTTGTTGTCATTTTCTGTTTGTCAACAAATGATTCACTTATTCATTTAAATCTAAAGTTCCAGTTATTTCTTTCATCAGTGGAAACTGTAGATTTACAAGAGCTGAACAGAGTTTTAATAGCATTTCTGCATATGACCGCAGATATGGTGGTATGAATCGAAGTATTTTGAAGTCTTTCAGTCGAGCATTTGCCCTTTCGACATGGATCCTACACTTTGCAATCAGCTTTGTCATCTTGACTTCATTCGCAGTAAATTTCCCTTTGTCGAGGAAAGGGGGTATGTTTATAGAAACTCCTTCAGGTGCAATATCTTGAATAAGGAAACCCTTGTCAGCTAGGATCAAATCTCCTGCCACAAAATGAGACAGCACTTGTGATCTTTCAACTACTACTTTGTCTGAAGTTGATCCAGGATAAAGTGGGCTCACATAGGTTATAACAGCATTTGGGGCAACACCAATTAAAACCTTGAAGGAGTTCATACCCCTGTACGTGGAATATGTCTGTTTTTGGTCTGACATTTTGGCTGGTGTTGCAATCTCAATGTCTGTGCAGTCTATAACCATTCTGCAATTTCCAAAAAACACAAATGAGCCTGGCAACGATGTTTCATTCTTTTCCCTAGATGGAATTGTCCTCATACAGTCCTCATACAGCAAACAGTACAGCAAATTTACAAATGTTAATACAATGTTACGCACTGTAGCAGTGCTGCAGTTAAAAAGCTGTGCTAAATGAAGGTTCGTGTAGTTCTGTCGGACTTTCATTAGAGTCATGAAGATCTGGTCCTCTAGAGCGAGACAGTCGACTTTCCAACCTGCAAAGTAATTTAAAAAACCCTCGAAACGACGAACATAACCAACAACAATGGTGAAGATCTGCTTGTTTGGGAGACCAGTTTCCATACGTATAACATCGTCACCTAAATTATTAACTGAATATCGCTGTCTTTGATAGGACTGTCTTGCTCTTTCCTTTGCCAGCTCCCGCTTAACGCTGTCCAGCTCTATCTGTAGGAGGACCCTTTCATCAGGGGGCCTAGGCTTGTCGACATTGGCATCATCAGTGCCATCATCAGGAACCTGCTCTTCTCGGCAGTTTTCTTTCAAAACTTCGGGAGCAGCTTTTGGTTTCCGTTTAACTGTCTCTTGTTCTGCAAATATCTTCCCAGCATTTCTCTTAAACAATGTTGGCGAATTAATCTTTTTACCATCTCTAAAATGACAGCTACAGACCCGCGACGACGAAGTAGGCCCTTTGTCAGCCCTTCTAATTAGCTTCTCCCATCTTTTCCTTTCCTTCTCATCCCCAGGAAAGCGAAAAAAACTGCAGTCTTGAGCTTCTGATTGATGATTACAGTCAGGAACGAAACATTGAACCATTTTGATTGATAAAAAAGTGCGATAAAAATTGACTTGTTGCGTTGTGATGGTCGAGTGTATGGTTTATTCGGCATAGCAACGCGTTGTTTAGAACCAAGATCGCGGTTGCTATGGACGCGTGACGTCACACTTCGGAACTCTATT
>REGM01000359.1:24010-42004 GCA_004194415.1 Aurelia aurita
CGAGAGGAGAAGTAGAGCAAGTAGAAAGAACAGGATGGAATATAAGGCTGGTAATGAGTAGCTACAATAAAGAGAGATTAAAAGATACTGCACAATGAGAGCTCTAAAGAGAGAATATAAGTAACTTAGCGAATAATCACAACTATGGTTTAGACATCTGAAATTGAGTGAAGATAGCTTATGCGACATGAAGGGTAGGGTAAAGAAAAGAAAAGAAACAAAGCTAATTACAAGGGTCAGTTTTTAGAGTATAGCCAAAGGAGAAAAGAGAGCTGGAAGAAAGCGGGACAACGGAATAATTACAGAATAAAATACATAGCACATTGTTCACAAGAAATGAAGCAATTTGAAGGACAACTAGCATATGAAATATAAAGAAAGTAAAACTAAAATGAGAGACCAGAACTGGAAAAAGTTGGCAAAAAGGATTTGCACTGATTTTTGAAAATTGAGAAAGCACAGCAAACAGGAAAAATGTTAGAGAGACTGCAATGGATCTTCGTTTAGTATATGCCACTAAGATCGAAACCGTATTTTCTCGCAGAGCTGTTACTAAATTGCCCATTTTCAACGATTAATTTGCAAAGTGGATATAGTGAATATATAGATTTGTAAAGAGTAAGGATATAGCAACAGTTTCAAAGGCAATAACAATTATAAAGAGTGGAAAGAGGAAGATGAAACGAAAGAGAGAAACGGAATGGACATAGAAGTGGCATTGAATGCTAATTCAATATGCCAACAAAATAACTTTGTTGATTCATAACGTTAATATCAACCCTTGACTTTGCTTTCAAAGGTATCTCCATATTGCACTCCTATCCTTCGTCGCCAGTGTTCTTACAAGTACGCGTAATATAGACATAAAGAAACAGCACACAGATAAATACTGTAAAAGCCCTATTAAGATCCTCGCCGGGAGTCTTATTAATTTTTGAAGGCTACAGAGGGGTCGTTAAAGAGAGGGTTTATTAGAGAGAGGACTTATCCACACAGTCAAGGCTAGCAATGATAGGTTTTGGGTCTTTTACTTTATATTTTCCAGAATCAACAAACTACTTTGCAAGTAAAGCACACACTTTCAACGTAGTGATGAACCCAAATCACACGGAAATTGCGATTTACATTATTTTGGTTCAATAAATGGAGGATATTTAGAAGCCTTTTGTATTCCATATAAGAGAGGGGGAATTAATGGAGAAGACTTAATAGATATTCACATTTTAGTTTCAAAGAAAAGGGCTTATAAGATAGAGGACGTAATAGAGAGGGGCTAGATAGAGCTTCTCTTTCCTTCTCTAACGAATGCAAAACACGACGGTGGGCCGGCGCGGCGCCGCAGGCGACGCGCGGCAAGCCTAGTCCAGTAATAATTCTTGGTAAGTCAAATTGGCATCAACCAAAAACTATGAAGAATAAAATTGCTTTTGGTCATAGAACTACCATTATATTGCAAAATACTGCAAGCTAGGTATCATTCGAAAGAGCTCAGCGAGTAGAACTGGAACCTCTAAAGCATAATTAAAATTTTGTTGACTTAAGAGGGGGGTTTAGTCCCTTGGGAATTATTTGAAGTTATTTGTTTATCAAGGTTTCAAAACAATTTTGGTATTTTATGAAACTGTGATGCCTTTTGATTAGGAATCTGCAAGCAGAATGGTTTAAGAGTCATTCCTTCTGAAACTGTGAGCTCCAGAATAGCCCCTGGTCGAGGTTATGTCTATCAAATTTTATCAAGAAAGTATAGGAGCAAAAACTGACCGTGCAATCTATGACATGTGACGGTCAAACCAGTCACTCGATGCAAAATCTAACTCGCTCGCTAAACTCCCATAGTAAAAAATGGAGCTTCCATTCAGTTTGCAGCAAATTTGCACAAGCATATTTTTTTGTTAAAGGGGATGGTAGAAATGATAGTCCTAGGCATTGTGCCAAATATTGCACGTACACCGTTGTGGAACAAGACTCGATAGCTTTCATGGTGGTGGATAAGCGAACAACAAAGCTGGTATCAACAAACATGGAGGTGGAGGCATTCAAGATTGCTTTAAGACATTTGCTGGAGAAAAAGATGAACGTAGTGGAGGTTGTAACCGATGCACACTCTTCTGCGACAAAATGGCTAAGTAAGTTGCTTAGCTGAGTTACAAGATTTCATTGTCATAAAATCAATATCCTATGTAGTAGAAAAAATTGTCTCCGTGTTTCCATGTACTATAAGATGACAAATTATGATGCAAGGTTTTGAGGTCCCCATTATCATATATGGGAAGATAAAATCTGTGGGGAATGCCCAACAAAAATCCATCATTTACGAATATTTTGCCAGACTTAAGGTGGTGTTTTAGCCAGAATATGGCTGACTTTCGTAAATGTTGGTCCTGCACATGGCAAAATATGGTACATACACAGCAGCACTGCAGAACTTATCATTTGGTCTTAAGATGGTGCTGCAGATACCCATTTAAATAAAAATTGGCGCCGCATTTGTATGAGGAAAATTTTGTGGGGCAATGAATGATTTTGGTTTTCTTATGAATGAAAAAATAATTACTCCTCAATGATAGAGATTTTACAATTCTAGGAGAAAAACACCCAAACATTTTCCATTCATATGACGTATGGCATGGTGCAAAGAACTTTGGGAAGAAACTTACAAAATTGGCAAAGACCAAAGGCAATGCTGCACTTCTTCCCTGGGTGACAGATATTGTTAACCATTTCTGGTTTTGCTGTAAAGAATCAAATACCTACGAGGAATTTATGGTAAATGAACAATTTTTTAAGTTGTCCTTCAATGATATTGTCGACTTTGTAATAAGTAAACAAAACCACTTCAAGATAAGCAGATAAAGATATAAAAAGACAATTTTCATGTTCAATACATTTCAATTTAAAATCTTCAGTTCAAACGAAGTTAAGATAATACAATTACAGTAAAGTCCCGCCTTTAAGAAACTCATTTTTAACCTCAGCCTATTGTTCTCTCTTAATTTGCTTATTGTTCTCTTATTGTTCTATCAAAAATTCAGGGTCTGAGTTACTCATAAAGTGGTTTGGTGGAACTTTACTGTATTGCATTATATTAAATATGAGGCTACAATGTGTCAAATTTGATTTCATACACCAAATCATAGTTATGAGAAAAAGGAAGTGTTCCCATTCCATCTTTTCTATGCACATGCATTTTTGGAAGAAAAATTATGCACAAGTAGTTTCCTGAAAACAACAGCTTTCTTCCCAAAATTTGTTTGAATCAAAAGACCCATGTAATATTAGCAAAAAGTTGCACACAAGGACAATTTTTGATACTGTGGACTGTAGTTGTAAATGCTATCTCAAATGCAGGGAAGATGGAGAGGAATTCTTCATCACATTGTTGGCAAGCATGAGTGGGATATAGAGGAAGGAGGTATCACCAGATGTGAGCATGAGGAATTGCAATCCATTGAAAGCAACAAAGAGCATTTAGTGCCAGGCTCAAAAACCACATACAGATTTAAGGAGAGCACTGTTCGATAAAGGCTTCCTGAAAACCATACCAAAGTTTTTGACATTTAGGTAAGGTGTAAACAGATAAGTTGTGAGAGCCATTTTATTTGTCTCCGACTTGTTTCGATTTCTGTTTCTTTTAATGCTATATTCAGGTATATATGAGAATAATATTGTGATAATTTTTTTGGCATTCACCATTTCTAAAATATAGAGAATTTGACAGAGTACTTACTATTAAGATTTTTTGTTTGTCTAAGTTTCTTAGAGTTTCTCCGGAGTTTCATGACATTCTTGATGTTTAAATCAACTGCCCTCGCATGAACATTTCAAAACAAAAGCCATGTCACTGCCAAGACATTATTAAAGCTCATACATTCACAGAATTAAAATACAAGAAACAATACAAAATAAATTGATAAATATGCAGTGGATTTCTTGACTAAGCCACACAAGTTTTGTAAATAATTTGCCATTACTGAAGTTTTCTATTTTTGTAGTGATCAGAAAATTGAATTTACCTTAAGGGATTCTCAAAAACTATTTTATTATGTATCAACAATATTTATGATGTCTTATGGTTCACAGGTCTACTGCAGAGCTTGAAAATTACCATGAGCTTATATTGATGTATTGTTCAAAAAGGATTGCCTACAAGTACCCAGCTTACAAGGCAAGGAATCTATTGGCAGCAATTGATTACTGCAAACACAAAGGTCGTCAGCAATATCTTGCAAAGACAGGGCAACCAAGGTGAGCTATATATAAACAATTTTATATTTTTGTTATTATAAACGATTTTCAATATACAGTAGGTGAGTTTTCCAAAGTAAATCTTGGATTTGGTTTCAAATTTTAACATTATGGAAGCTGAGAAACTGTATTTCATCACTATTATTGGAAACTGTTCAGAAGCTAAAGTTCTGGGGGTTGTTTTTATAAGACACAGTTCTTTGACAAAATTTCATTTTGCAGATATCATAGGAAGTTTAACAAAAAGAGTAAGCGTTGGACAATCAGCCGAGTGAAAGAGACAAAGAAATATGAATATGTTCAGGACGATCTCCTGCCTTGTGTAATTGAAAGACGTCTCAGTGATGTAGAGCCAATCATGCGGAAAGCAACTCTTTCACCAAGCGATCCAAGGAAGATTTCCCAAACAATTGCACCGGTTCAACCCACTGATACTATTGACTTAGTTGTAGAGCATAAGTCTCGTGGCCTTCGTAAGTGAAGCATTTTGCAATCTGAAATTTCTGGAAACTTTCTTTTGGTTGTGGCAACATCCCTGTTTATCATCTGAATGAATCACAGTAAAACCATATTTTGTGATAAGTTCTTTTTCCGAATAAAAGATATGAATGACAAAATAACCTCGTTTTTTGGGGGGGCCAATGTTACATAGCTACTGTTAGTCTCCAACCTTCCCAAAGTTGTTATTATGCCAAACGTCCACCTTTAAAGCCTGTGTATTGACCAAATGAGTCAGGGTATTGGTCTCGTATACGCCAAATACAACAGCTGAAAAGAACTCGTCTATCCCCCCGTCCAAGGTATCCGTGTTGCCATAAAATAAATTCCCTGTATGCAGCATGTCTATTTGCTTTATTTTCATCATCTGGTTCACTAAGAGCAAAAATGTCATTTCTGTAGTTTCGTGCAAGTCTTAGCACCATGGGCTCAAGAATCAATATGTCCATCTCTTGGAAAAAAGCAAGTCCTGTTAATGCAACAAGGTATTCCTAGACTCAGTTTGAAATGAAAAGCAAGGAGTGAATTGAAAATCTACAAGCAAATCAGAATGTGGTTGCTTTTGATATGAACATTAATGGATTTAAAAATGTTTGCTTTTAGTTATACAGTAGGTTGAATGGCATGCTTCTGACATTTGCAACATTATGTATGTGTGTGAATAGAAACTATGGGATCTGTAGTGCACATTGTTTTGTAAATACTTTATATAATTGTTGCCATTCTAATTTCAAAATATTTTTGGTTTGTAGAAATGATTTTTATAGTGTATCTGTAGTATCTGTATCTGTAGTGTAGTGTTCATGTGTATCTGCAGACAAACTGTAATTAATTGACTTTCATATTAATTTGTTATCTTTTGCTAATAAACTTACTGCTTGTTGTGAAATACAATTTTCTGATTTCTGCTTGCAGCACTTCCTTTCTTCCTCCTTGGGCATTTCCCTGCACTTCTGACAGACACACCATTTTGGCACAGTTGAATCCGCAGATGGGTGGTATCCCTGGCCTTCTCCTGCATTTGATTGCTCCATCAGACTGAATATTAGAACAGGGAGTTTCTTGGCAACTGTCAAAAGTAGGGATTGCCTTTTCGCATCCGACATCCCCTCTATTTTAACCCTATGGCAGAAAATAAATTGATGAAGTAAAGTGATTCCTAAAATTGCAATATATAAATAACACTTATTCTTTGTTGAAAGTAAATCAATTGAGTTAAAAGCAGCTTATGGGGACTGGGTCAATCTAAATATAATCTAATGGTATTTGATTTTCTCAATCCATGAGAACAATGGGAACATAATTGGCACGTGTTGTTTTTTGTGGTATGTTTAGACTAGAGCGCTATATCTGCATTCCCTTTAAAACAAAGATAACATTGGCCAAGTCTCAATGTCCTTAGTTGGCTTCAAGGCTAGATCTGTAAAATGTTCTTATTGCGCATATAACCTTGAGTAATGGCGCATAAAAACTTGAGTAATGTCAGCAAATTCCAGTTCAGGTTCTCATTCTTCATATGTATCATAAAAATTTGAGACCTCAAATTATGGTACACATATTTTTTTAGTAAGAAACTTGGGTTCAGGGTTGTTAGGCAGTTCTTTAATTTTAGGGCCATGTTGCTACCAAAAGTTTCTTATCAGTTTCTTATAATTTTAATGTGCTAAGTGTAGAGCTAATATAGTTTTGTTAGAAGGGCTTTCAAATTACTAAGTAAGATCTCAAAACATGTTATAACATAATTCGCACTCAAAACAATGTCAAAACATACAGTGTCAAAACATTTTCAAGTGACCTGGGAAAATCAAAGCTGCAAATTACAAAAGTTTCTTAGCTTTTTTTCATTCAGGGAGGGTAGTTTCTCAAGTTAAAAAAAACCGAGCCTACAGTTTCTTACAAGCGGTTTCTTATAAAAAAGATATGTGTATGTCTTTATGAAAAGTGTTTTTCCTGCTAACCAATGATGTGAATTTTCAACAGCAACTAACCTGCAGACTTTTGTCCCTCTCAGACTTTTGAGTTTCAATTTTCTGCTTCTCTTCTTCAGCTAATTTTTGCTTCTTTGAGAGTTTCGGCTTGGCATCTGTTTGCTTCTTGTTTGATGTTGATGGTTTTATCAACGCTCTTAATTCAGTCTCATCGACTGTTTGTTCCTCCTCTGAATTTGGATTGTCGGTTTCAAAATTTTGTTCAAGGACAAGGCTTCTTTTTGCTGCAGTTCTTCTACTCCTCCTCGGCACCTTTTCAAAACCAGACTGCGATGGTGACCAAGGCTTGTTCCCTGCAAGCTTCTTGAAAGGCGAGTTGGTTTGACGTCGTTTTTGTTCTGCGACGTACTCTTTAAAATGTTTCTTCGGAGAGTGGGTTTTTTCTAGATCCTGTAAGTTGAGAGAAACTGTTAGATGTTTTCCCACGATACTTATGTCACTGTGAGAGACTCTAAACATTGGAAATAAGGATGATGAAAGAAATGCAGAAGAAAACGAAACGAGAATGGCCAAGTGGTTAATTAGGCCTATTTATTTCTATGGTTATGCCCCCTCTCATGACTTGACTCGTTCAATCAAGAGGATAGTCTCGCGCTGCTAGTAGTGAAATACAACGTGATTGTTAGTTCAGTTAATTAAACACACAACTTTCTAACCTTTTCTGGTGATATGTCAGGGATCTTGAACTTCTTCCTTCCCTTCTTGTTGTTGGCTGCCATTTTTAATTACTGACACTCCAGCCAATCGGCATCGCAATCTTCGGTTTTATAGATCTGAAGAAAACCACAATTTCAACGACAAAATTCTCCTCGATGAATTCGCCCCGCTTCCATCACTCGCATGCAAATTTTATACCCTTAATTTGCTGCCCCATCACATTCGACGAAAAAATGGAGTAGCTTACAATAGTTAGCTCATAATTTAGGGTAGATTTTAATCATTTAGCAACCTTTTGGAAAAAGTGATATATTTGCGATTCTGTTTCTTTAAAAGATGGCAGAAACGCTTAAATTAGGCCAATATATGAAATAGACACACAAAGCACGACTAAAGTTCTATAAACTATGGTTAGCCACTATGCAAGACTCCATTGAAACAACTAGATTAGCAAGTCAAATGCATATACTAAGTAAAAGAGCATGGTTTCTTTATTGAAAATAGCTTCAAATAGTTAAAACATGTAACAAAAGGAAATTGCTTTAACTAGTTAAAAGATGACAGAAACGCTTAAATTCGGCCAATATATGAAATTAGACAACTATAGCACAAATAAAGGCTTATAAACTAATGTTAGCCACTATGCAAAACTCCATTGAAACAACTAGATTAGCAAGTTAAATGCATTTACTAAGTAAAAGAGCATGGTTTCTTTATTGCAAATAGCTTCAGATAATTAAAACATGTAACAATAGACATTGACACGGACTATATGAAAATAGACAGTGAATTGATCAGTTATGGTGAACCGATCAGTTATGGTGTTGTTATTTCTAGGAAATTGCTTTAACTAGTTAAAAGATGACAGAAGCGCTTAAAATAGGCCAATAAATTAAATTAGACAACAATAGCACAAATAAAGGCTTATAAACTATGGTTAGCCACTATGCAAAACTCCATTGAAACATCTAGATTAGCAAGTTAAATGCATTTACTAAACAAAAGAGCATGGTTTCTTTATTGCAAATAGCTTCAAATAGTTAAAGCATGTAACAACAGATTAAACAAGGACTTTATGAAAATAGACAGTCAATTGATCAATTATGGTGGACTGCTATGAGCAAGACCCTTAAATAACTACATTTAGAAAGTTATAGACTTTTAAAGACATTTGTTAATTAAAACAGTTGTTGTTCTTTCTAAGAAATTTCTTTGCCAAGTAAAAAAAGATGACAGAAACGCTTAAATTAGGCCAATATAATAAGTTAGACAACTATAGCACAAATAAAGGATTATAAACTATGGTTAGCCACTATGCAAAACTCCATTGAAACATCTAGATTAGCAAGTTACATTAATTTACTAAGTAAGCGAGCATGGTTTCTTTATTGCAAATAGCTTCAAATAGTTAAAACATGTAACAAAAGCTTAAACAAGGACTAAGTGAAAATAGACATCCAATTGATCAATTATGGTGAACCGCTATGAACAACACCCTTAAATAACTACATTTAGAAAGTTATAGACTTTTTAAGACATTTGATAATTAAAACAGTTGTTGTTCTTTCTAAGAAATTTCTTTGCCAAGTAAAAAAAGATGACAGAAACGCTTAAATTAGGCCAATATATTAAATTAGACAACTATAGCACAAATAAAGGCTTATAAACTATGGTTAGCCACTATGCAAAACTCCATTGAAACATCTAGATTAGCAAGTTAGAAGCATTTACTAGGTAAAAGAGCATGGTTTCTTTATTGTAAATAGCTTCAAATAGTTAAAACATGTAACAAAAGCTTAAACAAGGACTATATGAAAATAGACAGCCAATTGATCAATTATGGTGGACCGCTATGAACAACACCCTTAAATAACTACATTTAGTAAGTTATAGACTTTTAAAGACATTTGTTAATTAAAACAGTTGTTGTTCTTTCTAGGAAATTGCTTTAACTAGTTAAAAGATGACAGAAACGCTTAAATTAGGCCAATATATTAAATTAGACAACTATAGCACAAATAAAGGCTTATAAACTATGGTTAGCCACTATGCAAAACTCCATTGAAACATCTAGATTAGCAAGTTAAATGCATTTACTAAGTAAAAGAGCATGGTTTCTCTATTGCAAATAGCTTCAAATAGTTAAAACATGTAGCAAAAGCTTAAACAAGGACTAGATGAAAATAAACAGCCAATTGATCAATTAGGGTGAGCCGCTATGAACAACACCCTTAAATAACTACATTTAGTAAGTTTTAGACTTTTAAAGACATGTGTTAATTAAAACAGTTGTTGTTCTTTCTAGGAAATTGCGTTGACTAGTTAAAAGATGACAGAAACGCTTAAGTTAGGCCAATATATTGAATTAGACAACTATAGCACAAATAAAGGCTTATAAACTATGGTTGGCCACTATGCAAAACTCCATTGAAACATCTAGATTAGCAAGTAAAATGAGTTTACTAAGTAAAAGAGCATGGTTTCTCTATTGCAAATAGCTTCAAATAGTTAAAACATGTAACAAAAGCTTAAACAAGGACTATATGAAAATAGACAGCTAATTGATCAATTATGGTGAACCGCTATGAACAACAGCCTTAAATAACTACATTTAGTAAGTTTTAGACTTTTAAAGACATTTGTTAATTAAAACAGTTGTTGTTCTTTCTATTTAAATTGCTTTGACTAGTTAAAAGATGAGAGAAACGCTTAAATTAGGCCAATATATTAAATTAGACAATTATAGAACAAATAAAGGCTTATAAACTATGCAAAACTCTCTATTAAAACAACTAGATTAGTAAGTTAACTGCATTTACTAAGTAAAAGAGCATGGTTTCTCTATTGCAAATAGCTTCAATTAGTTAAAACATGTAACAAAATCTTAAACACGGACTATATGAAAATAGACAGCAAATTGATCAATTACGGTCAACCGCTATGAACAACAGCCTTAAATAACTACATTTAGTAAGTTTTAGACTTTTAAAGACATTTGTTAATTAAAACAGTTGTTGTTCTTTCTATTTAAATTGCTTTGACTAGTTAAAAGATGAGAGAAACGCTTAAATTAGGCCAATATATTAAATTAGACAACTTTAGCACATATAAAGGCTAATAAACTATGGTTAGCCACTATGCAAAACTCCATTGAAACATCTAGATTAGTAAGTTAACTGCATTTACTAAGTAAAAGAGCATGGTTTCTTTATTGCAAATAGCTTCAAATAATTAAAACATTTAACATTTCTTAATTAAAACAGTTGTTCTTCTTTCTAGGAAATTGCTTTGACTAGTTAAAAGATGACAGAAACGCTTAAATTAGGCCAATATATGAAATTAGACAACTATAGGACAAATAAAGGCTTATAAACTATGGTTAACCACTATGCAAAACTCCATTGAAACAACTAGATTTGCAATTTAAATGCATTTACTAAGTAAAAGAGCATGGTTTCTCTATTGCAAATAGCTTCAAGTAGTTAAAACATGTAANGCATTTACTAAGTAAAAGAGCATGGTTTCTTTATTGCAAATAGCTTCAAATAATTAAAACATGTAACATTTCTTAATTAAAACAGTTGTTCTTCTTTCTAGGAAATTGCTTTGACTAGTTAAAAGATGACAGAAACGCTTAAATTAGGCCAATATATGAAATTAGACAACTATAGGACAAATAAAGGCTTATAAACTATGGTTAACCACTATGCAAAACTCCATTGAAACAACTAGATTTGCAATTTAAATGCATTTACTAAGTAAAAGAGCATGGTTTCTCTATTGCAAATAGCTTCAAGTAGTTAAAACATGTAACAAAAGCTTGAACAAGGACTAGATGAAAATAGACAGCCAATTGATCAATTATGGTGAACCGCTATGAACAGCACCCCTTAAATAACTACATTTAGTAATTTAAAGACTTTTAAAGACATTTGTTAATTCAAACAATTGTTCTTCTTTTTAGGAAATAGCTTCGACTAGTTAAAAGATGACAAAAACGCTTAAATTAGGCCAATATATTAAATAAGACAACTATAGCATAAATACAGGCTTATAAACTATGGTTAACCACTATGCAAAACTCCATTCAAACAACTAGATTCGCAATTCAAATGCATTTATTAAGTAAAAGAGCATGGTTTCTTTATTGCAAATATATTCAGATAGTTAAAACATGTAACAATAGACATTGACATGGACTATTTGAAAATAGACAGCCAATTGATCAATGGTATTTTCCCAGAAATCTGGAAAAACGCCAATATTGTCCCTGTCCATAAGAAAAACAGTAAACATCTGAAACAAAATTATCGTCCGATATCCCTTCTTCCAATATTCGGGAAAATCCTTGAAAAAATAATTTACGATACCCTTTACGAGCACCTGAGCGCAAATGAGTTATTAAACCCAAACCAATCGGGGTTTCGTCCTAATGATTCTACAATAAACCAACTGCTGTCGATTGTTCATACAATATTTACTGCCTTTGATTGCAATCCACCACTAGATGTTCGATCCGTCTATCTCGACATATCCAAAGCATTTGACAGGGTTTGGCATGAAGGTCTTGTCTACAAACTTCGTCGTTGTGGTATCTCAGGAAACTTGCTTTCACTCATCACAAACTTCCTTGCAAACCGAAAACAGCGTACAGTTTTGAATAGTAAAGCATCGGAATGGGGTTCAGTTACCGCTGGCGTCCCTCAGGGCTCTATCTTAGGTCCACTTTTCTTCCTTGTGTACATCAACGACTTAACGGATAATCTTAAGTGTAATGTCAAACTCTTTGCTGATGATACCTCACTCTTCACCATTGTTCGTGAGCCNTGCAAATAGCTTCAAGTAGTTAAAACATGTAACAAAAGCTTGAACAAGGACTAGATGAAAATAGACAGCCAATTGATCAATTATGGTGAACCGCTATGAACAGCACCCCTTAAATAACTACATTTAGTAATTTAAAGACTTTTAAAGACATTTGTTAATTCAAACAATTGTTCTTCTTTTTAGGAAATAGCTTCGACTAGTTAAAAGATGACAAAAACGCTTAAATTAGGCCAATATATTAAATAAGACAACTATAGCATAAATACAGGCTTATAAACTATGGTTAACCACTATGCAAAACTCCATTCAAACAACTAGATTCGCAATTCAAATGCATTTATTAAGTAAAAGAGCATGGTTTCTTTATTGCAAATATATTCAGATAGTTAAAACATGTAACAATAGACATTGACATGGACTATTTGAAAATAGACAGCCAATTGATCAATTATTGTAAACCGCTATAAACAAAACCCTAAAATAACTACATTTAGTAAGTTATAGAGTTTTAAAGACATTTCTTACTTAAAACAGTTGTTGTTCTTTCTAGGAAATTGCTTTAACTAATTAAAAGATGACAGAAACGTTTAAACTAGGCCAATATATTAAATTAGACAACTATAGAACAAATAAAGGCATATAAACTATGCAAAACTCCATTGAAACAACTAGATTAGTAAGTTAAATGCATTTACTAAGTAAAAAAGCATGGTTTCTTTATTGCAAATAGCTTCAGATAGTTAAAACATGTAATAAAAGCTTAAACAAGGACTATATGAAAATAGACAGCCAATTGATCAATTATGGTGGACCGCTATGAACAACACCCTTAAATAACTACATTTAGTAACTTAAAGACTTTTAAAGAATTAAAACAGTTGTTGTTCTTTCTAGGAAATTGCTTTGACTAGTTAAAAGATGACAGAAACGCTTAGATTAGGCAAATATATGAAATTAGACAACTATAGCACAAATAAAGGCATATAAACTATGCAAAACTCTATTAAAACAACTAGATTAGTAAGTTAACTGCATTTACTAAGTAAAAGAGCATGGTTTCTTTATTGCAAATAGCTTCAAATAATTAAAACATGTAACATTTCTTAATTAAAACAGTTGTTGTTCTTTCTAGGAAATTGCTTTGACTAGTTAAAAGATGACAGAAACGCTTAAATTAGGCCAATATATGAAATTAGACAACTATAGGACAAATAAAGGCTTATAAACTATGGTTAACCACTATGCAAAACTCCATTGAAACAACTAGATTTGCAATTTAAATGCATTTACTAAGTAAAAGAGCATGGTTTCTCTATTGCAAATAGCTTCAAATAGTTAAAACATGTAACAAAAGCTTAAACAAGGACTAGATGAAAATAGACAGCCAATTGATCAATTATGGTGAACCGCTATGAACAGCACCCCTAAAATAACTACATTTAGTAATTTAAAGACTTTTAAAGACATTTGTTAATTCAAACAATTGTTCTTCTTTTTAGGAAATAGCTTCGACTAGTTAAAAGATGACAAAAACGCTTAAATTAGGCCAATATATTAAATAAGACAACTATAGCATAAATACAGGCTTATAAACTATGGTTAACCACTATGCAAAACTCCATTCAAACAACTAGATTCGCAATTCAAATGCATTTATTAAGTAAAAGAGCATGGTTTCTTTATTGCAAATAGCTTCAAATAGTTAAAACATGTAACAAAAGCTTAAACAAGGACTATATGAAAATAGACAGCCAATTGATCAATTATGGTGAACCGCTATGAACAACACCCTTAAATAACTACATTTAGTAAGTTATAGACTTTTAAAGACATTTGTTAATTAAAACAGTTGTTGTTCTTTCTAGGAAATTGCTTTGACTAGTTAAAAGATGACAGAAACGCTTAAATTAGGCCAATATATTAAATTAGACAACTATAGCACAAATAAAGGCTTATAAACTATGGTTAGCCACTATGCAAAACTCCATTGAAACATCTAGATTAGCAAGTTAGATGCATTTACTAAGTAAAAGAGCATGGTTTCTTTATTGCAAATAGCTTCAAATAGTTAAAACATGTAACAAAAGCTTAAACAAGGACTATATGAAAATAGACAGCCAATTGATCAATTATGGTGAACCGCTATGAACAACACCCTTAAATAACTACATTTAGTAAGTTATAGACTTTTAAAGACATTTGTTAATTAAAACAGTTGTTGTTCTTTCTAGGAAATTGCTTTAAGTAGTTAAAAGATGACAAAAACGCTTAAATTAGGCCAATATATTAAATTAGACAACTATAACACAAATAAAGGCTTATAAACTATGGTTACCTACTATGCAAAACTCCATTTAAGCAACTAGATTAGTAAGTTAAATGCATTTACTAAGTAAAATAGCATGGTTTCTTTATTGCAAATAGCTTCAGATAGTTAAAACATGTCACAAAAGCTGAAATAAACACAATATGAAAATAAACAAATAATTGATCAATTATGGTGAACGGCTATGAACAACACCCTTAAACAACTACATTTAGTAAGTTACAGACTTTTGAAGATATTTGTTAATTAAAACAGCTGTCATTCGTTCTAGGAAATTGCTTTAAAATAGTTAAAACATGTAACAAAAGCTGAAATAATCACGATATGAAAATAAACAACCAATTAATGAATTATGGTGAACCACTATGAACAACACCCGTAAACAGCTACATTTAATAAGTCAAGACATTTGAAGACATTTCTTAATTAGAACAGTTGTCATCCGTTCTAGGAAATTGCTTTAACTACATAAAATATGACAGAAACGCTTACAAAAGGCCTTTATATGAAAATAGACACTTATAGCACAACTAAACGCTTATAAACTATGGTTAGCCACTATGCAAAACTCCATTGCAACAACTAGATTAGCAAGTTAAATGCATTTACCAAGTAAAAGAGCATGGTTTCGTTATTGAAAATAGCTTCAAATAGTTAATACATGTCACAAAAGCTTAAATAAGGACACTATAAAAAAAGACAACCAATTGATCATTTATGGTAAACAGCTATGAACAACACCCTTAAATAACTACATTTAGTAAGTTATAGACTTTTAAAGACATTTTTTAATTAAAACGGCTGTGATTTGTTCTAGGAAATTGCTTTAACTAGTTAAAAGATGACAGAAACGCTTACAAAAGGCCTATATGTGAAAATAGACACTTATAGCACAACTAAACGCTTAAAAACTATGGTTAGCCACTATGGAAAACTCCATTGCAACAATTAGATTAGCAAGTTAAATGCATTTACTAATTAAAGGAACATGTCTTCTTTTTTGAAAATAGCTTCAAATAGTTAAAACATGTCACAAAAGCTTAAATAAGGACAATATAAAAAAAGACAACCTATTGATCAACTATGGTAAACCACTATGAACAACACCCTTAAATAACTACTGTTAGTAAGTTACAGACTTTTAAAGACATTTCTTAATTAAAACGGTTGTGATTTGTTCTAGGAAATTGCTTTAACTAGTTAAAAGATGACAGAAACTCTTACCAAATTTCTATATATGAAACTAGACACCAATAGCAAAACTAAATGCTTATAAACTATGGTTAGCCACTATGCAAAACTCCATTGCAACAACTAGATTAGCAAGTTAGATGCATTTACTAAGTAAAGGAGCATGGTTTCTTGATTGGAAATAGCTTCAAATAGTTAAAACATGTCACAAAAGCCTAAATAAGGACAATATAAAAAAAAGACAACCCTATTGATCAACTATGGTAAACCGCTATGAACAACACCCTTAATTAACTACATTTAGTAAGTTATAGACGTTTAAGGAGATTTCTACTTAAAACAGTTGTCATTCGTTCTAGGAAATTGCTTTAACTAGTTAAAAGATGACAGAAACCCCTTACAAAAGGCCTATATATGAAAAAAGACAACTATAGAACAACTAAACGCTTATAAACTATGGTTAGCAACCAAGCAAACTCCATTGAAACAACTAGATTAGCAAGTTAAATGCATTTACTAAGTAAAAGAAAAAATGTCACAAAAGCTTAAATAAGAACAATATAAAAAAAGACAACCTATTGATCAACCATGGTAAACCGCTATGAACAACACACTTATATAACTACATTTAGTAATTTATAGACGATTAAGGATATTTCGCAATTAAAACAGTTGTCATTCGTTCAAGGAAATTGCTTTAACTAGTTAAAAGATGACAGAAACGCTTACAAAAGGCCTATATATGAAAAAAGACAACTATAGAACAACTAAACGCTTATAAACTATGGTTAGTCACCAAGCAAACTCCATTGAAACAACTAGATTAGCAAGTTAAATGCATTTACTAAGTAAAAGAGCATGGTTTCTTGACTGAAAATAGCTTCAAATAGTTAAAAAATGTCACAAAAGTTTAAATAAGGACAATATAAAAAAAGACAGCCTATTGATCAACCATGGTAATACGCTATGAACAACACACTTATATAACTACCTTTAATAAGTTATAGACGATTATTGATATTTCTTAATTAAAACAGTTGTCATTCGTTCTAGGAAATTGTTTTAACTAGTTAAAAGATGGCAGAAACGCTTACGAAAGGCCTATATGTGAAAAAAGACAACTATAGCACAACTAAACGCTTATAAACTATGGTTAGCCACTAAAAAAACTCCATTGAAGCAACTAGATTAGCAAGTTAAATGCATTTACTAAGTAAAAGAGCATGGTTTATTTATTGCAAATAGCTTCAAATAGTTAAAACATGTAACAAAAGCTGAAATAATTACAATATGAAAATAAACAAATAATTGATCAATTATGGTGAACCGCTTGGAACAATACCCTTAAATAACTACTTTTAGTAAGTTACAGACTTTTAAAGACATTTCTTAATTAAAACGGTTGTGATTTGTTCTAGGAAATTGCTTCAACTAGTTAAAAGATGACAGAAACGCTTACCAAATTTCTGTATATGAAAATAGACACTTACAGCAAAACTAAACGCTTATAAACTATGGTTAGCCGCTAAGCAAACTCCATTGAAACAACTAGATTAGCAAGTTAAATGCATTCACTAAGTAAAATAGCATGTTTTCTTGATTGAAAATAGCTTAAAATAATTAAAACATGTGACAAAAGCTTAAATAAGGACAATATAAAGAAAGACAACCTATTGATCAACTATGGTAAACCGCTATGAACAACACCCTTAAATAACTACCTTTAGTCCTTTAGTAAGTTATAGACGTTTATTGATATTTCTTAATTAAAACAGTTGTCATTCGTTCTAGGAAATTGCTTTTACTAGTTAAAAGATAACAAAACGCTTACATTAGGACAATATATGAAACTAGACACCTATAGCAAAACTAAATGCTTATAAACTATGGCTAGACACTATGCAAAACTCCATTGAAACAACTAGATTAGCAAGTTAAATGCATTTACCAAGTAAAAGAGCATGGTTTCTTTATTGAAAATATCTTCAAATAGTTAAAACATGTCACAAAAGCCTAAATAAGGACACTATAAAAAAAAGACAACCAATTGATCAATTATGGTAAACCGCTATGAACAACACCCTTAAATAACTACATTTAGTAAGTTATAGACGATTAAGGATATTTCTTAATTAAAACAGTTGTGATTCGTTCTAGGAAATTGCTTTAACTAGTTAAAAGATGACAGAAACGCTTACAAAAGGCCTATATATGAAAAAAGAAAACTATAGCACAACTAAACGCTTATAAACTATGGTTAGA
>REGM01000359.1:70390-85333 GCA_004194415.1 Aurelia aurita
ATTTTCTTTGCTGAACTATTTTCATTAAATTTTTTCCTCCATTAGTTATTTTAGGATGGTTCCCTTTTATATTATCCCCTATTTTCACATTTAAGTCTCCTAGTATTATCAATGCTTTGTCTTCATTTTTAGCCTTAACAGCATAATAGTCAATTTTATCAAAGAAAGAAAAGTTACTGTTTACTCTTGTCCGAGATTCCTGTTTACCATACACCAATCCCAATATTATATCCTCACATCCAAGTTTGATTCACCCTATGCTTCACCCCTTTGTTAGGAAAACAAAGAAAATGGTAGCCCTCATATCAATGCATGACATGAAAGAACAAAGACCGGGGCAATAGCTGGTTTACGTGACAAAAGCGTCTGTTGCCTGTTAGAACAATTGGTGAAAGCATAGGAAATACCTGCAAATAAATACTTTCATAAATGTAGCAGCCATGAATCAGATGTTGTAAAGTCATTGAGCAGCTACCTGGTGAAATGTACTGAACTTTAGAAGAAGACGCAGAGGTCTTCAATTTCAGGCACCCATCATGCTCAAATTATTCTTATTTGTTCAAAGTCAATCGATTTGGCTGTGTTCAATTTGTATTCGATTTTGAATTCCTTCAAATACCGGCTAGGGCATTGCCGGCATTGGAAGACACCCCCCCCCGAAGCCCAACTTCATCATCTTCATCAGTCCTCACTGTCCTCGTGCTGTCCTGCACAGTCCTGCACAAGTTTTCAGAAAATTTCAAAGTTTCACGCGCAAGCGCAAGTTATTTTTATCGGCCTCATACTCATCCATTCATTCTGTCTCTCTTTCAGAAATATTGTGACGTCATGTACGTTAGCATACTATGATCTAAGCCTTGTGAGTGTGACAACACAACAACAACAAACATGGCCGCCAACTTAATACCTTCTGCGGCTTCGCAAGACCGACAACGTTTGTTGAACCAGGCCTCTTGCCAAACACGGTCAAGATTCTGGTCGATAGATCTCCCCTATTTTTTAACCACGTGACCATCAGATGCCCTTATTTGGAGACAGGTCACAAAGAAAATCACTAAAATGGCTCTAATTTCTTTAATTGTTCTCAAATCTAATCAATATATATATACCATTGGATTTGTCTCGATGAGTACATTTATTTGATATATAATTTATCTATATTTACTGACATAAGCAATTTTTAAATTGTATGACGTCATCAATCTTTATGACGTCATATTTTTAATTAGTTAGTAACTTTTGCATGAAAAATCATGGAATGATTTCAAATATTGATGAAGACATCTGATTTCACCAAGTAAATGCAAAATTGATGGTGCTTAAGCATCATTATTGCGTTAACAATTTTGCATTGAATCTTATTTTCCATAATTAATTAGTTAATTAATTAGGAACCAAAAATATTGATATAAAACTACATGAAACTGCAAAGTAAGGCTACCAAGCAGGTATTTGGATAGTTATTTTGTGATTCTGCCAAGTTATTTTGTAAAAATAGACCTTTTTATGCTAATAGCTCGATTTCGTCAAAATGTGGATTGTTTTTGTAGACTACAAACTGATAATGCTATTTTTGGATTCTCCTTTGTTCAATTATGATACAGTGCAAGTCTCATTATCATAGCTGTTATAGCTGCGGAGATAATTAGGGGGGGGGGCGAAAAAGGCCCCCCGGTAGAAAATCGATAAAAAATTACCCTGTTAGAATAGGGTTAATTAATAGCATGGATTTGTCTCTAACTGCATGGATATAATAATAATGCAAATGATTATCGTCACAATTCTTGTTCTTCGTTTCCTGGTTAAACTTCGTTTCCCTGCCAATACACCGTTTCTATATTTTGTTTTATTGTTGTTAAATATGAACTTTTTTCCGAATCTGAATTTTCTTCTGAAGAAACTGGGGAAAATAAAGTAAATTACAGGGCCTAGACCCAGACTAGGCCGTGAGGCTTCGTTCCTTTCAACTAGAAGTAATGTTGTCTGCTGGTGCATTCCAGAAGGCAATATTTCTTTCAGCTATGACTGTCTTGGTCTCGTATTCTTTTGGTCCTATTGGAGCGGACTTTCTGTGCTGCCATTGCAAACTCACGGAAAGGAGGAAAGGAATGGGTATTTCCCTGGGGTCTGGTCCATTAGGGTCCGGTCCTGCTGGTCTTGGGTCTGGTTATTCCGTTATTCCGATTTTTATCATTTTTGACTCACGTGTACAAAGTACAAGTGGAGTCTATAGGATGATAGGGAAATTTCGTGTCTCCTGTCTCCTGTCTTCTGTGGTCTAATTGGGTATTGTTTTGGAACAGACAGCGATTGTCTGGTCGATTGTTTTTGAACAAACAAAGCTTCTGATCATGCCTTGCGATATTACTTGTCTCCAGTGCAATAATTGTTCGAAAGCTCTGCTTGATTGGGGGAAAGGACAGGCCAAACAAATAGGATTTTATGTCTGTGTCATGGCTAACTGACTTCAATTCAAATTCAAAAGTAATTACGTAAATTTGCAAATGATCAAAACAAATTCTTTCTTTTACCACAATGGGCTGTTCAGTTTCTTGGGTGCACAATATCAGGTATCATTTCATTTCATATTCGAGTATGATTATTGCTGAGCCTCGAGCCTTCGAAGTATAAAAAAAAAACACTACTTTTGAGCCGTTTGACCGATTTTCGCGCAGTAAACGGCCGCGGCAAGGTAAAATTCGACGTAAATCGATATTCTTTACCTATCCCAAGTATTATTTCACAGTTATTTCCAAAAACCGTCGAAAAACAAGCCATCAACGCCTTAACCACTACACCAGCTAGCCTTGCTAACGTAGAGGTAAAAAGGATAATAATGGCTGTTTATCCTTGCTTGCATTCAAGTAAGGATATGGAATATCAATACCACCTCTAATTGACTCATTGTTGCTGAAATCAGTATTGACGTTATTGTTAACATTGACGGGCTTTCTCGGAATCTGATTGCAAGAACATACAGAGTTGAGGGCAATAGGACACCTTGTACACCTAAGAAGTAGCCCTATAAATTTTCTGTCGTAGCTCAGGAACAATGGAACAGAGTTTGAATGCTGCCTTTTCAGATATGTACTTTGATTTTAGCTAGAAACTAACTTCCCCATACTTTTTAATTGACATTTTTTTACAGATTTTGAAGATTTAAATAACGTCCTCAAAGAACATTTTCAAGGCTTGTCAAGTCTATGAACTTTTTCTTGAAGGTTTCTTTTTTTTTAAAAATTGTTCTTGTTTTTAGAAGCAATTGTAGTTTTTGAACGCTGAAAAACATTGCTATGTAATGAGATTTTCTAAAAATGATATATCTCCTACGACCTTCTCAATAATAAAATAACGTGAGTCCCCCCAAGGGTCCTTTGATTATCACCATAAATGCATTATTGGCGAATGAATAAAGGAATATCAATGAAAGTTGCCAAAAAATAATGTGACTCAATGCTACGATGGCTTTATGGTACAATGCAGGCAGGATATGCTGATTACAATACTCATGCCATTCGTTCTGGGTGCCACTGAACATGTGATGAATACGCATTTTTTTAATGAGAATATGTAAGTTTGACCTCAGTCTCAGTATTCTGAGATGGGAATGGTATAGAAAAGTATGAAACTTCAGCCTGATATTCTTAAATAACAACGTGTAACACAAGTTTGAAAAGAACCTAGACACTAATCTCCGTTGAAAAGACCTCTATGCACGCTCTCCTTTTTATTTTTCCATCTAAAAGTAATTCAACATCCGAGATCAAGGCATCTAACAATGACGATTTTGTAATTCGAACGCTAATTTTTAATTGAAACTTCAATTCGAATCAAAACTTTACTTTTTCTGCTTTGGATAGGTTCTCTTTCGAACCATGTTGCATTCAAATTCAAGGTCCATGATTCCGTAACCATGATTCGACCTGCATCTGGACTTTGACAAAAGGACCCATTTGCATGACACGATTTTCGAGAATTTCGAACGATTTGCATGAATATCAGCAAATTTCTTACCCACGTGTATGAATTTGGTGATGGTAACCCTCCACTGTACTGATGATAACCCTCCGTCGTACTGAACAGCCTCCACTGTACTGATGTTATCCCCCCACAAGCGTGATGCTATCCATCCACTGTACTGACGTTAGCCCTCCACCGTACTGCATAGCCTCCACGGTACTGATGCTATCCCCCTACCGTACTGAACAGCCTCCACTGTACTCAATGTTGTACCCCCACACTCGTCATGTTATCCCTCCACTCTACTGATGCTAACCCTCCACCGTACTGAACAGCCTCCACTGTACTGATGTTATCCCCCCACAATCGTGATGCTATCCCTCCACTGTACTGATGTTAGCCCTCCACCGTACTGAATAGCCTCCACTGTACTCAATGCTAGCCCTCCACAGTACTGATGTTACCCCTCCACTGTACTGAACAGCCTCCACTGTACTGCACAGACATTACCCCGGGTGTTTCTAACGGGGATTGTTTTTTCTGACTCACCCGGTATACTTTAAGCAGCTAATGAGGAACTAAATACAACAAAATGAATAAAAAAAAAAACGTGACTACAAATTAAAAACAAAACAAATCATAAAGGTTGTAGATTTGGGGCCGAGTCAAGCGAATTTTTAGATCGTAAGAAGCTGTTAGACAATTCACAATGAAACTTTGTATCAATGGACATAATTTATCGTCGTCATTCTGCATTAGATAAATGAAACTATCTTTCGTATTCATGTGTCTAAACAGAGGATGCTGACGCTGGATTTGCTAAAATAATTGTTCCCTGATGTTATTATTTATATTGCATGCCATTAGGTTCTGTTTATTCGCTCTTCTAAATTCTGTTTTGGTCTGTGATATCTGCCGACCTCTAAACGATAATCAGATAACCTAAATTTGCTTAGTAAAATTCTCTGTTAAACATTCTTCATACTTGAAATATATTTTTCAATCTTAAATGCAGTTTTAAAGGTGCAATAAGTTCTCATTTTCGGTTGATTTTTCGAGAGAGTATTTGGATCGGAACAATCTATCACCCTTTGATTCACCACATGTGTTGTACAAATGGTTCTGAAAGTTTTAATTCAGTTCTCCCATATTACTCCTAAACCATGGCTGAACAAAATGTATTTCAAACAACTAGACCATAAGTCTAATTCAATGTTATTTCGGTAAGCACGTGTCACTATTTCATTGCTTATTCCACCAGAAATGTAGACTTGCCCCAAGTCTATTTCATGAAGTACGTCTGACCGATTCGATTTGATTTGATTGATTTTATCTTTTTTACCCATGGTAGCCCCTCAATAAGAATAATTGATTTACAGGGGGCCATGCTAAAAACTTACAATAACTACTAATTTACAATAAATACGAAATTCGCTATAAAACTTGAACTAATTACAATTTGTCATAAATAAACGAAAGAAAAACGAAAAGAATTGTGGAATGATTCATATTTGCACCTTCTTTTTAAAAGATCTTATGGTTGAAGAATTTCTGACTTCGGTGCCAAGATTGTTCAAAAGTTTGGCGCCTCGGTATGCGAAGCATTTCTGCCCCCTGCCGATTTTGATAATGGCAACCTGAGATCTTCAGCGTTTCTGAGAGAACGAAGGGTAGAAGGGTATTCCTTTCCCATAGTTCCCGGATCCGCCATTCCAACATTCCGTTACGGAACAAAGGGAAAGAAATATATACCCAGGTCAGTCAGAAAAAACTTGGGGCGTTTAGCAAGCCATATTTTGGTGAAAAACAAGTCAAATCGGGAGTGTTAAAGTTTTATATTCCAGAAGAAAGATCTAGTTATGGAAATTTAGTTTATTAAAATCGGTAATTTCTTTCCTTATTTATTTGTGATTTTGTGATATAGCCATTTTGGTGAAAAGTATCGCTAGTATTTATATTTGATATATTTGATATCTGATATTTTTGATAAGTGATATTTTGATGTTTGATATTTGATTCTTTTAAGGAGGGTTGCCCTTCAGCCGGAGCTGTTTTACAAGGGGCCCTCCACTAAAAACTTTAATTACAATATGAAATTTTTTAAGAAGAAATTAAATACAGTAAAAGAGCTTTCAGCTTGCTAACAATGACAATTTAAATGACTGGTCCCCAAGAGATAGAAAATAAGTAACATTAGTTTTTCCTTTCGTGTTCCAAAACAATGCATGCGAAGAGTAAAACTCAAGTCCCACATCTGAAGCTAATTAAACACATACCTCAGGTCCCTCTTCGTTTAAGAATTTGAAGATGGGTGACCTAGGCACAAATACGCACAACCGCTATGACGGATGTTACCACAAATATCAACAGAAACTTGAGTTTTACTCTTCATATACTTTACTGTATAAATTACATCACAACATCCCAATTCGTTGTTGAAAGATATAATACATTTATGCTGAGGCCCTCTTTGAGTTGCCTTAAAGCAAACTTAATGTTCGATGTTTTCACAGCACAACATGCAAGACACAAAATACACGCAAGGGAGAGGAAAACACTCATTTTGCGAAAAATAACGAAATAAAAACGCAAAATTAGAAAAAAAACAAACAAACAAACAATACAACTCGAAGAACAAAATTGGAAAAAATCTATCAAAACCTTGAAATATAGATCGACTTATAACATCCCACACCCGAGGCTAACTTAACACTTGCATCAGGTCTCTTTTCATTTGAGAATTTGAAGATGGAAGACCTAGGCACAGGTACACACAACCGCTATGCTCGAATAAACCACAAACATCAACAGAAACGCGAGGTTTACTCTTGATATACTTGGCTTGCCTTGTGGGCGGCCGGGTGGATTGAGACTGGTCCAGCTTTCACGAGGAAGGTACTACTCTTTCTTGCATTTTTATGCTTTACGTTTCATTGTCTTTTATATGATTATCGGTTATTTAATTTTCATACTCATCTGTACTGTCCAAAAATAAAATATGTATATTTCTCTCGCTCGTTCCCCTTTGTTCCGTAACGGAATGTTGGAATGGCGGATCCGGGAACTATGGGAAAGGGATCGGTCAGACGGACTTCATGAAATAGACTTGGGGCAAGTCTACCAGAAATGCGAATCAAATTTTTCATTGTTGATCTGATACCCAATACATGTAATTGTCTTCTCCCTAACTCGCATCGAGAAGCAACATTTAATGTTGCTCGTTTTTCTTCAAGTATAGCTTTACGAAGCTTTATGTTCAGTTTTTCGATTGGGTTAGCATCATCGAAGGCATGCTTAAAGCAGCGCCAAACACCCACCCCATAAAGAAGTATCGGTTTAACAAGGCTGTCAAATAATTTTAAGGTTAAATTTACATTTCTCCGGAACAATTCCCCCAAACAATTTTTCATCTTATAGTAAGCTTTTAGACCACGTTTATACAAGTCGTTCAGAAGATCCTTGATACTAAAAGAAAGAGTCAGTAAGAAACCCAAATAACTAAAGTTTCTAGTAGTTTCTAAAATGTTGTCCTGGAAAAGCAGTCGTTCGCTTTGAAAAGTCCTGCCCCCTTTATTGAAAATCATGCATTTTGTCTTGCCAACGTTCACTTTCAAGTTGTTCGATTCGCAATACTCATGAAGCCTTGCTAATGAATGTTGTAAGCCCTCCTTCGTTTCAGATATAATGACGATGTCATCAGCCCAAAAAAGGGATCTTATTGTATGTTCTATCGTTTAGTTTGGAAGGCCTACTGTCCTTATCCTAAAATTGTGCTGGTAGGTCGCTTAGGGGAATGTTGAACAGGTTTGGGCTTAAGATACATCCTTGCTTTACCCCACTGTTCACATCAAAGAATGCTGTACGTTTATTACCTACACGAACGCAAGTCTGATCGTTCATATACATGCTCTCGATAACGTTGAATATCTTCCCCCTAATTCCAAATCTATGCAATTTTTTCAGCATAATGTTTCGAGATACCTTATCTAAGCCTTTTCAAAGTCTATAAATGGTGTGTACAACTTCTTTCCGTTTTTATTGCGATAAAGATCAACCAACGAATGCAAAATAGATAAGTTGTCAGTTGTACGATTTCCTTTGACGAATCCAAGCTGCTCTGGTTTGGTTATTTTATTTGATATCACAAATTATGATATTCTTTCATTGATTATCACGTTGAAAAACTTCCCAAGACATGATAATATAGCTATACCTCTATGATTTATTTCTAAAGTTTTGTCCCCCTTTTTATGCAGCGGAACGATCATACTTCTTGTCCAACTCGATGGGAGAATACCGTTGTTTAACAAATTAACAAATCATTAAAAGACTAATGAAAGCTAATGGATACCTATCTAGTGGGATATGCCTTATGTATATCCGTTGGCAACTCATGTTACAAGCATAAGTTATATACCATTCGAAAGATAATTCATTTTTAGGAAAATGCGAGATCTTCTAAAAAAAACGGTTTTTTGGCCAAATATGGTTGCAAATTCTATATGGTGGTTGACCTGTTAAAAAGAGCTTGGAATTTGAGAAGGATCCCACAATCATCACTTGAAAATGGATTCATGTGTTCCTCTATTGGACTCTTGATTCTCTTTACGCGTTCTGCTTGTTTCGATATTTGGGAAGGGATGAGATTGTGGTGCTGTTTGGGAGCATGGTGTCTTTCTTGAAGTTCACTGCAAAGCCGCTTGTTAATTGGTGCAGCAACGAAGAAACGATTTCCTGCATTTTCATTGTTTGCGATGCCTCTTAAACCTCCATGAACCTTTAGAACTTTGTTTTCTTGCTCACCAGCATGGTCAACACAAATTGCTGTAAACGGCAGATCATTTTTTTGCTACTGAAAATTCCCCATTTGCCAGTGCTTCCCAAACAAGAGGATCAGATTCCTGCAAGGCATATTGCGACGCAACGTAGTATGGCATCATCCTCATGTACTTTGTCCTGTTAGTGGAGTGGTAGTCGACAGCCAATTTTTCACAGGACTCTAAATGCAATCGCCAATCTTGTGATCGTGAAGCAAAAAGAAATTCTTGACCTCTTTCAACCATCTGGATGTAATTCATCAGAAATTTTACCATGTCACTTTTCAAGCGCCCATCGATGAACGACGGAAGCTTTTCGAGAAAGATCAAGGTGGAAGTTTGTTAGGGGCTCTATTCTATCTTTGTTTGAAGGGTGTTCATCGATAATTCTTGTCAATTCTTCTTCTTCTTCAGGGTGTTCTTTGTAGAACTCTTTGCATGAATAGCTGGTACAAGCGCAAACGGTATCTTTGTGTGCTTGGAATGCCCTTTTAAGATGCGTGCATGCTAAAATTGACCGAATTGTTGTTGGCCCGTATACTCCAGATTCCGTCCAAACGCAATCAATTCCTGAACCAGTTATGTAGGTACCTATTCCTCTGAGATGAGCGATTAAAATATGCAACTCACCAAGCCTTCGATTGAATTTCTCCTTCAAAGCTGGATTGCAGTAAACCAAGCGAACAGCTTTCTCATATAGGGCCAAATCCAGAGTTATGGTTGTCTTTCTTGTGGGCCGCATACCTGTGTACTTATGCCTTTCATGATCTTCAGTGCAGTGTAAATCGTGCTGCATTCAGTAACAGGGTTCGGGATAATGGGAAGGACTCCAATGTTGGTCCTAAAATGTGGCTTCTCACCAACTGATGAATGGAAGCCTGACGAAGGTGGAGTTGCAGCAAAAGTGCTCTTGTGTGACTTTAGCAATTGCCAACGTGCCATCTTCTTTGTTGTTGACAAGCTGGATTCCAATCTCTGTTCTTCACGTTTGATAATCGTGGGTTCCTGTGCAAAGTTTTTTAGTTTTGGCTTTGAATATTCTTGTAGTTTGGTGAATTTAATTGGCTGCACCTGCATGGTTTTTTACTTCAAATCAATGTTACCATTTGCATGGGGAAGGATGACTTGAAGCTTTCTGGAATACGGCAATCAGACCTCCATGCAACTGATTCTTGCCATCAGGTGTATCAATAGTGAAATCACTATTGTCAAAATGGAAGCACATAAATTGGCTTCTTTGCACGAATGGAAGCAAATTCACACCGTTTGGATGAACTCTGAGTTGGTTTATTACTTCGTTGGCTAATGCGGTTTCGATTTGAAGTGCCCGATTGCTTGGAATAGATAGGCTGTCATCATTTAGTAGTTTAATGAAGCTACTACTGCGACTTTATTCACGGACCTGAAGAGCAGTACCAATGACTTGCTTGTTTTAATTCATTTTGGGTATTCTGAAGCCATTGTCATTTTTGGATGGGTCCAGGGCCGTATGTAGTATCTTAAAGTTGGAGGGGCATGACTCTTCAAGGGCACTTTTTCATTAAGCTAAAGGGGCATTTCCTCAAACTAAAAGGGCAATTTCTCGTTTATTGCAAACTCTTGGGGGGCACATGCCTCCAGTGCCCCCAGGTTCCTACGTCTCTGGATGGGTCATATGCTATTTGACGGTTTGATTTGGTCACGTACATAATATTTTGGGCATTCACTAGCGCATGTTTCTCTAAAGAGGTTCTGTGAACGTTTGATAATGATGAGAACTCTCTATTGTAGCCTCCTATTATCCACTTGAACATGGCAACCAATTCCGATGGCACATCTTCTTCTTTGGAAACGAGACCAAATTCAAGTGTGGAAACTCTCTCTTCCCTAAACCTTAGTATTGAATTTCTAATGATCTTAGCAGCCTGAAAGACTAATTTCAGTTCATTCTCCTTCAATGCGTTTAGCTCTAAAGCATCAGTTAAGATCTCCTTATCAATCACATTTGATTTTATCAGGTGCGGCTTGTTTGGATTGTCCTGAGGTAAGCTTACAGCACTATGCAATTTTGACATTACCATATCCTTTAGATACCTTCTAATAAATCTGCGACCTGTCTTTTCCTAAATACCATATTCTTCAAGCAATGCATGGTATGCATTCTCAATATCTTCTGTGGTTAGAATTGCTCCGCTGCGAATCTGTACATCAACAGCAGCCAATAGTTCTAGCTCAGCTGATTTAATTAGCGTTTACTTATTTGAACCATTACAAGGTTCATTGTCAGAGCTTGGTTTTGCATGCTGGACATGTGAAATAACAAGCCAGGTGATACTTGACATCGACTGCACGGGCATTGGTAGTATTTATTGCCGTATTTAAACGAATTTTAAATTCTGCATTCGCTCCTTTTTCTATTGCGTTTTGAATCTTCAAACAATTTTCCATAGACAAAACCTCTCTTAAGTGGTATATCTATTTGGCAAAAGAAACACAAGTTCTTCTTGAATGGTTGAGTGTTGCATCTTGTATAAGGTTTTGCATGCTCTGCTCTATCAGGGGAATGATTCGTTCCATCTGAAAATGTGACTGCTGATTCCATTTTCTTTTTCTCTCGGCTGATGGGAGTTGCATGGGTCGCATTTCCATAGCATTTTATGTAAAAAATAACTTTCTCTTCATCTTTTCTCCCAACAAGCGATATTCTCTTTTTTAAAGAAACATATCAAGAAACATGATAGGATGCTCTCTCTGAAATCTTGTCAAAAAGATTCTGAATTTTACTTGACTTCTCAACCAAGCTATCTGACCGGTTGTCTTCTTGGCAAACAATTCATTTCGTTAAGTTGTTTCTCTAAATTGTTCAATGCCATTCTGAATCTGTGTCTTGTGCGCTTCACCGAACTTAATTCCCTCAAACATCCCAATCAAATAGGGTTTAGCGAAGGTTATCGAACGTCAGATCATGTTTTTGTCTTGAACACATTGTTGTTGAACTCTTACTTCTCCCGAAAGGCCAAAATTTATGCTTGTTTCGTTGATTTTTCCAAAGCTTATGACTCCGTGTCATGGACTATATTATAAGCTTATTGGAATGAACATCAGTCGTAGGTTCATTACCTTGCTTCGGTCAATGTACACTGACCTGACAGCCGCCGTTAAGCTACCAAACGGAATCACACAATCCTTTGTCTCAAAAACAGGTGTTAGGCAAGGTTGCAATCTGAGCCCCACTCTCTTTAACTTATTCATCAATGATATTGTAGAGCTGTTTGACGAGCAATGTCTCCCTCCTACAATTGGGAACCAGAAAATCAATTGTTTGATGTATGCAGACGATATTCTGATACTTTCTGAAACTGAAGAGGGGCTAAAGCGGAGCCTCTCTAAACTTGAAGATTATTCTCAAAAATGGAAGTTAAATGTGAACGTGAAAAAGACAAAAATCTTAGTTTTTAACAAAGCCGGTAGAAATACCAATTTAACTATCAAGTTTGGAAACAATTATATAACGTCATGTGAAAATTACAAGTATTTGGGTACAATCTTCGTTCCAAGTGGGTCCTTCAAACAAGCAAGGGTTGCTCTGCACAAAAAAGCTTGTAGGGCTTTCTTCTCTTTTCTGGGTGATATTAGCCCTCAAAGTGGAGTAAAACCATGTGTTATTCAAAAACTTTTCAGAGCACTCGTTGAGCCAATATTATTGTATAATAGCGAAGTCTGGGGGGCTTTCATGGGGAGTTACAATCGTAATGCGTCTTTTAACCGATTTACTGAGAATCTGTTTGACGATAAACTACAGCATGAAAATCTCCAAAATAGGTTATGCAAAATTTTGCTGGGCGTGCACTCCAAATCTTCAAATATGGCTGTGAGAGGAGATATGGGGGTTTACCCACTAAATGTGAAGATATATGAACGAATCTTAAAATTTTATTTTCATCTACTACATCTTCGTACTTCCAATCCAATCATCGAAAATGCTTTGCTTGAATGTTTCAGGCTGCATGTTAAAGGGGTGCCCTCCTTGCTAACTGTGGTACAACATTTACTGAGACTTTCTGGTTATACCCTAGATTCAGTGACACAGGAAAGGGCTACGTCGCGGAAGAGGATTCTCCTGTCTGTTACCAAATCCCTTAAGACTGAGTATGAAAAGAGGTTCCGAGAGCATATACAAGGGTCTGGACGGTTATCCGAAATTTACCAATTCATCAAAAAGGGTTATGGGGAGGAATTATACGTAAATAATATCTTGAAGTATGAGCATAGGTCTACAATTGCCAAGCTAAGAATATCCGCACATCTCCTGCCCATTGAATTAGGAAGGATGCAGAAAAAACCGAGGTCAGAACGCATATGCCCAGTGTGTATAAATAGTCCAGAAGGTAATGAGGTTCATTTCGTACTTGGATGCTCAGAGCCAAAACTTGTAGAAGCTAGGAGAGAGTATTTTGAAACTATGAACGGCAGCTTTGGTAGTGAATGGAGTAGAGTTGACAAAGAAATATTACTTAACATGATTGGTAACATGGCTATTACAACAAATATCGCAACAATTAGGTTTTTGCACAGGGTATTGGGTGTATGCAAAGACTTTCTGATAGACAATCCATGTGTACCAACGGGATAGTGCCCTCACATCTCCTCTCACCATTCCTTTTACGTATGTTCTTAAGTTGCTTGTTCGTTTTAATTAGAGTTATTGTATCTTGTAAGTATTTAGCCTATAGTTGTATGTAACTACGGTGCTTACAGTGATTATTATTATTATTATTATTATTGTTAAGTCAACATCATCACTCCTTAGCCTTTTTTTTTTTTTTTACCTTTATGGTGGCATGTTCTTGTATTTCTACACTTTGTCTTTTCTCTGTTTCTTCCATATCCTCATCTCCCAAAATTTGAACTTAGGCCCAATTTAAGAAGCCTCGTAATCCTACTCAAAATGGTAGCCGGTAGCCACCTGCACTAGATAGAATGACACCGTTTTGCCACGATTTTATGCTTCTGTCTTCCTTCAGGTTGTTATTTATACAGCAAATTTTCAAAGATATTGAAACAAATATTCTTAGCAATTCCTATTTTTGATGTCATTGCGAAATAAAAAGTGCTGACATCAGCAATTTCTCAATTTATGGCTACTAATTTGGAAATTATTAGCCATTAACAACCCTAAAACAGATAAATGTGCATCTTACAGAAGAAAAGATAGTCATATTGTAGGTCGAAAAATAAATACGAAAAAAAGTTTTAATCTAAAATTCACTATTTTTGCTGGCATCAGCAATTTTTGGCTACCATTTTTAAAAGTTGGCAACAAGTCAAAATGAGTTGTCTAGGAAAAGAGCTTTCAAATGCTGTATGATTTATGTTTGTAACATGAGTTGCCATATTTCTGAACATAACGCATACTACGATCAAGATCAGAAGCTTTTCCAGTTTTTAGTTTTTTCACTGCAGCTACTATCTAACTCTTCCTGAATTATTTCACGGGGAAAAACAAGCTTGGAATGAAAGTTCTTTTATAAAACAGATTGAAGGCTTCTGTCTGTATTCAAACAAAGGTAGACAGAAAGCAGAATTGCCACGTTATTTGCAAAATTCTAACTGATATATATATATATATACTCTAAACAATCAGTTTACGACTTTATTACTTGATATTGAGGGCTGTTAGTGAAAAAATCGTGCACATTGTGATAGAAGCATGAAAGTTGGTAAAAATACACAGTTTGATACGCTGAAAAAGATAAGATGCAGACCCCTTCGAAAAAATGCCCCCAAATGCTATTTTTAGACTGGGGTACCAGGTTTTAGGCCTCTATAACGGTTATTATAATAACGTTGCTGCAAATAGTGATATGAGCATGAAACTTGGTAAGAATACACAGTTTGATACGCTGAAAAAGATAAGATGCAGACCCCTTCGAAAAAATGCCCCCTATTGCTATTTTTAGACTGGGGTACTAGGTTCCAGACCTCTACAATGGTTGTTATAATAACGTTGCTGCAAATTGTGATATAAGCATGATAGTTGGTGAGTATAGTAAGTTTGGTACGTTGATCACGGTAAGATGCAGATCACTTCGAAAAAATTCCCCAAATGCTATTTTTAGACTGGGGTACCAGGTTTTAGGCCTCTATAACGGTTGTTATAATAACGTTGCTGCAAATACTGATATGA
>REGM01000359.1:93071-110754 GCA_004194415.1 Aurelia aurita
AAGACAAGCATTTAAGTTTGATTTTGGCCCAGCGAACATGTAACCATTTAAATAACACTATGTACCATATTGGATGCCATTGCTGGTGTGCAAGATCTCCATCATACCATTTCTGCAGAAGTTTCCAGTCACTTGGCGGTACCAGGCATTTTTGAAATCCACTGTTAACCTCAACTTTTGACATATAGTCCCTGAGTGTTCTATTATGAAAAGTGTGTTTTTGTGTCTTCTTTCAATACCTTGTGCAAACTAGCAAAGTCATAAATGGCCATTTGAATTAGCCTTTCTTGTTGTAAATGTGACAGATGATGATGAAGCATGCACTTTTATACAATCAAGTTGCAGGTGCATTGCTGAGAACCGTCTTTCCATTTTCTGATATGATTTGCTGTCTTCTACTTCTAATGTTAGTGCTGAGTATATTTTCCTTTTTGTATTTTTTCAAATTTATTTGCACTTAGTTTCTGCTCACATGTTCTTGGTATCAATTTGATACAGTAAAACAATAACACACAATGGCGAGTGCTGCATATTGGCTTTTATAGCAAAGTGGTTGACAAAAATATTTCCATTAGAGTTTCATTCCACATTCCAAACCTTTTAACCGATTGAGTTCAGATGCCTATGTGACAAATCGAGCACTTCTTGGTTTATAGGCAACGCAATGGCTCTTCTGTTGCTAATTATATTTGAGTGCTTCTTTTGTACTCTTTGTTACAATCTGTTGTTAAATGAAATAGGCATCTGAACTGAAATAGTTGTTAAATGAAATAGTTGTTTGAACTTTTTTCTCTTCATAGAAAAAGGCAATGTCTTCTTGGTTGAATAAGCAAGATTAGTTAGGCTGCACAGATAATGCTTTTCAGGAATACACGGCGGGTGTTCAAAGCCAATGGTCCTATGTGATACACACTTCCATGCTTTGATTCAGTTTTTTGTGCCTTGTTTTCACTTTTCTTTGACTGTAGTTTTCTGTGACATAAGGTTTATTTTCAGGTGCAAGACAGCGTATTTTGAGTTGCTTTGTCATTCTGCATGTCACCGCCCTCCCGCACAGGAATGTTAGTGATTGATGGTTTGTTGTGGCGGTTTGATGACAATTTGATTTCGGTTTTGTGGTTGCTTGCGAAGAAAGCCTTGAATTTGGTTTGTTTCAGCTACATCGACTGCAGGTGTAGGAAAAAGCACCACATAGGCAGCTATGACACTTCCAAAGGGTTTACTGGTGGAAATAATCGACAGGAGACCTGTGATGTCAACTTTCTCTGTTTGTTCAAATTCCGTAGCGTAGATAGCGTGTAGGCCTAGGCCACGATTTCTGCAACGAAAGTAAAAAAAAAAATTCTTTTCCCGCTGTTGCCAGTTACAAAGGCTCTTATTTCGACCAACCTCTCTACTTCTTCTTCTACAGTAAACATCGCAACTATCTGTAGCCATAGTGTTCGATATAACTCCTTAAAAACTAACAAATCTTCATGATTTAAACTGGAATGAACTCTCCATCAGGAGCCATGCTTTCGAACTGCAGCGGAGGCCGGGGACTGGGAACTAGGGAGTAACTGGGGGGAATTATAGAAACTCGAAATGAGTCTGTGCGTTAATACACATTTACGGGGCGTAAATGTTGTTCTTAAGATTGCTGAGCTTAAATACTGGAATTGTCTCCGCTGCTTGATAGGAATCTCTAATGTAGTCAAGGATTTCACCCAGAACCATTCCTGCAGTAATAGAGCTTTCTGTTTCCTCGGCATTATCTGTTTCACGGATTCCTCGAAGACGATTGTACAGAGCTGCTAGGCAAGATAAATGGTAACGGGCCTCAGTAGCAACCAGATCTCCTTCACTCAATTTTGTCAGCAATCTTTGATCCGTCAATGCAATTGCAGCATTGCGAACCTTTCTGTCAAGTCCTAGAGTTTGCGCTTTCGTCAGATTACTATCTGCGTCTTCTTTTTCACAAAAGAAACACTTCGACTGGAAATTGGTTGCACTGTATCGTCTGCAAATGAAATCTTACATTAATATGCTGCCCTCTTGTATTTTAAAAGATAGTTTAAAACCTCACATAAACTTTGATAAATCACGGAAAATAATTTGAAGGTCTCACTTTTTGAAACAGAAGTTAACCCTAATCCACATTGGGGGGGGGGGGGGGTCCACCATGTTTTCCACCCCCTTAAGGTTTTACTTTCCACGTTTTTTAACATCATCAGCTATGTCCTCCCTATTCTGTCCTCCCTATGACCTTCCTAACTTTTACTAATTATCTATTATCTACTTTTTGATGAAACAAAAATTTGAACAATAGACCTCACAGGTCTCGTTTGGAACTCATATTTGGAAGTAGGTAACAGCAAAATCATTGTTTTCAATGATTTCAATGGGAAGATTTGATTAAATTATGAAGTATCAAGTGTATCAAATGAATCAGCAAAAAAGGGCTTTAATTTCATACCGGAATTTCTGGAAGTTGATGATTTCAGCATTTTTTATTATGATGTCATTTTGGCCGCCTTGTTGGACTAATTAGCAAATTTTTTGAATTTTTTCCAACTTTTTCAATTAAAAACACCCCAATGATACATTTGTAATAGATTATCACCATTTTGGCACTTCTATTTGTCTACTTTTACATGGAACAAATTTATGAAACAAATGACGTCATCAGAATTGGCTAATTTCTACCAAAATGTCATTCCAAAATCGTTATTCACAATAAAATAATATTTTTCAGCAAATATATTGACAAATTAGACCAAAAACCGCATAATGTTAATGCAAAACCTTCTTTACCCACAAATTTGACTTGGGAACCTGATTATTGCCAAGTTTTAGCTTGATGACGTCACTGTCACGTCATAAGGCGTGGCAACCACACCCAAATCTTGCTACATGTTGCTCTGTAACTGTGCTAAGTTATATTGAATTCTGGTGAGTCTAAGGTTGTTTTCAGATGAAGGGAGGGGGGGGGGGGTGGAAATAACCCCCCATAAACGGTAGCTCGAAAAAGCCCATATGCATTAGGGTTACATTCTCACGAGAGTCCGGTGTTGTCGCTTTTAGCGGTGTGTCATCTCAAAAGATGTAATGTGTGTAATGCGTATAATATGTAATGTGTATGTTGTATACGAACAAGAAATATGCTAGCCAGTTGAATTTTATTGAGAAAGTAGTTAAAATAGAGGTTTTTACTTTGTTTTTCTTGACTGTCTTGTATGAAATGGTTAAACAATAACTTTTAAGAAGTGGCCTGTAATAACATGACACAGTAGGTTGCTTTCTGGAAACCTGATTATAACTGAGACCAAGACTTGTGCTATTGTAGATGATTCGGAAAGATGAAATGCGTTGTTTCAGTTGCTCAACACAACTTTGAAAAACTGGCAGAAATGAGTATCCGATAAAACAATAGAATTAATATTTTTATTTCGAACTCGCTTCGCAGGAAGGCAAGGTTTTTTTCCACCACTGGGGAGTAATCTGATAGGCAAGGTTCATTTTCAGTCACTCAAAATAGCAGATTTGCCTGGCCATAAGATTTTTATCAGGAGGGCAGTAAATATCCTGGTAAGGAATGAATAGAAAACGAAAGAAAACGGATTTCAGGCAAGGAGAGCAAGTTTACTTTTTATTATGAACGTGCACAGAAAACAGCCATGCAATCCCCGCATCATCGTGATTTGATTGCACAGTACAGCTTGGAATCAGTAAAGATTGCACTTCTGGGAGCATTGGTAAAGTCTTACAGCCAGTTGGTTTGCACTGAACAATAGTATGGTTGTCAGTGCAATCATATCGCTGAAGCTGAGATTCTTGGCCTTGTGATAAGACGGGGAAATGTTCATAGGAGGCTCATAGGAGAAGGTAGAAGAGGATGTATTGAGGGTAGAAGAGGTAGACTAAGGATAAGCTGCTTTAAGAAGATTCAAGAATGGACAGGACTGAATTACGGATGTGCCGTGGAGACCAACCCTGAGACGGACAAAGATGGGAAGCTATGTCATCCAACCCTGATCATCAGGAAGGAACTCGAAAAGAAGAAGAATAGTCACTGGTTCCAAGAATTTACCAACAATCTCGCAATTGCATTAAATGTGATAGGTGTGGATTGTGCCACTGTTTTACCTCAAAATGTCCCTTGGGAGCTTGAAAGGTTAAACAATGAAGTAATATGCAATCAAAGCTGCATATGAGTTCACGTTCTTACATGATCTCACTGCAGATTTGAAATGTAATGTTAAACTTTTTGCCGATGATACGTCCTTGTTTACGGTTGCGCGAGAACCTAATGAAGCTGCAAATTACATGAATTTTGTTTTTGTTTTTTTGTTTTAGATTTATTTTAATTCATATGCATGTAATTTGGCAATAAGCAAATCATGTGGGATACAGTCGAAGGCTTTCGAAAGATCCATTAGAATCGCTCCTACGAGATAGTCGTTGTCGAGGTTAGACCTCCAATCTTCTATCAGACGTATTAAAACATGCTGGGTGCCATACGCCTGTCTATAGGCCGCAATAAAAATAGAAAGCGTGTTGTCTAAATGTTTAACCAGTTGCTGTTTTAAGACTTTTTCGTATATCTTTGAAAAGGTATACACCACTTTAATGAACCGCGCGCCTCGATCCCACGCGAGGTCTGGCACTAGTTTTGGGGTGTAAAATTTCACTGCGTGGCTTGTTTTCATACTGTGTTCTGTGGAGTTTTGGTTCTCAACAAAGATTATCGCAAAGTTTTACATGTATTTTACTGGATTTATTACTTTCGTTGTGGTCTGCTATCTGCGGAACAGCTTTTTTAAAAGCTTTTATAAGTACTCAGCTCTGGTAGGCCACAACAACCTTAAAAATTGGAGTGTTCGCTACGACGCTTGTTTTAGGCCAGTTGTGATGGATTTCAAAACGCTGTCTGGGATGAAAGTTGGCGAGTTAAAAGACTTTCTGTGCCTTCGTGGACTCAAATTGAACGGAAAAAAGGACGAACTTGTTGCAAGGGTTTTCGTTGCCATTGAAAATGGTGTACAAGTCGTGAAGACTGCTGAGGAAGTCCAAATGGAAATTGCGAACGAATATCGCGCAAAGCTCAAGATTGATGACAAAGATTTGCCAGATCCACTGCTTATGTTGGATGGTTGGCTCAGTGAAGAGAACGGGATAAAATACTGGCCAGTTACGCTTTATCCTGACATTTACTGCTTTCTGGCCTTTCATCCGAATGAACTATCCAGCGATGACTTGAGTGACTACAAGACATCTAAAGCCTACAGTTACTATGCAAATGGTTGGTTGTTGCCATTGTCTTTCCACCACATCAATGGTGACAGCAAGTATTGTTTCATAAAGGGTACTTGCAACCCTTCTCAGCGGCTAAATGATGTTCCCCACAAGTTATGGCTTTGCCTTGCAAAAGACAGTGGGAAAATAATGCGAACACACTGCACTTGCATGTCAGGGATGTCCCAAACCTGCAATCATGTTGCAGCTGCACTTTTTCGGATAGAAGCTGCTAGCCGACTTGGCCTTAACAATCCATCCTGCACTTCCAAAGCATGTGAATGGCTGCCTAACAATAAAGCTGTCAAGCCAGTCAACATTAAAGACTTAAAGCTTTGCAGAGATGGATTTGGTACACGCACTAAGAAGAGGGGAACAAAGCTAAATTCTTCCCCAAAGAAAAGATATGATCCTCTGGCAAACTGTGAACACCAGCTGAAGTTAGAGGACATTGCCAATGCTTTGCAAGATGTGTGTGGAGCATCTGACTGCTTGATTTTTCAGCCATCCCAAAGGAAGTAATACCAGGATCAAATGCAGAAGCAGTGATTCCTGATCCAACTTCGTTAGAAGACAATCTTCTCCAGACAACAAATGCTACTGAATTCTTGCAGGGTCTGACAAAAATTCACAGAGCAAAACATTGAACGCATAGAGTCGTTGACAAGAAGCCAAAGTGACAACATGTTATGGTTTGCATACAGGAAACATACAATTACTGCATCAAAGGCACATGATGTCATGACAAGATGCATAACAATGAAAAAGTCTGGTCTTGATGTTGATGGATTCAGTTCCGTATTTGCCAAGATCTCAGGAAGAGCCACCATAAATCCTGAATTACCAGCCTTGCGGTATGGAAGGGCAATGGAAGATGAGGCAGTTAGCTGTTTTGTTGGCAAGTTTTCGGAAACACACAAAGATGTTCGAGTGTCAGAGTGTGGTTTATTTCTTTGCAAGGACATTCCATTTGTTGGTGGAAGCCCAGATAGAGTTTTAGAGTGTGCCTGTTGTGGGAAGTCTTGCCTTGAAGTGAAGTGCCCATTTTCTGTGCGCCATACCTCACCTGTAGACACAACAGTTAGCCTGCCCTACCTCAAGTCCAAAGATGGAGCCACACATTTGAACCAAAGACACAAATACTTCACTCAGTGTCAAGTGCAAATGGCTGCGACTGGCATCCATGAAGGTTTCTTGTTTGTATGGACTCCACATGGGAGTTTCTGTGAAAAAGTTCAGTTCAACAAAGACTATTGGCTTCAGCTAATAAACACTTTTAATGACTTTTATAGAAACTACTATGTGCCATCTCTCTTCCAAATCCAGTGACACAGTATTGCCATGAAAAATTGGTTCCAAGTATTTTTGCTTTTCAGTGAATTCATGTGATAATATCCAAAAGATGAAACAGAATTCATTCCCTAGTTGTGATTTTATGCTAACATCCAAAAGTCAGAAAAATCAGTAACAAGTTTGATTACTTTTAGTAAAAAGTTTCATGATACTTTTTGGAGTTCTTGGTTTGTTTTAGTTGATAAAAAGTGTGCCATTTTTGTGTTTTGAATGAGCTAAAATAGATGCTAAATTTGCCTCTGAAGATTCCTTGATTTGTTTTGCTGATATAATTGATTGTTCTTTAAAAAACAGCTTTCATCATTACATGAAGCTCGAGAGTAAACAACTGTGTTCATGTACGATAAAGGTTGTTCTATTAAGGGCAACCAATTGTTAAGTTAACAGCTTTAGATCAAGGGGTTGCATTGCAAATGTTCTTCATTTTTAACATGCCTTTCCCATTTTACCCATATCCTACTCAATTTTTCCATCAGTAGATCCCACCGAAGAGAGTTTCAGTATTGAAAAATACATTTTTCTCTGATTTAAAAGAACTATAGTGTCTTGCTCTAACTGATATGAACTGTATAATGATAAATCCATCAAAGACCTGATAAAGCTCCTTTCAATGTCCTTTGCGGTCTAGTTGGGGGCCTCACTCTGGGAGTTGAAAATTAAAGGGCCATACATTTGTGACCTCTGCAAAATATTGTCATTTTTCTGATTCCCCTTCCCCCTGTCTGCAAAAAAAAGACAGTGGATCCATTATTTGACTGCATCAGGTTGCTGGACCCCATCATGCAGATGTCATAGATGTATGGTCCCTAAAATATGTGAAAGACATGATTTTGGAAATGTTTCTTCATAGTGAACAACAATTTTTCAAGTCCAAAACTCTGAATGCAAGGTTAACCATTCACAAATCAAATCCTGAATGGCCTACGAGTAGACACATTACCCAAAAGAAGAAAGGGAAGTATGTTCTTCTTTTGGATAGTGGGTCTACTTGTAGGCTAATCCTGAAGGGTTGAGGGGTTAGATAGACGTTACACTCATTTTTTTATAAGAAACCGCTTATAAGAAACTGTAGGCTCAATTTTGTAAAACTTAGAAACTTACCCTGCCTGAATTTAAAAAGCTAAGAAACTTTTGTAATTTGCAGCTTTGATTTTCCCAGTTCCCTCGAAAATGTTTTGACACTGTACAGTACCGTAATAGTAAATGTTTTGACATTGTTTTGAGTGCAAATTATGTTAAATATGTTTTGAGATCTTACTAAGTAATTTGGAAGGCCTTCAAATAAAATATATTAGCTCTACAGTTAGCATGTTGACATCATAAGAAACTCAAGAAACTTTTGGCAGCAAAATGACCCAAAAATTTAAGAAACTGCCTACACCCCGGACCCAAGTTTCTTTTAAAAAAATGAGTGTATAACTATAATATTTTCCACATTTAAAAGTCAGTACTTCCTTATCAAAGGAGGTTGAAAGTTAGTTAAGGCAGCACATGTTCTAATTATTTCATCAGCAAGGGGCAGCATGTTTATGGGAAGTGTGTTCTTTAAAACCTTATATTCCTTCAGTCTGTTTATTGCACGTTCTACGTGTATGCGAAGATTGGCCACTTCTTTAGTCTTGCTGCATTCTGCTGTTGTCATTTGTGATTTAACACGTGCACCTGGAGGTATGCTCAGACTGCAATAATAATGCAGCATGTCCTCTCTTATCTGGAAGCCTCTGTCAGCCATGATAACATCACCTGCTTCTAGCAGGTTATAAAAGTTACTATCTTTGCAAATATGCTGGTCAGATGTACGGCCTTCATAACAGTCTGATAGGAATGTCACATATCCAGAGGGTGATATCCCAATCAAAAACTTTAAAGTGTTATGCTTTTTATAGTCAGACCACGTGGCAGCTTGGTCATGTAATGACTTTGGCCGCTCAATGTACACTTCTGAACAATCTATAATGCATCTAGTTTTGGCATGTTTGCCTTTGAATACATCAGGGAGATTGTGATTGATTGTTTCTCTTTGTAGCCAGACTATTGATGCATTTCCAAGAAGTTTACTTAAGAGTTTCACCCATGTAGAAAATATCATGGAGCATGTGCCTGGTGAAATTAAAAATCTGTCAGCAAGGTCTTCATTCATTAGGCCAAGCCTTAAGCGCATCAGCACCAACAGAAACTGATCTTTTTGGCTGACTTTCTGCTTTCTTTGAGTATAAGGCTTTGTTTTTGCTGTGGAAGTGTTCTTTCCTCTCCAATAAATAACATTTGGCAAGCATGGTTTGATCAAATCAAACAAACTGCCAAACAGCAAAATTGTTGAAATGCCAGTATAAAATTTCATTTTGGCGTTTGACTTAATCTTTGTCCAAGAAAATGGCCTTTCTTCACATTTTGCCTTATTCAGGTCTATTGATAGTTCCTCTACTCTGCTCTTTAACTCATCTCTCTCATGTGTCAAAGTTTTCACCCCTTTGACAAGAGCTCCAATAAGTGAAGTTTTTTCTTCACAGCCCTTGCAATGCTGTATTTCCNGTAGTAGTATCTTTCAACACAAAATGCATTTGTCTCAACGAGTTTTGTCTAGGTTTGTAGTTTTGGCATGTTTGCCTTTGAATACATCAGGGAGATTGCGATAGATTGTTTCTCTTTGTAGCCAGACTATTGATGAATTTCCAAGAAGTTTACTTAAGAGTTTCACCCATGTAGAAAATATCATGGAGCATGTGCCTGGTGAAATTAAAAATCTGTCAGCAAGGTCTTCATTCGTTAGGCCAAGCCTTAAGCGCATCAGCACCAACAGAAACTGATCTTTTTGGCTGAATTTCTGCTTTCTTTGAGTATAAGGCTTTGTTTTTGCTGTGGAAGTGTTCTTTCCTCTCCAATAAATAATATTTGGCAAGCATGGTTTGATCAAATCAAACAAACTGCCAAACAGCAAAATTGTTGAAATGCCAGTATAAAATTTCATTTTGGCGTTTGACTTAATCTTTGTCCAAGAAAATGGCCTTTCTTCACATTTTGCCTTATTCAGGTCTATTGATAGTTCCTCTACTCTGCTCTTTAACTCATCTCTCTCATGTGTCAAAGTTTTCACCCCTTTGACAAGAGCTCCAATAAGTGAAGTTTTTTCTTCACAGCCCTTGCAATGCTGTATTTCCTCTAGAACATGTTGCTCAACATTGCTTTCAGCTGCAGGTGTGTTTGATACCTCTTCTTCGTCTGCATTGGGTACTTCAGGTACTTCTTTCGGTGCTTCTGAACTCTTCTTCGTCTCAATCACTTTTCTAACAAGCTCTCTTCTGGTATTTTAGGGTTGGTGTTCCATCAACAAAATGGCAAGAACAAACAAGGTCACTCTGTCCAGGAGTCCATGCTGTCTTTCGCGCTGTCGTTCGATTCATCAGTCTGATCCACTCCTTCCTCCTTTCAGCATTTACCTTGGCACTTGGGAACCTGTGCAGAGTAAACGGTCATGACAGGGACAGCTTTCGTGGGTCTGACTCAAGTGCACAGAACAAGTCTCTTTCTTCCATTTCTTGAGCTTATAATTGCTGTTCGTACATGAAACAACTGCACAGTTTCCATTCACCATCTTGTTGCAGCTCGAAATGTTATCCTTGATTAGGCCAAAAACAGCGTCGTTGCAGGCACTCCAATTTCGAAGGTTGTTGTGGCCTACCAGAGCTGAGTACTTATAAAAGCTTTTAAAAAAGCTGTTCCGCAGATAGCAGACCACAACGAAAGTAATAAATCCAGTAAAATACATGTAAAACTTTGCGATAATCTTTGTTGAGAACCAAAACTCCACAGAACACAGTATGAAAACAGGTTGATGATCTTTAGTATGCACCAAAACCTATCTCCTTCACAAAGGTGATTTTGCTACTGTCACCCCCGCAACCTTATCAACGAAGTTTACATACCGACAATCTATTGACGACCGTTGTTGAGGCGTTGACGAGAAATTTCGTTTTCGTTTTATCGTTCATCTTTCCAAACTATGTAATATTTGTCATTTGTTTGGTTTGGGTTACTATCGTTTGTTGTTGCCTACGCGGAAGTAAATTTTCTTTCAAATTTGATTTGGTACAATGGATGCAATGGATGAATGCTGGCTGATTTTTCAATAAACTTTCAATAGACAAACAAAATACGTAAAAGAGATTGATATACCCTGCGTTCCTTTGGCAATCAAAACAATCATGATTTTATTGTTTTGAAAAAATTCATAGAAAACTGCCCATTGTTCTGATTGCCAAAGGAACGAGATTCAATATCGTGAAAAACATATTGCGAAAAACATCAGAGACCACAGGCTGTCCAAAATCCTGTAGACTCAAATCATCCTCAGTCAAGTATCGTGGTCTATAGGCAAACTAAAAATAAAAGAGAAATGTGAATGGTTATTGATGATTTTATGATTAGAGTTATTTTGGTAAAACTGCATAATTTCAGTCAATAAAATCCAGGGAGCTATAGACAGTCTACAGCTCCATGATGAAATCATATTCAACAGTGCCCACTTAGGCCTACTCACTCACCAAGCTGAGTGAATTCTGTCCCAATTTATGCTTCTGCGCATGCCTTTGCCGACGTTCACCAAGTAAAAGTTTGTTTTCTTCTTGGATTACGGGGGAATGCGGGCTGTACCTTGGAGCCCAAATTGCCCAAAGTCGAGAAGCTTCTTGCACGTGTTTATTTTTACAAGAAACTTGTATCAGCCCATAGTACTTCTTAATTTTTTTTCTTTTGAAGCACATAAATTTTCATAAAGTTTATAGCACTGGCTGGCGTATAAAACACCAGAGATGCGAAGAAAACGCGTTCTATTACGTTCAGAAAATAAAGCAGCAAATTGATATTACTCAAGAATAAGACTCCAAAGGCTTATTTGAATTTAGCTTCTAAAGGTTTCTTAGCTCTTTGCGAACTTGGGACCAGAGTTTCTTAAAATTTCGGCCGTTAAATCATATTGACCATGGTTAAACTTTCTTATAAACTAGTTTCTTATAAAAGAACATCTACTCTCGAGTCCAGAATAAACGTCCCCCCCGCTTATTAAATGTTTATAAGTCCACCCAGGACACCCTTATTCCAGACCCCCGTTTATTAGGATTTGGGAAATTTTCCACCCACCCCGTTTATTCCAGCCCCCCGTCTATTCTGGACTCGAGAGTATGTTCCAAGCTTAGAACAATTCAAAATTTAGGACGGACACTCCTACATTGTTATTTCGTTGATTTGGTAATCACCCTTTGCTTTCTTCGCTGTTATATTTATCCTTGTTATTCTTGTCACATGCTTGAACAACGACGAAGTCGTGAAGTCGTCAAATCTTCGTCGTTTTGTTCCTTCTTCCTTCCTCATACAATCGTACGACAAACTGTCGTCAATGTTGCCGTCGTCAATTAGATTGCGGAGGATGGTCTCTAAATTTATGCTGTGAAGGAGATAGGTTTTGGTGCATACTAAAGATCATCAACCNTGTATGATTCCATATCCTCGGTTGTCGCTCCAGGAAACGTTTTTACGAACGAGTTACATTGATGTACAGTTCGATTGATTTCTTGTTTCCGTATTCCCCTTACAATCGAGTCTCCGAGCACAGTAATGACTGGCTTTCTACGATCCTCGAACGGCTCTTGGATTCGTGATTTTGCTTGTGACTTGTTTGACGATGTAACTATTTTGTTTGGACTTGACCTGTTATCATTGGTTGTATGTTGTTTTGCTGCGGTGGCACCAGCATGACTAAGCTCTCCGGGGACAACATTCCGAGCAGTTTTCTTTGGTGACGTTGGCTTTTCGCTCAGATCTACAATCGAGTCTCCGAGCACAGTAATGACTGGCTTTCTACAATCCTCGAACGGCTCTTGGATTCGTGATTTTACTTGTGAGTTGTTTGACGATGTAACTTTTTTGTTTGGACTTGACTTGTTATCATTGGTTGTATGTTGTTTTGCTGCGGTGGCACCAGCATAACTAAGCTCTCCGGGGACAACATTCCGAGCAGTTTTCTTTGGTGACGTTGGCTTTTCGCTCAGATTTTGCGCCCTATTTCTTTCGACGTACTCCAGAGGCTGATCTGAAAAACTTTGTGGTATTGCAATTTCAGCAAAGGCATTGTCCTCCAACAAAACATAATCTTCTAAACCTTTTTCCAAACAATTGAATCGATTCTGAGTTTTAACCCTATCTCACCTGGGGGGGGGGGGGTGGATTCCACCCCCCCAACCAAGTTTTTGATTGCTGCTTCTAACAGATGCAACGCAGCATCCCAAGATTACGCAAGTTTAACATTATAACTATACTGTATCGAATTATGAAAATTTCAAGATTCTAAATATAGCACCGTAACCATGGCAACCAATTTTTTACTGAGTGGTCGACAAAAATTGAATACCTTTTTTGAAATTGTTGCAAATATTAATCTCAAATATGGTACATATTATGCCTATACATGTATTTAATGATATCCAACTCAATTTGACACAAAAAATTACAATTTAATCCCTTATTTTATTGTTTTAATCATGATACCCATTATCATCATAATCATAACTTGATCTCTTTTGTTGTCATAACAACAAGAACAATAGACTTAATTTGATTTTAGCACGTGATTTTGATTGTTTGCATCAAAGTCCATCTAATTACTAAGTTACAAGATCATAGCTACTGTAACAGCGGAGAAAAACAGGGGGGGTGGAATCAACCCCCCCCCCCAGGCATTGACCGCTTCAAAAGTCCCAGGTGAGATAGGGTTAACCACCATTTCAGTACACTGACGGGACTTGACAGTGCGTTTAGGGGGGAAATGCCAAGGATCTGTCTCGACTAAGAAGTCGGCATCACTATTGTATAAGGAAGATCTTTTATCCTCCCTCGGGATAGTAAAATTATCTTTATTCATATACAGTGTTTTTCCATCTTTTTTTCTAAAATTATCTCCATTTTTATCCAATTTATCATCAAGATTTTTTCCAATAATTTCTTTTAGATCTGCAATTTCTAGCCTCAAGGCGAAGTTTTCATCTTTCAGATCCCTTTTTTCTCTTTCTAGTAAGTTTATTTTCGTTAACACTTCATAAGAATCAGTGGGCCTACCTTGAATACCCTCAGTGTTTGTATTCTCTTCGTCTACTTTGTCAAGTCTTTCAAAAATCGTCGTAAGTTGCTGTTCTATTTTTTGAAAGCGATCTTCAAATCCATGATTCATTTCCATCTTTCCATTTATGCTTTGAGAATATGCACTGTTATTTTCACTGGGTTTGGGAGTGGCAGCAACAAACAGGAGCCCGTTTCTACATTCAGCGAGCCTCTGCTCCTCATCGGAAATTTTTCTAACTTTTTCTTTTTGTTTCTGTTTCAAAATATTATCTGGCTCACACACGCGAAAAGATTCGCTGCCTCCAGTTCTGGTATCTTCTATTTTCCCTTCAGCTAGCATCATCGTCAGTTGCAGCGAGGTCGCGGAATCGTTTAGGCCATGCGTCTTCGACAAAGACTTGCAAACTGAAATCGAATTTGCACGCTTCTTTTTAACCTGTATATTTCCAATTGCATCCAATATAAGTTCTTCTACTTCCTGAGGTTCAAGGACCATTTTTGCTGCCATAACTAACTTTATTCATCTTCAAAACTTTAATCTAAGACAGGAGCGAAATATCACACGTTCACACACGAAACAATATCAGGGACTGCCCGAGAGAAAATAAGTCAGTGGGCCCATGATTGGAGGATGTCAGTTAATCCTGATTTGCAAAAGCGAGCTGTTGAACTATTATTTTCAAGGAAAAGGAATGAAATAGATCATCCAGTGATTCTCTTTAAAAACATACCAGTGAAAAAATAAATGAACATAAACACCTAGGTATCGTCTTGGACTCGAAGCTTTCTTTCTCAGCTCATATTAAATCTGCTATCTCTAAAACGAGAAAGGGCATTGGTTTGCTAAAGTATCACTCCAAATATCTACCCAGGCATACCCTAAATGAACTATGTAAGCTTTATGTGCGACCCCATCTGGACTACGGGGATGTTATATACCATATTCCAGCTAAAGTATGTGAATTCAGTCAAAACATCATTTTATCAAATGTAATGGAAAAATTAGAATCTGTTCAGTATTCTGCTGCTCTTGCTGTAACAGGAACATGGAGGGGAACATGTCGAGAAAAACTTTACGCAGAGCTTAGCTGGGAGTCATTGACTTCCCGAAGGTGGAGTAGACGCCTTACTTTTCATTTCACTCGACAATGGATGACATTCGCACGAGCACACAAAACCACAATGCTGGAATACAACATAAATATCTACGAAAACGTGAGTTTTACTCTTGATACTGTTTACTTGATAAATTACATCACGATATTCCAACTCTTCGTTGAAAAAACACTTTTTCTAAAAACATCTTACACGCCCTTTCAGATTTCGAAAGAAGGATGCTTATACAATACCACTTTGCAACACACCCTTCAAAACATAAATTAGAACCATTTCGACCAAAATCGATATGGATTCCACCGGATAGTGAATGCAAAGATATCGATAAATTCTTACAAGAGGTTCAAGATGACCTCATTACCCTACACAATAACGCCAGGGGAAACCCTGAAAACCTGACACAGGATGAAACCAAAGCCATCTCAGAATTGAGATAATTAAAAGAGCGGACAAAGGTGGATGGATTGTTCTATGGCCACGGAACGGCCATGGGGACACCGTTTGCCCCAAATTACGCCAATATATTTATGGCTAAAATCGAAAACCAAATCCTCAACAAAGAACAACAATTTTACAAAACACCATTTCTGTGGAAACGATTCATTGATGACATATGCATCATTTGGCCTCACAGTGAAAACGAATTACTGCAATTCTTAGAATATATAAATACAATGCACCCTACAATAAAAATTCGAGATGGATTATTCACACAGTAAAGTGAATTTCCTAGACACAACAGTATTCATAAACAAGGTACGAAAACTTGAGAACAGTCTGTATGTGAAGCCCACAGACATTTGCTCCTTGCTACACAAACAATCATTCCACCCAGAAACTTGCAAACAAAGCATGATACGTATACAGCCAAGCGCTCAGATATCGACGCATAATAACTAACAACGAAACCCTGGAAACCAAATTAGAGCAACTAAAAATTAACCTCATCAAAAGAGGTTACTCTATCCAGGAAATAAACCAACAATTCCAAAAGGTAAAACAACTTTCACAAACAGATGCCCTCTTTGGGAACTCAAAACAAAAAAAAAACAGGGGGGAATCCTCACCTTCATAATACCTTTTGACAAAAATACCTCACAAATCAATAAAATACTACAAAAACACTGGAAAACAATCCATGGAAACAAAACCCTTGACCAAATTTGGCCTAATCAACCTTTTCTGGCACTACAAAGAAATAAAAACATTGGGGACATACTCACACACACAGACTTGAAGAAGGAGTAAGAGGTACGATTCATTTTATCTTTTAGTCACACATGAGATACAAGGTGACCTTGGCCAATGTTGCTAGGAATAAGCAAATTAGAAATTGGAAATAATAACATCTATAACCAATCAATTAAAAAACTAAATAACAACAGATACAATAGTGGATCAGGACGCTGATCTGCTGGGGCATCTGCACCAAAAAACATTCCGATTTAATTGCTCCGAAATGTAAAAATCATTTATTGCAGGAATTGGTTGACAATTTGCGTCTATAAACTCTATATCTATAGTTATCGCATGTTAAAGTGTATATGAATCAAAATTTTTTTTTATACATTTCGAACAAATCGATATCGTAGATTTCATTTTTCTTGGTTTCAGTTTCATATTCCTCGTAGTTTTCTTGAAAACGAGCATCGAAAATCGAATTTTCATTCAAATCATGGCGGCGATTGAGCGCGGTCAGGACGCTTGGTACCATACCTCTGTGACATCAGGTGGTTTACACAGATGAACGAAGGAAGCAAGTGACGTACAGACTGCGTACTGAACCCTTGCAATTCGAAGAAGCTCCGACGAAAGAAACTGGATTGTGAAACATTCTGACGCACATGAGTGAATCATGAAAAATCGCAATTTCTATCCATCAGATATTTCATTTATTTGCGGCTCTAAATAACATCTCGAAAGTAATTTTCTTCTCAAAGGTGATTAAACAAGGTTCGTTATTTTCGTTGTTGTGTTTATCACAAGTTATGCAAGCCAATTAGGCCTTACAGTATCGAAATCCATCCATTAATTAATCATTGTGAAATACCGTAATTTACAGTGTAGACGCAAACAACATCGTCTGCAAAGGCGCTGCTTGTTTAGACACAGTGTTTGCAAGTGAATTTAGGACCAGGCCAAAATTCCAAGATAAACAAATGTAACAGCATACGTACAACAAGGAAGAGCAGCGCGATACGATTCTAGTCACAGTACTGTGTTGCTGGTCTGCCAAATAGAATTCCTTGTTCCAATTACAGCGCCTAGTGTGTCGATGCACGGCAGTTTGCAGACTGGCAAACTGGACACAATTTGTACGAAGGCACAAAACCACTTCGATCTAGCCACCTACAGCAGCGGGCTCGAGCGGGCCTTACTTACGCTACAAGCATGTTGATGCAGTGTCCTACTCGAGAGCTAAAGCTTTGGTGTCAGAAATGGTTGATTTCGATACCAAAAAAAAAAGTTTCCTTCTTCGTGAAGCTGTGCCTAGGATAGTTGGTCTTCCAAGAGATCCAGAAGAAAAACTACAGAGGAAGATAAACGTACATATGGCATTTGCCAAAATTGATCATTCGAATCTTGTTTCTACTTGGTAAAAACATAGCAAAAATTAACAAGCATCTTTGTAGTAAAGTCTAAGAGTGCCTATTCTCAACTATTTACATTGCATACAAAGTACTGTCTACAAGTCTTGCGGTCTTTATGCAGAATCTTTACAACCTGTAGCCTGAGCAGAGGGAAATGTGCTTCCAATCTGGTTGTAGATGCAGGCAGTAAGTGGGCTCAAGTTACCCCATCCTAGGTAGCCAAAACTACACTGTGTAAG
>REGM01000359.1:111625-192220 GCA_004194415.1 Aurelia aurita
ACAGGCAGTTTCCACAATCACTTTGAATATCATATTGTGACTGTGGTGTCAACAAAAAAGAATGACCAGCAGTTTGGGATATGTTTTATTATTTGCCTTTTTGAAGTATCTTTTTCAATTTGATCCAGGATAGAAAAATGATATGATTAATAGTGCTCCATTGGGAGGGATAAAATATGATTGCTAGTGCTCCATTGGGAGGGATAAAATCGAAATAAATGAATTCCTAATTCATCAGGAGTGCTGGATTATTGTTTTTAATATATTGTGAAAAATACTTGCTTCTCTGGAGGTACACCTGGATGAGGATGGTCCACGGTACGACTTTCCGTTTCGTCACTTTTGAGCAGCGGGCCTACTTGCATCCCTTCAAATGTTAGCAAATGTTACCTTGCCATATACACACCCTTACGAACAACGGCATTCCCTTGCGGAAGCCAATAACGCAGTGCTGCATTTGCCACACTGGCACGTAGCAGATAAGAAACAGAAGCTATCATCATTCCCGTCTTGCTAGGTAGGTCTATCTTCGCACAGCCCACCCAATACCAACAGTGGCCTACAGTAACTACACTATTCAGGGCGGAAATCGAGGACTGCTGATTTGAAACTCTCAAAATGAATATTAAAAGAAAAGATTGAAACTCACCACTGGTTGATTGCAACGTATGTATTTGTCTCGAAACTGAGAAGGTCGTATGTCTTCAGGTTCGACCTTCAGGTTCGACCCTCTCACCGCCATCATCAGACTCCTCGACTCCTCGGAAGAAGTCGCTAATAGTTCGTGCTGATAGGGCAAAATATTGCCCACCATATAATCCGATTAACTCTTCTACCGCACTGGATGATGACTGTGCTGTCATAGAGGTATCTTCGCTGCTATCAGACATCTTGTTGGGGCTATTCGCTTACTTCGTGCTTCCATTTTGGTGAACTGCGTACTGATCTTCCTTTGAATGAATCTGTTTGTTTACAATTTGTAAACCACATGATGTCACGAAATTGCTCTCCCACGCCTTTCGCTCCAGACCCCGCGCCGCTTCTCGATGACTTTTGTACTCCCAAAATGGGTGTTTCTTCAAATAATTTTAATTTTTCGATTGCATTTTCGAAATCTTTGCATTTCTTTACGTCAGATTAGTGCAAAAGACATTTCGATACATATACACTTTAATACCCTTTAACAACAACGAATCAACATAACAATCAATTTCATAAATACAAATAAACATACAACAGTCTGACATAAATGATTGATTAAAACCATTCCTATCAAACATACCGAAAACATGCTAGCCGCGGTTCGCTGCGCAAATGGTATATTACAACGGCTTGCTTGGGCTTGCTTGGGGCGGCGCGAAGATGGCGAATAACTCACACCTATCTTTTATTTACATTTTCATTCGTTCATTAGTTTGGATACCGCAATTTCATGTATTATTGTTTCAACAAACCACCCCCTTGTATACAAAGGAGCCAATTCCACCACTTCATCAGTCGCAATACTCTCTTCGCAGCCAGGATGTTGTTGGGCGATCAAGGGCAAGAACAGAAAAATTTCAATCTAGCTTCTATCCTAACTGCATATCTGAATGGAATAAACTTGATCCTGAAATCAGGCTTGCACCGTCCCTCGCTGTTTTCTAGACAAAGCTTTTGTCAATAATTCGCCCCCTGCAAAATCTGTGTTTGGAATAAATGACCCAATAGGCTTATCGTATCTTTCCCAAATAAGGGTCGGTCTCAGTAAATTAAATTTTCACAAATTCAAGCACAACTTTAGGGATACTGTGAACCCAATGTGCCCAACGAACGATGGCATTGAGGATACGGAGCACTTCTTGTTGCTTTGCCCTTCATTTGACATTCGACGACGAGATCTTCTCGCTGGAGTTTCGGAATTATTACGACCATTTTTCCAAATCAACAGCCTTCCCAACAACGTTCTGATACAACTTTTATTGTATGGTGAAAAAAACCTTTCTGATGACGTTAGTTAAACTATTCTTGAGCTTACTCTTAACCCTATCAAGCCTAGGTTATTTGATGATCTAGGAAGACTAGGATGGGGGGGGGGGCTGATTCGGCCGCCCTATTTTATTTCTGTTCTGTACAACATAGAGCTATGAAACTTGGCATGTGTATAGTACATCATGAGATGAAACCAAAAGTGGAATCTATTTTTAGATATGTCATGTGACCTGCTCATGACGTCACAATGTTACATTTTCAAAGTCATAAGGGTTCAGTACTAAAAAATTTCAATCGCTGATTACCAGAAAACGAAAAGCAGTAAGGATATCAGTCCACTTTTTATGTATTCTGTGGTCAAATTGAATTTGCTTTGTAAAAAATATTTGTTAGAAAATGATTACATCATCACACAAAATTCAAATAATGTGCGCATGCGCATTGCAAAAATACGGCGATTTACTCGTCCAAATTTAAAAATAAGTAGTCAGTTCGATAGAGCATCTAAAATAGGTTATATTCCTAGCTTCGTATTGATTTCCCAAGTTCCCGGTAGATTTTATTGGGGTTTATTCAAAATTTGCGGTTGACTTCTTTTGAAAATGAATTTTGTATACCCCCTGGAATGAATTTCATTTTTCTAAAAAATTTATTTTTGGGTGTAAGAAAGATAAAAAGTAAAAGTTAGAAAGTTACAGAGTGGTAAGTGCAGTTAGTACGGATATACAGCAGAAAAGCTGCTAGAGAGGGGGGGGGGGGGCTGATTTCCCCCAGGCTTGATAGGGTTAAATTCATCCACAAAACTGGTCGGTTTGATTAAGATAATTTCAAACCCTTGCAATGCGCCACATAGCCACTATTTGCATTGTTTTTTCTTTTTGTTTGTAAGTCTGTTTCACATTTGATCTAGGGGATTTACAGTGTGCAAGACAATTCTTAGTTATATTGCAAAATAAGAACTCCGACCTGATATGCATGGGTGCAGTGTTTTGTGCGATGGGGATTCTGGACGGGGAGCAATGGCGGCAGCAGTTGTTGTCGTTGTTGTTCTCTCATCCGGGGTTTTTGTTGCCCAGCGACTTGCACCTTTGCTGGCCTGACATCTAATGTGAAACAGGTCTCCAGTATTTATATAGGTATCCTATCGTTCATGTGTAGCTTTTTGTAGTTGTAGTTTAGGTGTAACTTGTTTGTAGTTGTACATTTGTTTGTAATTTCAGTTACATGTTTTTATGTAATGGCCGGGGGGTAGTCATAGTCTTTTGCACTCCCTGGTATCGTCCCTGTAGTGTTGTATAGTTGTATAGTAATTAGAAAGTATAGTAGGTTGTAACATGTATTGTAAAATCTGGCAGTGGATGTCATATGCTCCCCTCTAACCCATATTATCAACTCGTTAATAGATAAAAGCACATTTCCTACACTATGGAAAAATGCCCGAATTGTGCCAATTGGCAAGATCATCAACCCAGCCGAAAAAGGTGATTTTCGTCCTATCTCCATCCTACCTGTACTGTCTAAGATCTTTGAAAGACTAGTAGCAAACCAACTAGTGAATTTTATCGAAACAACGAAGCTATTCAGGGACACTATAACCGGTTTTCGTAAAGGTCACAGTACGGGAAATGCACTCCTGAAAATAAGAGATGACATTAAGAAGGCAATGAAAAGCGGAGAACTGTCACTCCTTGTATTCGTGGACTTCTCTAAAGCCTTCGATACGATTGCTCATGACACACTCATCATGAAAATGCACCATCAAGGTTTTTCCAAAGAATTTCTCTCGTGGATAACAAGCTACCTAACACCCCGTAAACAGTTCGTTCAGATTGATGCAAACATGTCAGACAGTTTACCCACAACATTTGGCGTACCCCAAGGCTCTATCCTTGGCCCCTTGATATTCAACCTGTACGTAAATGATCTGCAAAACCACTTTCAATCCAGCTCAATACAATATGCCGATGATACTACAATCTACGAAAGCTGCAAGGCCAAGGAGATACAGAATGCACAACATCTACTGAATGAATCCTTAGCGAAAGTAAACGATTGGTCTGCTAACAATTCCCTGGCAGCCAACGCATTAAAAACACAATTCATATTATGTGCATCCAAACGGCTGTATGACTTCCATCAACTAAAGGACAAGGAAATCGAGATAACTTTTGGTTCGACGAAGCTGAAGCTAAACAAGGAACCTCGTTATTTGGGAATGTACCTGGATCAACACTTGACTTGGGAAAACCACTTAAAGCATGTCCTCTCCAGTTGTTATGGCAAACTATCTGTTCTACGAAAATTAAAGAACTTTGCACCATTTAGATCGCGTAAAACATTAGCAGAATCATTGATTCTCTCCAAAATCGATTTCAATGATTATGTTTATTCTCCTTTGAGCCAGCTTCAGCTGAAAAAATTGCAACGGCTTCAGAAGGCTGCGGCAAGTTTTGTACTTAAACGTTACGCCCATAAAAAAGATATTTTGAAACTTGGATGGCTACCAATTGCAGAAAGACGGGACTTCAATCTATTAAAATTGGTCTTTAAGGCAATTCACAATACCAATTGGCCAGTGATAAATAAACTTGAACTCCAAACTTGCAACAGAGTATTGCGAAGTAATAATGAAATTCGAATAAAGCCCTCGCTTATACCAGAAATTTTTGAAGATGCCGCAGCGAAATGCTTCAATGCCTTACCTGGACATATAAAATCCCAGTCTAATTTTTCAACATTCTGTCGCGACCTTAAGAAGCATTTATTAGAAAGAGCAAACAATAAACTGGACTAAATTACCTTATTTCTAATCCTTATGTGATTGTTTCTTGTTACCTTTTTAACTTGTAATTATTAACTAGCTTTTAATTTTAGAGTTGAAGAGCCACACTAGCAGTGGATATGCTCGATTTTACCATTATTATTATTATTATTATTATTATTATTATTAATTTAGATGGATATGAAAAAAATACGTCCTTACATGTGGTATTCATGATGATGTTTTGATATGTTGGAAAAGTAGATGATTCATTTTCATTTAAAGTGTCCTTGAAGTCTTCTTTGGTCATCAAAACATGTGGCTTCATTCTCACCAAACATCAATTTCAATTTGAAAACTTTTATTCATTATATCTTTGAAAGAATACAATTATGATGTGTGCTCCACTCTGGAAAAGGCGAAAATTGGACCTCCGATCTGTGACCTCTCTGTACTCCCAGTAATCTTCACAAATAAATTTATGCAATTTTTCTTCCTCAACACATCAGTCATGCACAGGGTGTCTTATCTTCTGGATAATTAATCAAGCAATTTTTCTTTTCGCCCCCTTGGCCTCGTTTTTAAATTTATTCCAATGTTAAATTTCGACCACCCAATTTTTCTCAAAACTGAGACACGTATTGGTCACCCTGTGCTTTTTCTTTCCGTCTGCCAAGTTGCAGTTGGAAAATCGCAATCAGCCGTTGCGTGTAGAGAACTGTATGAATACTAACTGATGGCTGAAAATCTGATTTCGAGCAAAGCCAAAAGAGAATAGAACTCCAATGTGGTAGATGATTATTCACATTGATCTGGCCATGGATTAAACAAAATTGAAGGAGGCTGGCGGAAACATTCTCAAGTTCATCTTTTATGTATTTAGTGCAGAGTTCATAAGAGCGAAATGGATCTTACAGCAGATAAGTCCTGATAATTATGACTGTAAACTGGAGATTTGAGAAATCAACCCACTGTACTGTATCAAATATTTACTTTTGGCCTGATTTAAACTTTTATTTTATATTTATTTACAGCTATATCGGCATGGTGACAGGTCTCCTGTTGGGGCATATCCAACTGATAAATATCAGGAGAGCTTTTGGCCAGATGGCTTTGGAAGATTAACCCAGGTTGGATTTATATTCTTTGCCATTTATATTCTTTTGAGAACTCCCCTTAACTGTGCACCACCCTCTCAAAAAAATTAGCCTACATCCCACTGCTTTAGCAAGTATATGAGTATTGAAGAAGGGGAATTATGATAGGTGTGGGAGTGAAGTGTCAGGAAATCTGATCTAGGATTTCAGGCCTGTTTTCAAGGATATTCACGCCCGACAACACCTCTCTCGAGGAGTTCAGCCTCGTTTTGACGCCCCTATACAAATGTATAGGAAAATGACCGGAAGTGAATATTTTCGACGACTTTGAACGTTTCTTGCAGGAACGCGATATTACTTGTCCGTTCTACTTTAATTTTAAAAGATGGAGAATTTATCTAAGAAATGTTTGAAACAAAAATTGTTTTGATCTAAACTTCCTGGTAAAGCCCACGCAATTTGATAAGAGTGGTGGTCTTATTTTCAGAGAAATGCATCCATATTTAGATGAGCTTTTTCGAATTCATTGTTTTTAAATGGAATGCAGCGCCTCGAAGACCATGACATTTGGAAAGTATTGGAAAGTTGGAAAGAAGAAATTGTTTTGAAGCGGCGTGGTGTTGCTGCAGCTTGCTGGAGGGAAATTCATCATTTTAAATAAAGGAAGAAACTACTTTGAAGGGTGCAATTGCATCGATATTAGCACTGGTGAAGGACAAGGTCTNAAAATCAAATGAACTTCGAATGTGATGAATTCAGACAGGTTTAACCTTTGTTTTCTGACTAAAAAATGGACAAGTTTGGGCAAGGAAGCACGTAAAGTTAACGAAGGTTAACCCGTCATGGCTCTCGAGCAACAATTGCCTTTGAAAATTGTGGGAAAACGGCAAAGGCTACAGCAAAACAGCCACCATTTTTAGAAACTAGATGCATACAGCTATTGCGTTATATCTCCAAATTGAGAATTCCTGCCTGTGAAAAGAAAATATTGGACTGTGAAAAATTTTTGGGTAAATTTAGGCCAAGAAAAGTTGATTTTGTCGAAACAGCCAGCCCAAGTTCAAGACGAGAAAAATACAAGTTTATTTCGACAACAATTGGTAAAACGTGGCAAAATAGGACAAGAAAGCATCGAGGAATCCAAAACTTTGAACAAAATTCCCATGAAACCAAGGACAAACTTTAAATTTAAGAAAAAGTCTGCTTACCTGCTGTGCTGCATCCCGAGTTGGTAAACAGAGTTGTCCTAGGCCTTTGAAAAATATGAAGAACCAAGAAGCTTTGAGTCCAAAATTCTCAAAGAAGTTGAAAAACCGAAGAAACAGCTATTGTGTTATATCTCGATATTTCGCTTTGGGACACTTGGGACGCCTGCTGACGCCATTTATCGCAAAATTTCACTTTCGCGCCACAGCTCTCTTGCAACAGAGGCCGGAAGTGACGTCAGAATTCAGGCTTGGTGTTGTCGGGCGTGGATATTGAGATGAAGCAACTTTATAGTTGTAATTTGTAATCTCGCTTGTAATTTGAGAATGATTCAACCAAGTTTTAACAAGCTAAATTTGTGTATCTAAGTTGATATGTTAGCTATCCAAAGAAAAACAGTGTATAGGATTCTAATAAATGGCTTGAAAGCTATTAGTCCAGGAGGAGAAAAAGATGGAAGAAAAAGTAAAAGTTTCCGTTTGGTAAGAAAAAGATCGAATTTATATGAATGAGTGATTTTGGTCAATTTTGGGGCGCTGATTACGAAAATCAATGTTATACGGCGAATATCCGGGGCCTTCAACCTCGTTTTCATGAAAAAGCCTCGTTTTCGTGAAAACACCTAAATCACCTCATTACGAGGCTCTGTTTAATTTTATTGTCTAACAATGGATAAAGGATGACGGAAATATGATAAATGTAACTTTTCGAAACTAAAAATAGACTATTGTGACTTCCGGTCACGTGATATTTGAGTCACATGACTAAAAACAATAAGAATGGGAAAGTCAACCTTAATGAATTTCTGGCTGAATTTTCAGCGTTAGAGTAATTATTCTATGCCTAGGAATTCGTCCAACTCATATTCATCTTCAAAAATGTGACAATGGCTGTCTATATTGTCATCAGTGGTCTCTTGGACCGTTCATCTGCCCTTCTTAGAAGCAATTGTGACTTCATACACAACGATTTTGTCCAGATATTCCATCTCCAGTATCAGCTGGTCCACATTTCCGTAAATAAATTCGTCGTTTGAAGTCAATCTCCAGCTATCTGTGGCAAAGTATCATCAACGATAGGTCGATATATGACTGCATGATCTTTTTCTTATCTCTACCAAAGACGTTTTCTTCTAACGTCATTGTCTCATTGCAATCTCTGATAACCATACAGGCAGCAATATGTCCCAACTATATGCCAGAATCAAGAAGTGGGTATTAACAATTGCTTAAATTATCCATTGCTAGCAGTATCACTTGCTTCGACCACGTATTATTGAGCTCTTCTGGATGCTGCTGTTGATAACCTTATTTTAGTTTTTATAGATTCATCAGAAGACAGAACTCTGTATTCATAATTTCAAGAACGCGCTGCTGCTATGATTGGAAGGCTCTTTAGGAAATGGAAAGATCAGAGAAAATGCTACAAATGTTTTTTATCATATATCCAAGAAGTTACAAAAATTGTGAATATTGTTAGCTATAGTTTCACACATATCAGAATTGATCTGACTTACTTGCCGAGATCTGATCCCAGCATCAGAGCTTTCCTTGGAAATCGTTAAAAAGGGGGGAATATCTTTTCAACCTCATCTTAAAGCAAAACAAGGATGCAAAACATGCTTATAATCTTTTTAAAGAAGATCTATTGCAGCAAAATAGCACAACATGATGTGATGGATGTACACGGGCTCCAAATCAACCATTAAGGTACAAATAAGAAGCTCATTACACTGTTAAGGACAGCAAATCTGCCTAAAGATTAGACAATGCTGATTCGTTTGCTATCAGATGATTCGATTTCTTATAATTCTCGTCGCCTATCACCTCGAAAATTTTACTGCAATGATCGACAATGTCATCGAGAAATGTAGGAAGATCTACGAGAGATCATATTGTATCAAGATCCAGCAACAATTGTACATATACATGTACATATACTAACGGATTAGCATGTACATATACTAACGGATTAGCATGTACATATACTAACGGAGGCTATGTATAATGTAAGGTTTTTTTCTAAATAATTATAGTGGATAGCGATGAAACAGTGCATAGCATTTTAAATAGCATTTGGAGCCCTCGAGAACTGGATTGAATGATCCAGACGAATATTGTTGACAAGCGTGGACCTCAAAAGTCACGGACTTATGGCCATGAAAAAGCCCGCGAAGTCGGCGAGGTCCGCGGTTTCAACCTAGCCCATGTTTTGCCTGTCTTTGTGGTTATTCGACTACAGTCAGTCATTTATTTTAGAAGAAAACATTTTAGCAGAGGTACAAGAAAGAAAATAAAATCATCGATCTATCTGTAGCATCAAGCTCTCTTATTTCACATAAGCATCAATGTTTCCATTTCCTACAAAACCCTCTGATCACAGCAGCAGCGCATTCTTGAAATCATGAATACAGAGTTCTGTCTTCTGATAAATCTATGAAAACTACAATAGGGTTATCAACTGAGCTCAATCATCCGTGGTCAAAGTAAGTGATACTGCTAGCAATGGATAATTTAAACTATTGTTAACATCCACTTCTTGATTCTGGCAGATAGTTGGGACTGATTGCTGCCTGTCTGGTTATTGGAGACTGCAATGATACAATGGCGTTAGAAGAAAACGTCTTTGGTAGAGATACGTAGAAGATCATGCAGTCATATATCGACCTATCGTTGATTCTACTTTGCCACAGATAGCTGGAGATTGACTTCAAACGATGAATTTATTTACGGAAATGTTGATCAGCTGATACTGGAGATGGAATATCTGGACAAAATCGTTGTGTATGAAGTCACAATTGCTTCTAAGAAGGGACATATGAACGGTCCAAGAGGCCACCTGATGACAANCCAGACGAATATTGTTGACAAGCGTGGACCTCAAAAGTCACGGACTTATGGCCATGAAAAAGCCCGCGAAGTCGGCGAGGTCCGCGGTTTCAACCTAGCCCATGTTTTGCCTGTCTTTGTGGTTATTCGACTACAGTCAGTCATTTATTTTAGAAGAAAACATTTTAGCAGAGGTACAAGAAAGAAAATAAAATCATCGATCTATCTGTAGCATCAAGCTCTCTTATTTCACATAAGCATCAATGTTTCCATTTCCTACAAAACCCTCTGATCACAGCAGCAGCGCATTCTTGAAATCATGAATACAGAGTTCTGTCTTCTGATAAATCTATGAAAACTACAATAGGGTTATCAACTGAGCTCAATCATCCGTGGTCAAAGTAAGTGATACTGCTAGCAATGGATAATTTAAACTATTGTTAACATCCACTTCTTGATTCTGGCAGATAGTTGGGACTGATTGCTGCCTGTCTGGTTATTGGAGACTGCAATGATACAATGGCGTTAGAAGAAAACGTCTTTGGTAGAGATACGTAGAAGATCATGCAGTCATATATCGACCTATCGTTGATTCTACTTTGCCACAGATAGCTGGAGATTGACTTCAAACGATGAATTTATTTACGGAAATGTTGATCAGCTGATACTGGAGATGGAATATCTGGACAAAATCGTTGTGTATGAAGTCACAATTGCTTCTAAGAAGGGACATATGAACGGTCCAAGAGGCCACCTGATGACAATATAGACAGCAATTGTCACATTTTTGAAGATGAATATGAGTTGGACGAATTCCTAGGCATAGAATAATTACTCTAACGCTGAAAATTCAGCCAGAAATTCAATAAGGTTGAATTTCCCTTTCTTATTGTTTTCAGTCATGCGACTTAAATATCACGTGACCGGAAGTCGCAATAGTCTATTTTTAGTTTCGAAAAGTTACATTTAGCATATTTCCGTCATCCTTTATCCATTGTTAGACAATAAAATAAAACAGAGCCTTGTAATGAGGCGATTTTAGGTGTTTTCACGAAAACGAGGCTTTTTCATGAAAACGAGGTTGAAGGCCCCGGATATTCGCCGTATAACATAGATTTTCGTAATCAGCGCCCCAAATTGACCACAATCCCTCATTCATATAAATTCCATCTTTTTCTTACCAGACTTCTCCTCCTGGACTATATAGGCTTTCAAAAGCCTAAAAATTGTTCTGTTTCATCCGGTACAATCTTGATTTGTCTACCTTCCGGTTTGATTTGTCTACCTACATGTTTGAAAATTCGTTATCAAGAGAATACTTGAGATATTGGAATGAACCAAAGTTTGGTTGATATCCGAAAGGCTGAAGTATTTTTTGTGATTTTTCTTTTATTTTTCTCAGTATCGTAAATATACGTAAAATTGGATTTATGAAAACTCCTTTACTTCGAAATGCGCGAAAAAAGGACAAGTAATCTCCTCACTTAGAACAACATGCTATTACATTTTCTTTCCTTCAAGGCTTAAAAAATTATTTTTACAAAATCATCAGATCATATACGTTATTGCCTTTATAGAGATTTGATTCTTAACTCCTGAGGGGAGTGAAATGTGTTTGAGTCAGGAAATTGTTTCTAATCTTGATCGAAAATTTCGTAGTTATGGATATTTTTTAAATTAAAATTTTACCCATATTTCCAATGCTCAGTTAAATAGTACAAAAATCACAAAAATACTTCAGCCTTTCGGGTATCAACCAAACTTTGATAGATTCCAATATCTCAAGTTTTCTTCGCATGACGAATTTTCAAACATGTGAAGTTCTTTTTGGTCGATTCGGTAGTTTCATGTACGACGGATCGTTTTATCACAGAAAGGTTAGCTTTGATGTTAAAACTTATTTTGTTGAGATTAGTTATATCGTTCTAGCGTCATGGGCTATTTTGTCTGGAAGCTGTTTTTGAACATGCTTGAAGAAGGAATTGATCACATGTTGTAAAATTTTACGCTTAGACTTCGCGACGGCTAGTATAACCAGTTCGTTTGCATATGAAAGCTTTATTTAAGCTTTTCAAGATTTATTATGCGGTTCTCACTGTTGCAAAGATGGAAACTGTCAAGACTTTGGCTTACATTTTTGTCTTTTTCAAGCTCCTCCAAAAACAGCTTCCAAGCAAAGTCATCGATGAGTCTTCAATGGTATGGCCGATTTTGACAAAAATTTTCGGATCTAATTAAAATTTTTTGCTATAATGTGAGTTAAAATGCGTTTAAATTGGAGGAGACTCTATGTCTGTATGTTCTGGCTAAAGCTGAAATTTATTTCCATTCACTTTCTCATTGTTGTTTTTATTCTCACGTGAACAGCTTGGTATGAACATGGAGTATGAACTTGGAATGTTTCTAAAGAATCGCTATATCATGAATAAGAAATTTATCAATGAATCATATCTTCACAAAGAGGTAGGTATCGATTTGAAACAATTTTAGAATAGAATAGGCATCAAATCTTTTTAAAAAGATCGCACAAAATTGTTAATGCATCTTCTGTTTGATCTAAATGCTCGAAAGGAACTTCATGTACTTTGCCGTAATTCTATATGCGAGATTTTGATATCTTGATTATTTTTAGAATTACAGCGTTTGCGTTTTATTGGAAGAATTCATGAAAACTTTCGAAAAAAATAATTGAAATCATCTTAAATCTTGAATTAATTGAGGAAAAGCGATCCAATCTTCTAGAAAACCGCAGTTTATTGGTGTGTTTGATTGGTACCAATTCTGAAAACGGTAGAGTTGATAGACTCGGAATTTGTGTTTGATTGACTCCGAAATTATCAAAACGGTAGGCTTTGTAGGTTTGGAAGGCCTTCTGAACCTTCTGCTCCTAAAGGCAGAAGGTTTAGCAGACCTTGTTCTTGTTTTCATTAGCGAATCGCAACGGTGAATCCAAAACCTGCTGTTTTAAAGATTTTTGTGTCTGATTGGGGAATATATTTCGGTTTCTGCGAAGTCTGCTATTTTTAAAATTTGGTAGGTTTGGAATTACCAATCAAACACACCCTATGAAGGTCTATGATATGATGGTAAGCAGAAATTTATAGCTTTTCTGGTTTACGATTTAGCAATTTGATGACATCACAACCTCAAAACTGGTGAAACATAGAAGCAAGGAGGCTGTAATTCTGGGCGTCAGGGAATTGTTTTACCATAATCGCTTGCATTCCATGATAAATCAACCAATCAAACAAATCAACTGAATTTCTTCGAGACGCGGAGGCAATCTTTGCAATTTCTTATGAGACGTTCATATTGAATATTTTTTATATTCCATTAAAATTTACAAAAATCATATTACTGATTACACTACCTACAAACTACTTTACAATTCTACAAGTACGATACCACGAGGAGCAAAAGACTATAACTCCCCCATGGCCATTACCCGAAAAAGGTTAAACTACATACAATTACGCATAAATACTACAACGATTAAAAACTAATGAAGACTGTACTAGAGTCTGTCTAACATTAGATATCAGGTCAGGGTTGCGATAACTCAAAATGGTGTCGCTAGCAAAACTCTTTTTGTTGTTTTATCATGGACATCTAATGTGAAACAGGATTTACAAGCAAAAAGAAAATTTACGTTAAGAGACTTGGTGGTTGCTTGGCATGTAACTGAAATTTGAAATGATTTTAGTCAAAGCGATCAGTTTGGTGGATAAAACGTTAAGTCAATTCGAGTATGTTTCTGTTCAAATCATTAGAAAGGTCTTGATCACCATATAATAAAAGCTGCGTCAGAACATTGTCTGAAAGATTGGTGATTTGGACAAATGGTCGTGATAATTCAACAATTCCGGCGAGAAGATCTCGTCGTTGCACATCAAAAGAAGGGCAGAGCAACAATAAGTGCTCCGTATCCTCAATGCCATTGCTCGTTGGGCACATTGGGTTTATGGTATCCCTAAAATTATACTTGAATTTGTGGAAGTTTAACTTGCTGAGACCAACCCTAAGTTGAGTAAGATATGATAATCCTATTGGATCTTGAATTCTAGAGACATATTTTTCAGGGGGGGGGGGGTATTATTGATAAAAGCTTTTCTTAAAAACAGCAAGTCTCAGCAGGTTCAAGTTTATTCCTTTCGGATAAGCAGTGAGGATAGCAGCTGGACTTGAATTTTTATGTCCTTGCCCTTATTCGCCCAATTACATCCTAATTGCGAAGTGGGTACTGCGACTGATGAAGTTGTGGTATTGGATCCATTTTATACTTAGGGCTTAGATTATTTATAAACTTGTAGAACAACGTAAGGCGTCTACTCCATGTTCGGGAACTTAGCGGCTCCCAGCTAAGCTCTGCGTACAGCTTCTCTCGCGATGTTCCTCTCCATGTTCCTGTTACAGCTAAAGCAGCAGAATACTGAACAGACTCTAACTTTTCCATAAAATTTGGTAAAATGATATTTTGATTTAATTCACATACTTTAGCAGGAATATGGTAAGTAACATCTCCATAGCCCAGTTGGGGTCGCACATAAAGCTTATATAATTCGTTTAGGGTATGCCTGGGCAGATATTTGGAGAAATATTTCAGCAAACCAATGCCCTTTCTTGTTTTAGAAATAGCTGATTTGATATGAGCTAAAAAAGAAAGCTTTGAGTTCCTAAATGTTTATGTTCGTTTACTTTCTTCACAGTTATGTTGCTAAAGAGGATCACTGGTTGATCAATTTCAATCCTCTTCTTTCAAAATATTTCTTCAACAGCTTGTTTTTGCGGATCAGGATTAAATGACATTCTCCAATCGTGAGCCCACTGTCTTATCAACTCAAGGTCATGATTTATATCATTTGCAGCCGTATTGGAATCTTCAACTACCGTGAACAACGAAGTATCATCAGCAAATAACTTAACATTACACTTCAAACCTACAGCTAGATCATTTATATACACGAGGAAAAACAAGGGTCCTAGAATACCGAGTGTCCTAAAAAAGTATAAGCATTTGAACAGTTTCTGCGGAAGAGCCTAAATTCCGAATTTTGTTATTTAAACGTTGTGATGTAGATGAGATCTTAACTTGCAGTTTGCGACCTCGCATGACCAAATCAGATTTGTATTTGTAGAGTTATTTACTTAACCCTATCTGGACCGGGCTTTTCTGAGCATCAATTAACCCCCCCCCCCTCAGAACTCCGAATTGACAAGGTCTAGGAGAAAGAAAATTGGCCATCTTATGTAATTTGATGCGAAAAGTCCGAATTTATAATTTATTTTACTCTAATTGTTGTATATTCGATGACGTCATCATTTTTCTTTGTTTTATGCCAAAAACAGTACTATTACAGATTTGACTGTAAAATCTCACTCGAGAGGAATACTATGCTTATTGGAACTGTAATTGATAGATAAAATATCAAATTCTCATAAAAAGATAATTTTTTGAAAAAATAATGAATTCTGTAAACCTATATTTATTACCTAAATTCATTATATATATGACGTCATCAATGACGTCATTTCTTAGAAAAACAATAAGATTAACTTTTTTTCCACATTCTCTTATTAATTCATGGTTGAACTGAAAATTTCATCCAGTTATCTTACTTCTGTCAAGAATTATCTTACTTTGAAGTTATAAAGGGTTTGACCATGGGCGGTAGGAGACGCGTGGATTGCTTTTTGAAAAATATTGTGGTCATAGGTTGGGGTTATTAAGATTAAATTAGCCGCGATGTTTTGGAGCGGCTTCCTGTTATTTTGTAGCCACTTGCGGTTAACCCGGCAGACGCTAATCTGCCCATCGACTCTAAAAATTAGCGTCTGCCGGGTCAACCGCAAGTGGCTACAAAATAACAGGAAGCCGCTCCAAAACATCGCGGCTAATTTAATCTTAATAACCCCAACCTATGACCACAATATTTTTCAAAAAGCAATCCACGCGTCTCCTACCGCCCATGGTTTGACCGTAAAACAAACAAGATATTAAAACTACTCTCTCAGAAAATTATTATATTTCAAAAACTACATGAGATATCTTGAAGAAATGTGGATAGAAGATGCTAAATAGATAGTTAGGAAAAGTCACTAAAAATTATAAGCCTAGAAATTAGCAAAACAGAATTACCCAGACAAACATGGTAGGGGGGGCTAATTTAGCCCCCCGGTCCAGATAGGGTTAAACATGCAAAATTTCTGAGGCTGCCTAAGACAGATGGGTATTGAATTATGCTACTACTTACTCATCTATGCGTAATTTGAAAGCGTTTTTGAGGCAGATCAACCATTAAACTTTCTATTCTGAAAGTTTGTTGATCAATTGAACTATTTTTTCTTCTTTATTGCTACCTAGCATCCGAAGGTAGTTTTTAGGACACTGAGAAACTAAGCTTATCGAAGCAGTGTCCTGGTCCTTCCTCTCGATGTGACCACACCTCGCGATTCCTTTAGCCTGGAATTACAGAGAGTTGGCGACTCTCCTCACTCTACATAGCAGGTTCGACAGGGCGTGGGCGCGGACTCGAACCACCAACCCTCAGGTTGGTAGTCAAGCGCGCTACCATTGAGCCATCCCCGCTTAAATTGACAACTTAAATTAAATTGAACTATTATATGAATTAAATAAAATGACAAGAGGAGATGCAGTTAAACTTTAACAGTTCACAGAGTAACTTTGCAGGACTGAAGGGGCTTTCTCAAGTAGTGTGTTCAACCACCAAAGGAACTTCTCATTTCGTTTCAGTTGTGGTTATTCAGTCATAAAAAACGAAATATTCAGGCTTCAAAATTAGTGAAAATATCTTTCATTGCTCAAAAAACTTCCAAAAAATTATTTATTGTTGAGCTGCCCCAAAAATTCTTTCAAATTTCACATAGATAGTAGTAGCATAATTCAATAACCATCTGTCTTAGGCTGCCTCAGAGATTTTGCCTGTTTAAATGAATTACTCTACAAATACGAATCCGATTTGGTCATGCTAGGTCGCAAATGGTAAGTTAAGATTGCATCTATATCATCACGTTAAAATAAAACATTTCGAAATTGAGGCTCCTCCGCAGGAACTGTTCAAACGCTTATACTTTTTTTGGGACACCCGGTAGAGCCTGGGGGCTGGGGCACCCCTGCTGAAATATCTCCCCAATTAGAACTCTGTCCATCCAGAAGAGCTCGCTATTGTCGATCCTTGAGAAAATTTTGGATTAGAGAAAGAAGTTGTCCTGAGACACCACATCGTCTTATTTTATAAATTAGAACATCGTGCCATACCCTATCAAATGCTTTAGAAATATCAAGATACACAGACCGGACATCAAGAGGAGGATTACAGTCAAGTGCTTTAAGAATTGTAGGTGTTATCGGGAGTAATTGGTTGACTGTTGATCTCATAGACGAACACCTGATTGATTTGGGTCCAGTACATTTCATGTAACTACATGCTTGTATAGAGAATCGTATAACAGTTTTTCGAGTATTTTGCCAAAAATTGGTAAAAGAGAAATAGGACGGAAGTTACCCTTCAGATTTCTCTCGTATGTCTTATGAACTGGCACTACATTTGCATATTTGCATATTTTGGGAAACAAACCACGTCTCAAACAATTTGTGAAAATTATCTTAAGGTTACTGTAACCCTTCAAGCAGCGATTAAGAAACTCTATTTTCCACGGCCGTTCCTTAAACTGTACAAAACAAAATTATATGTTATTCAAAGCAGAATTAAACGCGGAATACCATAAACATATAAGCAGTTGATTAAATAAAAACGCATATAATTTATTCCAGATTTTAGGCGAAATCGACCACTCTTGCGAAAAAAATCTTGGTGTACCCCATTGGCCATTGTCCGACCAAGACTACCTATTTACCAAAGACTTAAAGTGCCTATGAAATGAAATTTTACACACCGTTTTTTTATCAGAATTGGAAACTTCTACATGTCATTGCGTCGCAAAACGAAAAATAACTCGAAAATTCGCATTAGAAGTCTTATTTTAGGGGTTTCAAAAACAGTGAGTATGATTGACAGAGCATAAAAATCTGTGACGTCACGATGTTTGCATCTCGACTCAACCTTCACAACAACATAACATAACTCGCATGCGGCCTACTATTTGCAACGCAATAATCACAACTTTCTAACCGTCGTTTTAACTGTAATTTACGTTTTAAACATGTCGGAAAGAGCTGAATCTAGTTCAGAAAGCAGCAACGCAAGTGGAGCAGAACTCGGGGCTGTGAATACAGTCACGATCCCTTACCAGGATGAACCTTTGGCGCCTGTGGGTCAAGTCGGAGAGGAAGGCGGCCATGAAGAGGGCCTACAGTTTGAGGAAGAGGATGACGAAGATGGGATTCCTTTGAGAACTATTGAAAGGAGATTCGACAGAATACAGAGTGTTGACGAATGGTATGTAGAAATTGAACGTTTGAAAGTTATTTGGTTTGCTGGTGGATCTTGTTTTGAAACTACGAGTTAGGTCATCTTGGAGTGGACTTGGTTAGGCCATAATAGGCCCAGGCCTCAGGAAAATGAATCTAAGGCTTTAGAGGTCTATGATTCTCCAAATCAATAACCCACAAGGTACAAGACAGGAATTTGACATGAAAATATTTTAGAATATGTGATGATTAAATAAACCAAATTTGTTTTCACCCCCTGCACATTACAGCAAAGCGACGCCCTGCATATATTACAGCAAAGTGACAGATAGAATTCATTTGAATTTCAGGTGTCAATGTGGACAGTGCAGGGTTCAGAACTTGGCAGGTGCACGGGAGTTCCGGTGCTGTTGGGAGGTACATCCGGCGATGGGAAAATTGACATTTGATGGCTCCATAGAGAGGATCAAATGTGTGACTTTACATGAGGATTACTTGGCCCTGACACATCAAGCAGTCCTAAAGCAGGTTGGTCCACTCCTCAAAGACAGAAAGGGACGGGGATACAGGCGAAGAGGCAATCAAACCGAAAATGAGTAAGTTGTGCTGCCATCTGTTATAAAATACTTTTAACTTGTTAAAACTGAATTCTCCAAGTCACATGTTAATTTGGCTTTCGTCAAATAGTTCACAATCTCCACTAATCAACACTGCCCATCTTACCCAAGCTGACCCATTTTCCCCTTGCATGAACCTACGCTCATACGTATTGCAATGTACTTATATTTTGCCCTCTATGAGAAAAGTAAACAGTAGGTGCATCACACAATGCACAAGTAGGAGAAAAGAAGAACTTCAACCAACAAAATAGACAGAGATAACAATTTCAAGTTCAATTTCATTTAAATGACTTATTGCTACTTTTTCTACAAATAACAAATGATCCCATTCAAAACCCCTCCTCTTGAGCCACCTCTAAATAAATCAATTTATTTTCGATTAATAAGCAAGTGCATTAGCGCTTATAAAATTAAATTTATATGTATGTATGTATGTATGTATGTATGTGTGTATGTATGTATGTACAGTATGTATTACAACTTACAAACTTTCACAAAATTATTGTGCTACCATCGGAGGCCATAGGTTGTACTTATGAGGTCTTATTCTTTGAAATATAAAAACAATTAAACATACATACATCCCATGTGATATAGTTCAAAATGAGAATATATTATAATCACTTCGTCCTAGTCTGATATTTCTCTATAATGATATGCAAATTAAATTAAATTTCTGTGAAAAGAAAACAACAGAAACAAAGTCTTACTTTCCTTTGCAGATATGCTCGTGCAGTTGCATACAGATGGCTTGTGAGATGGATTTTTGGGCAAATGGGCTGGGATAACACTAGACCTCTCCCAGCATGCATTTACCAGGAAATAAGGTCTAGATTCCCAACTGGAGGTGCAACAGGCTACACTACAACTGAAGAACGTGAATAGGAGCTCTTGAGACACAGACAATTGCATTAATTTTCATTTTTATGTTAACTTGCACCACCCTAATTAAAGTCTTGTTTCATCTTTTTGATTAATGTCTGACGTTCCCAATTTGATGGGTGTAAGGTGATAAATTATATGTCATTATGACTTTGCTTTTGAAGTCAATTTCAACTGTCAAAATGCAACGATATAACAAAAAAATTAATGTTATTCATCTTCAGTCACATTAGGATAGTGTCCGCGAGGATGACCTTTCATTGGGTGGTGACATTTCTTACAATGGCGTATATTCCGTTGCCTTGCATTTGTTGCTGCCTCTTCTGCCTGTCTGTTTGCCCGTTGATTTTCTTGCAGTTGTAATTGTTCCTCCACTGAAAAAGAATTGCCATAAAAAATACTGTGCTCCTTACATGCTCTGTGAAGTAAACTAAAGTCTCTGTAGCATATTTATGAATTTTTTAAAGTGGCAGATGGATGTAGATTATACCATAAATCCTGAAATCAGCACCCCTTCAGATATAAATGGAAACAGTCTATCGATCAAAACTCTCATTTCCACATTGATGACCACAAGTCTTGAAGTTTCAAATGAAACATCACAATTGTATACTTTAAATGCCAAGCTTTGATAAAAGATTGATATATTGTAATCTGTTCTTAGTAATAAGTTCTTAGGACATGCCCTTGCCATTTAGCTTGAAAAACATCAAAATTTTACCATTATTGATTTGACCAGTTTACATAACAATTTCGATAAACATTTCATACAAATAAATATGCAGGCAAGTTATCTGACCAGTACATTTACGTTATTCAGAATTGTGTACCAATTTCTGGACAAGGTTGGTTCTAGGGCCTGGTGGGCTACCCCTACCCCTACATGGCACTTCTTTTGGCCTTTTTGATACTAGCTTCTTTTTGTTCGGTTTGAGCAGGCTTCATTGACGTAAGAGAAATTTTCTTTGTCCTACCATTCATTCTTATTGCTAACTATTTATAAATGGAACAGTGAAAGGATTGGTATTTTTTAATTTCACCACCAGCATGCACGCGATCAGCTGATCACGCGATCATGCATCTCTCCTCTCTTTCTAAGCACCCTAGAGCCATTTTCATTTGCCAGCGTAATGATTTTGTTTGCGTTAAGTGCTAAATAAATGCCTTTTACTTATTTGAAATCTTTGTGACTTGCAGAGATCAACATTATAAAACTTCTGCTGTACTAAATCAAAAGACATCGGTTGCGTGACGAGAGGGTGAAGAAAAAATTGCTCGAATGAATGAAGTGGCCTAACTAACCTGTCGTCTCTCCCGTGCTGTAGGTTCCCTATCTTCAGTGGCCACAACTACTGTATCCTCTGTAGGAACTGCATCAGGCTGCAAGGTCTTGTTGAAAGAGACTCCTTCCACTCCTATGTCTTGCCTTCTCGTGAAGCAAGTCGGCTTGAAATGGACCGAGCAAAGATGTGATGACGGTGTTGGCATAAAGTTAGGCCGATGCCTGCGAACAAAGTTTATCCATTTCTTTCGTCTTTCCTCGTTCCTTGGGAACTTATGTACCGAAACTCCATGTGTATAGCTAGTGTTTCGACAACTTTGATCGTTTGAGGCACCAGCGACGCAATAGTTTCCTCCGCGTTTCGCAGTTGTTCCGATAGCAACCTCCATGTTAGTGTACTAGCCCTTTGGGAGAAGTTGGCTGTCTGTTCATAATTGCAAACATCGTGACGTCACAGAAAGCCGAGCTTTGTATCACGCGATCACGCGAAAACACGATTTTCAAATACAATTTTCGAGTAGTTCCCTTTTGTCAAATTCACTGAAACCCCCATCATTCGGATCAGAAAATTTTGCTCTACAAGAATAAGTCAATTTCGAAGAAAGTGAAATTTCATTTCATAGGCACTTTAAGGTCCAGAACTGCAAAAGAGTGTCACGAATTTTTATTAAAACGTATTGTCTTGAAATAATGCAATTTTAGATTAATGTTAATATTTGAAATGTCTTTTTTAACTTTCAAGCCCTTATAAAAGTCGGACCAGTGGATCTATCATAAATCACTGACACGCATTTGTAGTTATATGCTTTGTGAACCTGTGTGCCATGTGTCAAGCGATTTGATTGACCCGTTAGGTACACCAAGATTTTTTGGTACCCACGAGTACCCCGGAATCTTGTTTCGAGAAATCAGGCTTTTATCAAATTGAAGCAGAACGCGCGGGAAAAAACGGTTATGCTTGAAAGTGCAAACATAAAGCCGCAGGTCAAGCAATAAAGCATTAGCGCGGTCTTGATCAATCGTTATATCAATAAAATAGCAGCACGGAATGTTATGAATATAGCTGCAAGGTCAAGTGAGTTTACTTTAATCCCCTGATGTCTATTCCCGCAATTTTTGAGAAATATAATTGCTTCTTTTAAAATGCACAAATTTCCCAGTAATTGTGGTTCTTTCTGGAAGAGAGTTGGTTAAGACGGTACTCAAATACTTAAACCATCAGATTATGACGAAAATGAAAAATCTAGAATTTTGTGTCTGAAGGGATTCAGACACAAAAGTAGAATAATCAGTAACCTTAAGTGGAATAATTAATGAAGCATCATTTAATTTTATCATCCTTAATGTTGAATATTCCCTGGCGTCATATGTAGCGCAATCTTCTATTCTACTTGCTAGATGAAAGACCAACGTTTTTTTGCAATTCTGCCCTCAGTTGTTTGAGCACTGAAAATATAGGTTATTTAAGTTTTACGAAGAATGTTTGGTTGCAAAATGCGCGAAAAGGGCCGTAAAGCCTCTATCAAATCGTCAAAATCTCTTCGCAACCGTCCGCAAATACATTTCATCTCCCACAAGAGTTACGAAATCAAACTTTAACGAAAGTTTGCGATCATATACTTTACCAATCTTGATGTCTTAACCCTTTAGAGAGATGAAATATACTTATTGTCCTGTGAGAGGAGCTTCTTTACGATTTATCGAGGGTTTTAGACCCTTTTAAAGGCAGTATTTCGTATAAAAAGAAACAATTTTTAAACATCTCTTTTTTCTTTTATTATACGAAAGGCCAATAGTGACCTTTTTACTTGCTAGAAAAGGGGCTTGGATCGAACGTCCAAATCTGGTAAAGTTTGAGAAGGAAAACAAAAGCACGATCCCCGTTCTAAGTAGAAACACTGCTAGCTGTGGCATGAAGTTGCTTCGGATCTCAGAACACTTTTGAGAGAGTTAATCATAGATAACTTAGCTCAAATTGAGTTACGAATGTTGCAGTTTATACACAGGCAACTTTGATTCGCCTTCTGGCCTTTTTCTCGTTGCTTTCGTTCATTGTTAGCTGATTTCTTTTATGCAACTGTCTAGGCCCATATGTAACCAAAACACAGCGATATTTCAGCAAATCTTTTCCACCTATTTTTAAGTATTTTGAGGCCTTCGCCTGATATGTTGTGCCCAAATTCGTTCGATAGGTGTATGCAAGTGTATGTGTTTCCTCCTCTACGTTTTGTAATTTTATCAATAATCATATCGGAACAACATTTCTTTTCATTTGAATATGACGGTTGAAAACAACAAACTTCGATTCGCGAACTCGCAAAATTAAACCTTTGCATGCTGCACTTTTGTTCTGCAACTGTTACACAGCAAAATCGGCTAACAATGAACGAAAACAACGAGAAACAAGGCCAGAAGGCAAGTAAAACTTGCCTGTGTACAAAATGAAACATTCGTAATTCAATTTGAGTAAAATTATCGTTGATTTATTTTCTGAAAAGTGTTCCGAGGTCCGAGAGAACTTCTTGCCACAGCTAGCAGTGTTTCTACTGAGAACGGGAGTCATGGTTTTGTTTTCCTTCACAAAAATTACCAGATTTGGACGCTCGATCCAAACCTCTATTCTGGCAAGTAAAAAGGTCTGTTCAAATCAGTGAATTCAGCTCTTTATGAAATGCTTTGAAAGCTACTAGACTCTGACTCCTTTACCAACTCACACTGAATTTTATGGGATTAACTTGGTTTCAATTAAGTTGCAGCAATGCTGCGAATCTTCTAACATTTAAATAGCAATGAAAACAATGAAACTCAATGTCGATATCAGTGATTACAGTGCCTCTTAACTAACATCGCTCAGAATCAGGTCGTTCAAGGTGCTCATGCAGGTTGTCTACCCATTTGAGCACATTTGTTTTACCGTTAAAGCTAACGTAAATATTTCGATAAATCTAAAAGAAGCATTCTGGATATTCGTTGCAAAATCGAATTTCAGTGATTTTCAAACTTGTGATTATTTTTTGGACACTCAGTACCGATTTTTTGCCTCTGTGGTAAATAAAATTGTTCGTTATTCAAATATCACTTACTTGATGTATCTTTTTCAGGTCTACTGTAAAAGCTCGGACGCAGAGCGTTGCTTGATGAGTGCAGAATCTCAAATGGCTGGCTTATATCCACCAAAAGGGTGGCAGGTAACTTCAAGTCCACTTCAATATTTCTTTGATGTCTGTTGTTCTGTGGCATAGATTTCAAGATCAGTTTCCAAGTATCTAAATTTTTCTTTTCGGGCAATTTACATAGTCGCCATGACGTCATCTTATCGGTCAAAATTCTTTGGGGAAGTGCAACGGAACAATTTTCATACAACAAAATTTGCAGAAAATTGCTGATTTATTTTCTTTTGTGATAGCGGAAAGAGAACGAATTGGTAGTAATTTTCAGTCAGACCGACAAGAGTAAACAAATTGCACGAATACATTTTTTTTTTTTTATAAATCAATACCAAATGCTACATTACCTACACTATACGATACTAAAATACAGGAAAAGATACTACAATATTACAAATGCTACAATACTGAATTATTACAATACTACGATATTACGATGTTACAGCATTACTACAAGGACATAGAACAAGACAGGACGATACCACAGAGGGTGTGTTCGGGCACATCTCCTCTTCAGCCAACACAGGAACAGTACATAGATGACACANTAACAGTAGTAGCTGAAGGATTTTTGAGAGGGGCATTGATCTTTTATGTCAGCCCGGTGTCAACAGAACTGACTGCAACTTCACTGCAAAAACGAGCGGGTTACAAGACAGGTATCTAACGGCCTCCACCTTGTAATGCCAACAGAACTAGAAAGGCCTGTTATTAATAACTGTCCCATAATTTGCCTCTGCTCGATTCCAATACTCAAATCGCCGCACTCACTAACTAGTTATTTCTAGTTAGCTTTGGCCAACGAACACAACTCAACTATCACGTAGCTGAAATGTACACATGCAAACAAAAATCTGAACAGAAATGGCGCGAAAATGATTGAGTCTACGAAAATATCATTTGTTAGAATAAAGAAGTCGATTTCATATCCTGAAACAAGTCATTCTTAGTTTGTTATTGGAAAATAGACGAAAAAAATCTATTTTGATCTATGGATCATACCAGGTCAACCTGACAGCACCTTTTGTATATTCCCATCGATGTCGGTAGAGGGGGAGGGGGTAATGGCACAATTAAGCCCTCTATTTTTTCTAAAAAAATTGAACTCATTTTTTGATAAGAAATTTGGTTTTGAAGTTTGGGACATTCCATGCCAAGTGTAACCAGACCAAAAGCATCATTTTTATAGATTGTCATGAAACTTTGCAGGGTCATTCGTATTAATAAGACAAATTATTTCCCCAAATTTTCTTATTATATCTCAACTCGTTAATGAGTTATCGCTAATAAAAATTTTGCTCTTTTTAGCTAACCGTGAACGCTTAAAAGTGTGAAACTCATATAATGGGTAGGAATGGGTTCCCGACAAACTGATCTCTATGTATAGAGGGGTATGGCTTGTCGCGGACGATTTCCTCAACATAAGTACTTATGGTTACTCTAGTTCTATAATGTTAAACCAAAATCTCACTTACCATCAGTAAATCAACTTAAGAAAGACATTTTAAAGCTAATTTTAGACTTCAAACCCCTTGATAACATCTCCATCTTACAAAGAACGGCACAAAAATAGTGTTACTCAATTTTCAACTCTCTAAGTCATATTTTCAAAGTTTTGTTCTGCTTAGCCATCCATTTGTCACCCTTGATGTCTCATTTATATTCAAGTTTAAAGTTATATGTTCTTCCAGTCACGTTGGTGGGATCCAATTAGCATGAATCTTCGAATTTTGGAAAGAAATATGTGGAGCTTGGGCCCTTTTAACATAGAAAGTTGACTTTTACATCTTTAGATGTTGTTGATTTATCAATTACATGAGCAAGCCACCATTCTTCATTATATTCCACAGCGACATGTCCTCCAATATTTGCTATTTTGACTATTGTAGACTCATTCTTTGTCATTGAGACCATTCTTTTACCAGCTCCTACTTCAAGGCTTGACTTTCATAGTGGTACAAACGAATGTAGCTTCTGTTTTCAGCTATCGTTCTTGCACTATTAAATCTTTCTTCCAATAATTTGCTCTCCTGATCCCAATCATCAGTTGCTACAAATCTACTGTTTATTCCATGCAAGTGAAAGTCAACTCTATAAAAGGGCCCAAGCTCATCACATTTCTTTCCAGAATTTGAAGATTCCTGCTGGCTACATGTAACAGATGTAATTCTAAAATTGGATCCCACCAAAGCGACTGGAAGAACATGCAACTTGAATAACAATGAGACAACAAGGGTGACAAATCCATGGCTAAGCAGAACAAAACTTTGAAAACATGACTTAGAGAGTTGAAAATTGAGTAACATAATGTTTGTGCTGTTCTTTGTAAGATGGAGATGTTATCAAGGGGTTTGAAGTCTATAATGAGCTTTAAAATGTTTTTCTTAAGTTGATTTACTGATGGTAAGTGAGATTTTGGTTTAAAATTATAGAACTAGAGTAACCATAAGTACTTATGTCGAGGAAATCGCCCGCGACAAGCCATACCCCTCTATACATAGAGATCAGTTTGTCAGGAGCCCATTCCTACCCCATTTTGAAACTTTGTCATATCAAGGGACACATATAGATCTACTTCTGTATGAAATTTGGAGAAATTTGAAAATGCATCCTAGTCAGGGGTAACTTTGAAAAGTTCAATCAATTTTTTTCTCATGACAGAGGGCAGTGACCAGTTTTTTTAGTTCCTTTATGAACTCAGGAGCTCAAAAGCTTTCAGATAACACCAAGATCACCCTCACCAGACAAACCTGAGTAGAGTTTCACACTTTTAAGCATTCGCGGTTAGCGAAAAAGAGCAAAATTTTAATTAGCGATAACTCATTAACGAGTTGAGATATAATAAGAAAATTTGGGGAAATAATTTGTCTTATTAACCCTATCAAGCCTAGGGGGGGGGGGCTAAATCAGCCCCCCCCTAGCGGTTTTTCTTCTGTGGATTTTTACCTAGTGCACTTACAACGTTGACACTTTCTGACTTTTAATTTTTATCCTTCTTACAATCAAAAATTAATTTTTTAGAAAAATTAAATTCATTCTAGGGGGTAAACACACTCAATTTTCGAGAGATGTCTGTGTAAAATTTCGAATAAATCCTATTAAGATCTACAGCTAATGTGAGAAAATGATGAAAGGCGAGGAACATATACTACTTTTGATCCTCTACCCAACCAACTAGTTTTTGACTCACGGTACGAAGTCGAAACTTGCGTTTTCTATCGTTTTTCTTTGTGTTCTAAAACTTAAAAGCTGTCGTAAACCTTTTCAAACGATGTCGTGAAGTTTCTTAAAGAAATTAGTTTCATTGTCATGCTTTTTTTACTGCTTTAGCAGTGACATGTTTTCGACCTTTTTTGGTTTTTTTCGGCTTCCTAACACAACAACAACCCAGGGTTAGACTGAATTAGCCCCCATTAGCCCCTCATCGTGATTTTATACGTAGAATGATAAAGGAGGCTTTTTCAAATCTAAAACGGTTTTAGATGTGACTGTAGTGACTCAAGTGAGAAAAAGGAAACATGCAAACACAAATCGTCAGAAATAAAAAAATTTGCTCACATTGAGATTTGAACTCCAGCCGTCAGATCTGAAGTTCCAACGCCTTAACCACTACACCAGCTAGCCTTGCTAACGTCGAGGTAAAAAGGATAATGACTGTTTATGGTTGCTTGCATTCAAGTATGGAATATCAATACCACCTCTAATTGACTCATTGTTGCTGAAAACAGTAATGACGTCAATGTTAACATTGACAGGCTTTCTCGGAATCTGATTGCAAGAACATACAGAGTTGAGGTCAATAGGACACCTTGTACGCCTAAGAAGTAACACCATAGATTTTCCGTCGTTTTCTCAGGAACAATGGAACAGAGTTTGAATGCTGCCTTTTCAGATATGTACTTTGATTTTAGCTAGAAACTAACTTCCCCATAATTTTTCATTGACATTTTTTACAGCTTTTGAAGGTTTAAATAACGTCCTCAAAGAACATGTTCAAGACTTGTCAAGTCAGGTTATGAACTTTTTCTTGAAGGTTTCATTTTTTATAAAACTTCTTCTTGTTTTTAGAAGCAATTGTAGTTTTTGAAAGCTGAAAAACATTGTTATGTAATGAGATTTTCTAAAAATGATATATCTCCTACGACCTTCTTTGTCTGACACTTAAACGTTACGCCAGGTCCGTGAGTCCCCCCAGAGGGTCCTTTGATTTTGTAATTTAAACGTATGATTGTGCGTATTTTGGCACTACGCATGCGCAAATTCTTTGAATTCCTGTGTGATGACGTCATCACTTTTCGTTAATTTTTTCTTTACAAAGCAATTGCTATTTATCCACAGAATACACAAAAATTGGACTGATGTCCCTACTGCTTTCCGTTTTCCCACAATCAACGATTGAAGATTTTCAGTACTGAACCCTATTGATTTTAAAAATGCAACATTGTGACGTCACGAACAGGTCACGTGACATAACTAAAAATAGATTTCATTTTTGGGTTCATCTCATGATGTACTATACACAAGCCAAGTCTCCAGACTCTAGCATATACAGAACAGAAATAAAGCAGGGGGGCTGAATCAGCCCCCCCCCTAGTCTTCCTAGAGCATCAAATACCCTAGGCTTGATAGGGTTAATACGAATGACCATGCAAAGTTTCATGACAATCTATAAAAATGGTGCTTTTGGTCTAGTTGCACTTGGCATGAAATGTCCCGTTTGTATTACGGTTTCATAATCCTGGGCCCAATTCTCTTAGTAAAAGGCAGAGTTTCTTAATTTTCAAAGATTAAATTTCACATTTCATAGCATTTCACTGAGGACGGCAAGTATAAGCATTTTGAGCTTAGAAGAGAATGACAACAAGAAAGAACCAAATCACATACAAAGATTTTGCATTACAATTATTTTTTTCATAAGAAACCGTAGTCGCATTAAGAAACTCTATTAGAAACGATCAGAGGTCAATTCGAAGTTAAGAAACTTCTATTTCGCTATGAGTTGCAAAGTGTTTTAAGCAGACTGTATATCACCAAAACAAACAAATACAGTATAAATAATTGTACTTTGAACAGAGTTTTGTTTTGTACGACGTTTCGGGCATAAAACCCATTATCAAGTGAAGTAAGATTAGTAGAATGTAGGACGAAAGAAGAGTAGATTCGAAAGATTAAGATCGAAGGATAGGGGATCGATGTGACGCAAATGAAAGAATGAAAGAATCGAGGTGACGCAATTCCTCATCTCTTGGGGGCTTTCCAGAAAAACGGGGAATAGGCCTAGGTCCTCAGGTTCTACAACGTACAATCAGCAAGTATGCCCTTGTAAATTTACTCCCGTCTTTTATCTAAAAACAGTAAGTTTTCTTAATGAAATCTAATTTACTGACTACATCANGAGTAGAATTCTTGATCGAAGGAAGGATGCTAGAACTTCTCACGCAAAGTTTTTCTGTGTGGTTCAAATTATAATCCTAGCTTTTTGACCTATTAAGTCGGTCGTGTGTTACAAAACAAACATGAAACCACATTATATGTATCGATTCCTTTGTTTAAATGTATTGATTGCTTTTTAAGCGGTAATTGCTTGACCAGGATTACAGTGTGGCTTATGTGACCTTGATGTTTACATTTGAAGTTCCATCAGTAAAATCCCCTTTTTTTAGGACTTACAAATCCACTAGGTACAGGTACGAAAAAGCTATTTTGTACCCTAGGAACCAATCGAATGGGCCCCCCATTTTGCACACTACCAGAGCAGGCTTCAGGCAAGCAAAACGTGTCCCAGAATCTTGGTATGTCCTCTTGTCCGCCTTTTATAGCCAAATACAACTGTGCGAGGGCAGAGAAGTTATTTGCAAATTTATGACAGTGTGTATTATCAAGGGAAGGAGGACTTTAAAGAATCCGAGACACTCTTTGGTAGCTTAGAGTCTGCACTTCCTGTTGATATAAGTTAGATTTTGTTATGTTAAACACAAGGGTACAAAATAGCTTTTGAAGGAGGTATACTCTCTTAAGCAATAAAGTTGCCTGGAAAATATCATTTTACAATTTTCGCCAATTATTTTGATATGGTTAGAATCCCTACATTCTTACGCATCGAATGATGTATAATTCAACTAGATTCCGCTAATAGTTTGGCTTTTGGGGAGAGAAAACACAATCTTATGCTACAAACGTTTACCGTAACCTTAAGAAACTCTACTACAAAAATCAAAGCCTAGATAGTTTCTTATAAAAAATGTGCACTTTTTGTTTAAAACACTTTGCAACTCATAACCAAAAGTTGAAACAGTTTCTTAACTTTGAATTGAAATCTGATCGCTTCCAGTAGAGTTTCTTAATTTTCTGGAAGAGGCTACAACATTTTCTTATAAGCGGTTTCTTGTAAAAAAAGAATGCGTGCATCTCACGTGAATGGACAATAGAATCATCTCATTGCTTTGGACAATAGAATCACTTCCAAATTATTTGCGTATGACACCGATGACAGCAAAACATGATCCGAAAGAAAAAAGACAAGAATATAACAAGGCATTTATTGCGAATTAGCCATCCAGAGAGACCATTAAAATGTATGCAAGTATTAATTACAGTGAAGCTACGTTGGCAGCTTTGAAGCTCTGAAGCATTTAATAATTTGCTAAAGCCAGCTACTGGTCTCTCACTAATGCTCTTGGAAAAATAGAGGGCGTAGTTGTGCCATTACCCCCTCCCCCTCTACCGACATCGATGGGAATCTACAAAAGTTGCTGTCAGGTTGACCTGGTATGATCTATAGATCAAAATAGATTTTTTTCATCTATTTTCCAATAACAAACTAAAAATGACTTGTTTCAGGATATGAAATCGACTTCTTTATTCTAACAAATGATATTTTCGTAGACTCAATCATTTTCGCGCCATTTCTGTTCAGATTTTTGTTTGCATGTGTACATTTCAGGTCCGTGATAGGCGAGTTGCGTTCGTTGGCCAAAGCTTGTAGAAACTGTTTAATTTGTCGCTGTCGAGTTCGTTCATTTAGCAAGGAACCAGTGGATTTTCGGAGTTGTCAAGTATTGGTTCGTCTTTAAAAATGAAGGACTTGCACATCTTTCTGTCACAATATTTGCTCTGCTTTCTGGATGCGGTTGTGCACGGTCGTCAGCTTGGAGAAGATTTCGTACATTTCCTTTCAGCGAGATGAAGCCAAATTTGTATTGATATTGAGCAAAATATTAGTTATAGTAGTTAGCAGATGCGTCTATGGTGCATATTTACTTACGTGATTAACTTTAAAAGAAAGTCGTTGGTTGTGCTACTTGTTCAAGGATGAAATGGCTAGGCGGTAGGCCTACTAGCTCAATGTTCCTTAATTTACCTTAGGTTCACTGTCTGAACCTGTACTAACTTTCCAGGAACTCTCTTCGAACATCGCCCAAATCCTAAATATTATTTCATTGAAAAGCGTGTATTTTTGATAATTTAGAGGAGTTACAAAACAAAGAGGTTCTTGGCAAGGGCAATTGACACATAGGAAGTTATCGCAACCTGCCTCAAAACACCGTAGCAAAATGTTCAGATGAGTGTAACTTTTTTCTCTGAAGCGATCGCACCGAGAACATTTGAACACGTATGGTCCTATGTATAATAAACCTTTTCCAGTTGAAATTTGCAAAAAAATCGAATTATCCGAGCGTGCAATGTTTTTTATAGAGAGGGGGGTAAAATGGCCTAAAAAACGCGGAAGTAGACTAAATTACGGCATCTGATTGGTCGGTTGGCAAGAGGAAATGTCACGTGATCGGAGCTCTAAGACAAAAGAAAAGATTTGTCCGCTATGCTGATCCTATGGGGCTCAAACAACTACCTGGTGTCCCAAAAAAGTATACAGATTTGATCGACCCTAGCGATGAGAATTTAATGCAAATCAATCCGAAAACATTTTAAAAACATACCTCGATAGTTGAACATAGACACCTTGTTTGTTGACATTGATGCTTTGAGAGTTGAAATATTAATCTTCAAAGGACAAATTTGCCAAGACCTCCAAACCATAGCTTTGGCGTTTTGGCCTAAGCAAATTCTTGAAGCACAGTGAATAAGTAAATTTGAAGAATAAAAAATTTGAAACAGGAGGAGAAACTTTAAAAATTACACAACAGATACTTATTTAAGAAGTATAATTTACGTGACACTTCTCATCAAGGGAGCTCCGAAGTAAACTTCATTGATTTTATTATCAACAATTTATTTCACGAAGTTCACTTTGGAGCTCCCTTGATGATAAGTGTCACGTAAATTGTATTTTTTATTAAACGCGCATCTTTCGTGCAGTTTTTTATTTTCCCCTCTTGTTTCAAATGTTTTCAAGGCTATTGTTGACTTATTCGCTGTCCTTCAAGAGTTTGCTTAGACCAAAACACCAAAGCTCTGGGTTGGAGGTCGAGGCAAATTTATATTTTGATGATTAATATTTCAACTCTCAAAGCATCAATATCAACAAACGAGTTATCTATGTTCAAGTTGACTATCGAGTTATGTTTTAAAAATGATTTCAGATTGATTCGCGCTAAATTCTCATCGCTAAGGTCGACCAAATCTGTATATGTTTTCTTGGGACACCTGGTATATATCACACTACTATTTACTAACAGAGTATGATTTTGCAATCCTTCATGATAGGTTTGGAATAAAAATATCTCTTGGCAGCCAGTTCCTGTACATACTGTACCCGGTAATCAAGATCCGGTATGTTTTCTTACTTCTAAATTTACCACAAATACGTAACAAAAGCGACTCGTGTTGAAGTGTCTCTCCCGTGGCCCCCTGCCATTCGGGCCAGCATTTCTGGACTGTGCTTACAAGCCATGGATAATCCTTAAAAGCATAGGTTCCAAATCTTTAAAAAGGTCGGTGTAAAATTCTGTGACCTATTTCTTTGAATGGAATGGCTTGAAAGAAACTTCAGCTACTTTGTAATAATTCAACCGTTGGACTTTTCAGAAATCTTCAATATTTTCAGAATTAGAGTGCTTTTCTTCTTTTTTAAGAATTCAAGAAAAATTTTGAAAAAAACTTAAAACCATCGTAATTTCTATACTTTTTGAGGAAACATCGAATAATTGTCCAGAAAACCTTAGTTCATGAATGTCTACAATATGGTATCAAGCAAAAGTTTTTCACTCTTCTGGTTTGCGATTTAGAAATTTGGTGACATCACATCCTCAAATGAGTTGAAATATGAAATTCGCTGTAATTTCGAAAATATTCAAGATTTTTGAAAAGTTTAACGGTAGAGTTATAGCAAAGTAGCTGAAGTTTCTTTCAAGCCATTCGGTTCAAAGAAATAGGTCACTGAATTTTACACCGACCTTTTTACGCCAATTTAAAGATTTGGAGCCTATGCTATCCTTAAAACTATGTCACATTTTTTATCTTATACCGGGTCAATAGAACAAAGCAATGATCCCCGTTTGGAAAACTATTTCTCCCTTGATATCAAGGCAATGATATTGTCAAATATATCATTTAACAGTGGACAGGTTCAAAAATATTTTAAAATTTACCAGACAGAAATGAGCCACTCCGTCCTGAAATGATGGAGGATTTTATCGAGAAGACCTCTTCAAGGAACCTTCAATAACGGCATAAAATCACGATCAAATTTCCCTAATATTTCCGCTTTATAGCAATGACTTTTACATGCTGTAGTACGGGTCATCGTTTGGTAGTATGGAAGTGCCATCCCTAGCACCATAACAACATTATTCCGGTTGATTTCATCCTCCTAAGAGGAAAGAACGTGCTGAAACTTGTTCAAGTCATTGCTGTAAGGCAGAAATATTTGGAAAATTTGATTATGATTTTAGGCCTGTTTGAAGGCTTCTCGAAGAAGCTTTCTCGAGACAATCCCTCATAATTTCAGATCACAGTGGCCGATTTTAGGCAGGAAAACGTTTAAATTTGTTTGAACGTGTCCTTTATTGAATGATATATTTGCCAATATTATTGCGTTGATATCCAGGGCGCAGCAGCCTTTCAAACAGGGATTGTTTTTTTACTCACCCGGTAGCATCCGTTGCCTATTGCGATGCGAGTACAGTCGATTAACAATTAAAGACAAAGGGATTTCTATGGCCGGTTTCCATATTCGCAAATGTAAACAAAACAGACCTCACAAGATGCCCTGAAACCTGGGTAGTCATCTCATTCTGCATGCAAAAAAATTTCTCAACTTTTTCTGTCGATATATGCTCATATCTTCTCTTAACTGCCCCTTTTTGCATGCAAACCGAATATTTTAGCTACATAGGTTTTAGGACATCGTTACCCTACGAGTAGACCCATTATCCAAAAGAAGAAAAGGTCTACGAAACAAAGAGCAAAAGCTTGCTACGGCCGCCCAATTTATTACTTTAATCCCCCATTCAAATAATGTGTGAAATGCGTCTCAACAAAGGCAGCATAAATTAAGTTTTCAGAATTCTGGAAACCGCGCTATAGCAAGCTTTTGCTCTTTGTTTCGTAGACCCTTTGTTCTTTTGGATAATGGGTCAACTCGTAGGTTAGGGCATCTTTGGCCGGCTGCTTTTGTTTATGTTTACTTTGAACCTGCAATATCAGACCACAAATTAGTGTATGCTGTCCTCGATGTAAAAAGGAAAAGAACTGAGCCTTCATTGAAGAAAATGCATGACTATAAGAACCTGAACCATGAAAGGTTAAAGAAATCACTTGAAGAGGCACCCTGGTGGGTGACAAACGTGTTTGATGGTGTTGAAGATACAGTTCATGCTTTTGAGCTCATGTTTAAGGACATTGTGAAGGATAACATCAAGACAAGGCTGGCAAAAGTGAGAACAAAAACATTGCCATGGATTACCAGAGACATTAGAAAACTTGTAAATAAAAGATACAAGAGCCTAAGGGACTGGCAAAAGAACAGAGGGGACCCTATTCTCAAAGAAAATTACCAGAGATTGAAAACTGAAGTAACAACACAATTAAGGCTTTCAGAGTCAAAGTATTGGAAAGATCAATTTAATGATGCATCCTCCAGCTCAAAATTTTGGAAAATAGTTAAGAAACTTCAAAGGAAGCAAATAGATAACAGAATTGGGCCACTCAGAGATGATGACCAAAACATGATTCTTGATGATGAACTGAAAGCAGACTTAATGAGTTCCTATTTTATGCAAGTAGGCAAGAAACGATCAAATGCTCTAAACACTGATTTTGACAAAGATGACATGAACTATATTTCTAGAATAACACCAACATGCTGTGATTTTGAGATGAATGAACAACAACTAGACAAACAAATGAGTGCATTAAAACCATATAGGACATGATGAAATTGACTCACGGGATTTAAAGATTGCTGGGAAAAGTGTGAAACCAGGCATAAGGTACGTACTGCAGAAAAGTCTCAAAGACAAGAAATTCTCAGATAATTGGAAAGTAGCCAAACTGAAAACGACTTTTAAAAAGGTGGAGGCCTGCAGTCGAAAGAACTACCGACCTTTATCAATCTTAAGTATACCAAGTAAATTGTTAGAGGGATAAGTGTGCCACAAAGTGGATGAACATCTGGAGTTATCAGGAATTGGACATCCAAATCAGTGGGGTTTTAAACAGGGGCAAAGCACAGAAGGTTTGCTATTGTACGTAACAGAACATTGGAAAGAAGCCTTGGACGATGATCTATATGTCGGGATATTGTTTGTAGATTTCAAAAAGGCGTTTGACAGTGTAAAACAGAGATATTTTGAAGAGAAAGCTCCAAGCTGCTGGGTTCTGTGGTGCTTTATATGACTGGATATGTGACTATCTAAGTCAAAGGATGCAATATGCAAATGTAAATGGGAAAACATCAACAATCAGAGAGATAGAATTTGAGTACCTCAGGGTTCATTATTGGGTCCACGCTTGTTCTCAATCCACTTAAATGATTTACCTGACGCTATAACAAGGGGAGAGAATTGGTTATGTTTGCTGATTACACTACGATATTCTGTATAGGAGATAATATCGAAGAAGTAATAGATAGCCTCAATGCTAGTGCAAAAGACCTTTTTGATTGGTGCAATAAGAACCAGCTAACAGTTCATGCAGGCAAGACAGAGGCAATGATTCTATGTCCAAAGAAGTTTGTTGGTCCTTACCACCCGTCTTACATGGCACATCAGTTATCAACTATGTTAATCACAGCACAAGCTTAGGAATAATCATTGATGACAAACTTAATTGGGAAAAGCAATTAACCAAAGTTACAAACAGTTTCAATGGCAAATTGAAAGAATTAAGAAGACTTCGTTATCTAACAATCAAAATCCAGGAAGAGATAGTTGTTAGCGCGGTTACTTATTGTTTATCAGTTTGGGGCACCTCTTCACCTGCAATATTAAACGCTGTTGACGCATTACATGCTAGAGCAGCAAAAATGGTTCATAAAATAAAAGAAGCAAGATCTACTGAAGAAATCCTAAACATAGCTGGATGGGAACCAATTAGGTACATCTACAAAAAGGGGATACTGACGTGGATGCAAAAATTTTATTATAGAACATGTCCTGGAATAAATCTACGAAATCCGCTCCAAGGTGTAAATCAAGAGATATAAGAAGGAAATAGGACGGAAATCATTCAAGTACAGAGATGCGGTTCTTTGGAACTCAATTGACACTGTATTGAAAAGCCAAGAAAACATAACGACTTTCAAAAACATGCTCAAAGAATACAAAACGAACTTAAACCAGCATTCATTCGAAAAAGAGGCTTGTATCATTAATAATAAGAACAAAGATTTTAGCTACTTTTGACATTTTCAAAATTTTTAACGATTTTAAAGGGTTTGTGCAAGGTTAGAAGCTTGCATTTGCAAAGAGTAAAAAATCTAAAAATATCCCATTCAAGTCGAAGGTGCACACGAACCGTGAACAAGGGATAGCGAACGAAACAATGCTGTGTCTGAATGTTTTCTTTGTTCTATTTATAGACAGGCCTATTTACCATTGCACATTCCCTTTAATCTCTTGCTTTACTTTTTATTTCAAAATAGATGTAATTAAGCTTATTTTTCTTAGTGGTTCAGTTGTATCAGCGTTAGCTGCCGTTAGGGAAACCTGCATTACCAAATAATAAATGTATGTATGTATGTATGTATGTATGTATGTATGTATGTATGTATGTATGTATGTATGTATGTATGTATGTATGTATGTATGTATGTATGTATGTATGTATGTATGTATGTATGTATGTATGTATGTATGNAAGGTGCACACGAACCGTGAACAAGGGATAGCGAACGAAACAATGCTGTGTCTGAATGTTTTCTTTGTTCTATTTATAGACAGGCCTATTTACCATTGCACATTCCCTTTAATCTCTTGCTTTACTTTTTATTTCAAAATAGATGTAATTAAGCTTATTTTTCTTAGTGGTTCAGTTGTATCAGCGTTAGCTGCCGTTAGGGAAACCTGCATTACCAAATAATAAATGTATGTATGTATGTATGTATGTATGTATGTATGTATGTATGTATGTATGTATGTATGTATGTATGTATGTATTTATGTATGTATGTATATATGTTCGTGGCTTGACTAGCTGGCTGTAGAAATCTGAAATTTGTCTGAAATTGTCCCAAACTGGGATGTCAATCGCGGGCAACAGATGCTATTGTTACATAATCTGTCATTGTTGCCCTAACTGACTTATTCTTTTTCAGTATCTGAGGCCATGGGATGCAAATTGCCAGCGGCTGAAAGATTTGATTGCTGCGAAACAGAAACAAAAAGAATTTATTGACAAGGAAGCAGCGAATAAGGTAGGCCTAAACAGCATCGTTTGCATGACTTATTAGTAGAGCATAGTAGCATAGTAGCATTGACTCCAAGTCTTTAAAAAGGTGGTGTAAACGGCTGGGTCACCTTCTTTCGATTGAATGGCGTGAAAGGAACTTCGGGTGCTTTGTTACTTGGTGTAAATTAGAAAATTGGTGATTAAAGTGCTTCAAGCGTCCGATCAACTATTAATCAAGAGTCTCTCAATAATGTATTTCTTTATGCATTTATATTGCTAACTAGTGCAAAGTTATATGGAATAATCCAATCAGAATACTCTTTGCATACCGGGTGTCCCAAAAAAAAGTATACAGATTTGGTCGACCTTAGCGATGAGAATTTAGCGCGAATCAATCCGAAAACATTTTAAAAACATACCTCGATAGTTGAACATAGATACCTTGTTTGGCGATATTGGTGCTTTGAGAGTTGACATATTAATCTTCAAAGGACAAGTTTGCCTCCGCCCCCAAACCAGAGCTTTGGCGTTTTGGCCTAAGCAAATTCTTGAACCTCAGTGAATAAGTCAACAATAGACTTGAACAAACTGTGAAACAAGAGGAGAAAATTAAAGACTGCACAACAGATGCGTTTTACAAAATATGATTTACGTGACATTGATCATCAAGGGAGCTCCGAAGTAAATTTTGTGAAGTAAATTGTTGATATTGAAGTGAATGAGTTTACTTAGGAGCTCCCTTGATGATAGGTGTCACGTAAATTATGATTTTTAAAACGCATCTGTTGTGCAGCTTTTAATTTTCTCCTCTTGTTTCAAATTTTTCAAGTCTATTGTTGACTTTTTCGCTGTGCTTCAGGAATTTGCTTAGGTCAAAACGCCAAAGCTCTGGTTTGGAGGTCTTGGCAAATTTGTCCTTTGAAGATTAATATTTCAACTCTCATAGCACCAATATCCATGTTCAAGTTGGCTATCAAGGTATTTTTTAAAAAGCAATTTCGCATTTATTCACACTAAATTCTCATCGCTAGGGTCGACCAATTCTATATACTTTTTTTTGGTACACCCGGTACTCTGGTGGTATTCTTTCTGACTTAGTTAACTTAAGTTCTTCGGTTTGTAGCCTCTTTAAGATCTTTGATATATTGGTCACTTATTTTTTCTTCTAAAAATATGTTTGATGCGTGTGGTCTCGTCAAGATTAAGCGACAATATAATAAATAAGTGATCAAAGTACCATAAAATCGCAAAGATTTAAAATATACGACATTTCGAGCATAGCATTGCTATCAAATCAACGAGTATCTCTTGATAATGAGTATGTGATCGAAACGCCGTGTTTGTTACATCCCGACGATTTTGGTGCTTTGATCATTTACTTATTATATCGTCGTTTTATTTTTTGTTCTGTTGGAGACATCTAAAACTATCTGACATATTTCCTAATTTGAGCTGTTCTAGTTTAACACCTTTGCACATCCCTGTTTCCAATCCTGGTTTTTCTTAAAATCACGACAATCATAGGAATTGACGACAGTCGATTGACTTTCTACAAGAACTCGGTTTTTTCGCTACATTCACATTGACTGTTTCACATCAAATATGACTTAATGAATCTGAAAGCAAGGACACCTGTAGCAATTCTAGACGGTTGGTACACTCTTTCTTTGGACAGTTTTGACGATGCCATATATCTATTTTCCTTTGTGTGGTAGGGATTTACGAAGATCTGGGACAGAAAATATTGCAAATTATTATGACTTTTACTATTACACTAAGCAAGAAGAAATATCGGACCAGTTTATTTCTGACAGCTTGTAATGATGATGACAAAAAGATGATTTTCGACTGATGTAAAACGCCCTAATGGCTTTTCAATCTGTTGATATCTTGCAAAAGGCAAAATATGTCCCATTTTACGGCCTTAATATCAAGTCAAAATTTAATCTGAAATTTCAGTCGATCTAGTCCGAATTTTTATCGAAAACAATTGTCTGAAATGTTTCGGTGTGAATTTTTTCGTTGTAAATATTTCTTGAAACCTGGCTTTGCGATAATTAGAATTGTCAAATGTCTTTAAGCTGATTAAGTTGAAGTTGTCACTTTCCATTGACTGAACGTAGGAAAAGCAGTTTTATTTCTTTTTCTTGTGATAAAATAAAATGAACTGGAATTGAATTTCATGTTTAGTGCAGCGTAAAGACTGTGAAAATTCCATTCTTTTTCGTTATCTTTTGTTGTTAGATTTTCTTTCGTTAAATCACCTAACATTCGATCAACTATTTTAAAGGATCTTATCGACAAGTTGAAGAAGCTGACAGGCTTGACCAACCTAAATGTGAGAAAAATATGGAGTATACGAGATACTCTGTTCGTTGAGGTATGTTTTTTTCTTATACAAGGTGAATCAGAAATATATGCGGCGTTTATCAAGCCCTATTGTAAAAATACAGAAGAAAGATGTGACTAATCGTAAAAATTTATTGTGCTAAAATCAATTATTTCTTTGCATACTTATTGGCAATTTTTTCCTTGGAACACCACACTTCCTAATATTCTCGTACACCTTTGGCAAAATCCTTTCTTTTTCGAAAGAATGAAAAATGCCTCGATTTTGTCGTGCGGCAAATTGATTGGGAAAGGTATAGTTTTTATTAAACTTTCTGCTTCAGAACAATGACCATTGAATGCATGGTCCCCTAGGGATATAAAATACACGACAATACTTTTTTATGCTTCAACATAATACGTGCCTTGTTTCAATCATCACTCGCAATTATGGAGTGGACAGACTGAAGTCAACCAGATAAATTTCATATCAGAGTTAGCTTTTTTCCTATGCATAAATAAAATACAACAATTTTTGATAAGTAGATTGCAGTTATATAAATTGGCAACGCCGTAATTTTTTTATTCACCCGGTAGTATTCCTTGTGCGCCAAAAAATGTTTACGTGTTTTAAAATTCGTACGATGAAAAAAACTTGGCAAATTGGAATGAATCCAACTTTAGTTATTTTTTAGAATTCTTATATTTTTCTGATCACTAGAAATATAGGTAAACTAAGATTATAAAATCCTTTTACTTCCACATGCATAAACATTTCCTAAAATTCTCAATTCTGTTTATGCTCTAATGCCCGTCGCGTTTGTGTAATTTTGTATAGTCTGCCTTTGGAACTCAGTCGAGGAGTTACGGTATTCCTTTTTATTTGTTGCAGAGTTGCCATGGATTGACAAAGCCAAAATGGCTAACTGACAACATGTACAAACGTATAAACGATTTATATTTTTGGGGGTTTAAATATCTATTCACTGGAGACAATGAATTCAGCAGGCTAAGTGGTGGTAAGTGATCATTACAATATGGCTGATTTTGTAACAAAAGCATTATTCGATTTATACCGAGACTTACTACAAGAGAAGAGCCCTTTGCTTCGCTATACCACTACAACAACGACCACCCACCACCACTCAACAAGGACTCGTGCAAAAAGTTTTAAAAAGAACCAGGACAACCAATTTTGTGAATTTTGAAACTTTTCAAAGCAAAACGTTTTCCAAGCACCTGTTGGTGCACAAACAATAACACACAAAGATCTTGCGACAGAAAACTCTCTGAAGAACTTTCAACTTTAAATTAGATTTATCTTTGATAGCATCGATGATTGGTGGTTTCTTATAAAAGATATGTGTGTCCTTGGATATTCAACTTTTAGTTCCCTATCTTCTTATCCTGTATTTATTGCATGAAGAAACAAAACAATGTTGTCTGATTATTGGGATAGTGGTATCATATACCGGGTGAGCCAGAAAAAAGTTCACACTTTTGAAAATTCATAGCACCAAGAGTACTGGATAGTCATTTCATCTCTCTCTCGAGGATTATAGAAAATAGATTTTCAAAAAAATAATAAAATTTTCAATCCCATGGCGATAAATGTGCAGATGATATGTCTTATCCGCGAAAAAGTATACTTCCTTCATTGTTCTGTGCGAAGAGTTCCTTTGTAATTTGATCAGTGTTTTTGGCGTTTTTTTTCCCAAACCAGAGCCTCCATTGTAGACCCCTGAGAAGGCAAGAACCCTAAAGCATGGCAACCCTCGATTTTCTCAGCAAACAATTTGCTACTGATTTTAATTGAACAAAACTAAATCAAAGACTTTCCTTGAGAAATTGTATAACTGTTTCTTATTGGTCAAGGGAATTCTTTACATTTACTACAATGAACCAGTTATTGTTAACATTACAATTTATAAGTAAAGTAAAAGTAAAGAAATCTCTTGATTAATGATAATATAATCAGCTTTGGATGTAGAGGGCTGACATGCTTCTGCCTTCCCTAGAATCGTTAGCTCTTCTCTACTGGAAGCTCTGGTCTGGGTTTAAGAGGAAATTTTACACTTGCTGATTTATTGCTCTGCAACCAAGTTACCAAAAATTGTTAGAACAATAACAAAATTTAATTAATTCATTGAGGGTTAACATAAAAATAGCTTTGGGATTGATTTGAGGAAAACACTTGGCGTCAAAATTTTTCAAACTTGTATACAGTTTTTTGTGACACCCGGTATACTTCAAGTGCTCATAAAAACGCGAGAAAAATTGCAAAAATATATGTATCTCTTGGTCATCAAGCAGAATTCGATTCATTCCAATCCATTAAGTACTCTTGGTGCTATGAATTTTCAAAAGTGGGATCTTTTTTCTGGCTCACGCGGTAGATTAACCCATGATTTCCTCAAGTTAAATATGGGGTACTTTTCAGTCAAGAAGCTGATGATACTCAAACTTGGAAATTTTTAAGAAGCTTTCAGTAGTTCCTTATAAAACGATGTGTTTTGAAGTGCCCGAAATATCTTGAAACTGCTGGCATGGCGACGGCAGATGAAAATTACTCCTGTTCGATTGATTAACAAACCGCTTTCAAAAACTGCCTGCAATAATATGACGTTGAAAACCTGCCTGGGAGGTTCCCTTCCATGCTCCCAAGCATTATGTACGCCTGGTCGTGGTTTGAGTGAATAGGTAAATTCAATTAAATAAAATTCTGAAGTGAAAGCAACGTCTCAGCTCATAAGTCTAATTTCTACCGTATTCGTGTGGTATGCAGAAAGGGGGAAAAAGACGTCGGCATATATTGAAAATAGAAGGATACATCTTAAAATCTGCGTCAGGTATTTTGTGTATTCAACTCATAAATCAAAATCAAAATCAAAATCAAAATCAAAATCAAAATCAAAATCAAAATCAAAATCAAAATCAAAATCAAAATCAAAATCAAATCAAATCAAATCAAATCAAGTCAACATTATTTAAAGGTGGTGTAACATAGTTCTAAGAAACTAATTAATACCAACTATTTATAATACAATATACAAAGATATGGAAAATTATACAATATTTACAAGCTACATAACTTATGAACAGGCTACTTACAAGTTTTACAATTACATTTTTCACCCGTCCAGGCTTTTATATCTTTCTTTTAAAGCTTCCAACTTAAGATGAACATCGAGTGTTTCAATAAGGCACGAAATCTCTATGAGATAGTGGATCAATGTTTGCTTTTGTTGCCATTGTTTGATCAAAACCGTACTTTAAGTTGTTTATTTGAGATTGTTTCATTTGCGAGTAACTGCCTGACTATGCATACTATCTATCTATACTAACTATACTATCTCTAGGCCCCCTTTTAAAATGGATCAATTTGAATATGGATGCAATGAAGAACAAGATACCTGGAATATTCAAACTCAACATATACTCAGCGGTTTGTATCTGCTAATAACTGAATGTGTAGCTTTGAATGAATCTTTGCGCTAAATTGTTGTGATTTACCTGAGCAGGTCGGAATTGGATGTGCCGGATTTTTCTTTGAGTAGGACCGGATTTTGCGGGATAATCCAGCCTTTACCGGACTTAACTATGTCCATAGTTAAATCGAGAGTGCGCATTGTAAAGATATCTAACAGTCGTGCTGTCTAATGGTGCTCGACAGTTTTTCCTGTACACTCATTTTTCTATAAGAGACAGCTTATAAGAAACAGCAGGCTTAGACTTAAGAAACTACCCTACCTGAATTAAAAAAGCTAAGAAATTTTGTTAATTTGTAGCTTTAATTTGCCCAGGTCACTCGAAAATGTTTTCACACTGCACAATTATAGTGGATGTGTTGGCATTGTTTTGAGTGCGAATTATGTTATAACATGTTTTGGAACATTACTAAGTAATTTGGAAGCCTTTCTAGCACAAATCTATTGGCTCTAAACTAAGGGTATTAACAATATAAGAAGCACATGAGAAACTTTGGTAGCAAAATTGTCCTAAAATTTAAGAAACTGCCTACCAACCCCGGACCTTGGTTTCTTATTAAAAAAATGAGTTTATCATAACTTTGGACCAATCTAACTTCCACAGTAAACAGCAGACTTGTAAGAGACTATTATGACATTCATTCATTCTTAGTTATGTTTAATGATGTTTTATTCTGTTCGCCTTAAATACACTTTTTGCTTAATTTATTCAGCTTTTCGTTGCTGATCTTTTACGCAAATTATCCCAGTTCTAAAATTGCTCAACAACCCAGTAACTAGCCGGATTGAAAGAGATCCGGCCGGACCCAAACTTTTTGAAAAATTAGTGATCCGACGCAAGATTATCCGGTCCCTACGTAAAACACCACCCTGGCCTCCAACGGAAAACTTTTCCCTGCAGTAACTATCATTCTATCGATTGAGAAGTGGAACAGCGCCGGATGAAAGTTGTATTTGTCGAAATCGTTTCATTAAAACGGGTTTGTCTCTTCAGTTCTTTTTTGCATTTCATTTCATTTTTTCATTTTAACTTTTTTATCCATGGTAATCCACTCAATATTTAAGTACTGTTTTACAGGGAGCCATGCTAAAATAATAGTTTGATAATAACTAAATATATAATACAGGCCTATTTACAATATTCATCGATTAAAAAAAAAAAGAAAAATGAGTTGATTCATAATTGGGCTTTAAATTTACTTCGAAAAGTGTAGAGGGAGGATGACGCTTTGACACCACTATCTCGGGCATTCACAGCCTGCGTCACAGACCATAACCAGAGGGAGTTATGGTCTGTGTGATGGACTCACTTTTGTTATCTCAGTTTCACAGAGATCTTTTGAAATCTGTTATTCCATGGCTATTCAAATAATGATATTGGCTTGTCTAGCTCTTTGTTTGTTTAATTTGTTTAATACTGAAGTCGTTGGGACAACAAAAGTGAGTCTATCACACAGACCATAACCCCCTCTGGTTATGGTCTGTGACGCAGGCTAGGGCATTCAGAGCTTGACCCCTCTGTAGGCAAATTTTTCTGACCAGTTGAAGTTTTCAATAGAGGTAACCTAAGGCTTTTTTTCAAGTTCCTCAGCTGATGGTCAGTAGCTTCAGATACCATGCAAACTATTGAACTGGCTTATCTCGGTCGGTCCTGTGACGAAGACAGCTTCCGTAAATTTGATTTGGGTTGTCAGCCTTTTTGTGCGTTGGTGGCAGAAGCCTTATTTGTAAAATAGCTCGTGATTTCAGAACGAGAAACCCAACCTAGGCCGAGTAAGCAAACTCGAGAAATATTTGAAGATCTACCGCACCGGGTGGCACAATAAAGAATGAAAGTTTTTGAAAAATCAACAAAATTCGAAATTGATACTGATCGATTTTAGATGTTTCTGTATCTGTATGTGTGTCAAAGACAAAAAAAATTTCAGATCAGATTTTTATTTTATTCCCACGGGAATCTTGAAAACTTTCCTTTGAGCAGTGTTATGATACAAAACATGGTATTTGAACCAAAATGCTGAAAAAGGAAGTTTCATATGACATTTCGACTTCAACAGGATATAAAAGCTTTATCGAGGTAATGAACAACCAATTTAAGTGGTGGTGCGGGATAAAAACTCAATTTCATGATCATCTCTTGCTATGTGGGAGTATGCTCCAAAACCAGGTAGACTGTAAAAGCACAAATTCTAACAAATTCGAAGCCACTTAAAGATTTTCATTGCCTCTAAAATCAATTGGATTCTTGACACACATGCACACGAAGAAAATTCTAAGATTGATAATACATTAAATTTTGGAGATTTAAAAAAAGTTTCACTTCATTTTGGGCCGCCCAGTATTTACCAAGTTTCTTTGAAAAATGACCACGAAGGTACAGCCTTTCGTGAGTCCTTTTTTACTCAACCAGTAAATCAACGCCATTCTTTCATTTGATTTTGAAGTTTCATTTATATCATTTAAACACCTTGTTTTCTGTTTTAATCTATTTCTAACGTTGAACTATATTATGTTTGATTTTAGCATGACACAACAATACTTGCACTTCTCGGCACCCTTGATCTTTATTATGGACAAGATATACCATATGCATCAGCAGTTATTGTTGAACTGTACGAAAATACACCAGGGTATGTAAATGCCTTCATCGTAGTGGTAAAATTACCTAGTGTTAATCACACCTGCTTTAACTTGACACAACATTACCTGTACTGACCTGGTGCACAGGATTAAATTGTTTTGATCTCGAAGGGTTTAAAGGCTCTAACTTTCCTTTCTGTACAGGATCTTTACTGTTGAGATGTACTACAGAAACTCCACAAAGGTTTCTCCTACACAACTACAACTGGCAAATTGTGACAAAGAATGCCCTCTTGACAAATTTAAAAGGTAGCTTATTCGTTTGAGTACAAGGTACACAGAATCCTAATGAACGCGGGTGTGGGATGGTTGGCGCGTGGGATATTTGGTGCTCGGATGGGTAGCTGCTCCGCCTTGGCTTGGTGCTCCTACTGGTCGGCGACTGGGGTGGGCGGTTGTGTCCGGTGGCTGGTGGGGTTGTTTGTTTGCTGGTCTGCCTGGTTCTGTCTTGTGGTGCCATTGATGGTGCTGTTAGGTGGAGCTTGTGCCATTGGTGGGCGGGCAATCCTGTTCCCCGGGGTGGGTACTTCCCTATCCAGTCATACGGGGATGTGCGCCAGTTTTGGGGTAGTTTTTGGCACAAAAATTCTGGGAATGGGATATGCTTTTTGTAGGAATTTTCTGGGATTGGGTCTAATTTTTACTAGAAATTCTGGGAATGGTCAGGTTTAGGATAAACAACAATTTTACTATTGTTTTGTAGTGAAAACACTTGTCGGAAACCTCACCCATATTCTGGGATTGGGTCTCAAAATCCCGCCTATATTCTGGGATTGGGTCGTAACAGAAATTCATGCAACGCACACCCCCATATGACCCAATAGTGAAGTGCCCCCCAGGTCCTGTTCGTTATTGGGCGTTGCTGCTGGCCCTTGTTGTTGTCTGAGCGGCGAGTCGGTTTGTGGGCGGGTCGGCGGCTGTCTGTCTGTGGGCTGGGGGTCCCACCTGCTCATCCGTCTTGCATTTGCGTTAATGATCGTTAATGGTTTGTAGGAGTGGGTTTTCGGGTGATAATTACGGGGTATTTTGATTTGGCTGCACTTATACATTCTCTATACCTAATACTACCATTTTTTCCTATACAACCTTCAGATGAAATTATAGTTTATTTAGATCAATCTAGCTTAGTTTAGTTATATTCGAATTTGATTAGTTTCCTTTTATTTTGTAATTAGAAGCTAGATTTATTTATTCGAATGAAAATAAGATGACAACAACAAGGTATTTCAATTTCAGTATAAATTTTCTGAAGGAAATCTAAATTTCTTGATTAGTCTCTTATTTTCTGAACGGGAAAGTAGTAATTAAGTTCCTGCGATATCACTGTAGAAAAATACTTTACTTAACTCTTAATACATTTTAGTGGATGTTACCAACAGAAAGTCTGCAATTATATCTTTTTAGTTACCTTTTGAAATCTGTCATGTGACGCACGTGTACAGTGAAGCCTTAACCCTAACCCTGACCTTTTTGAATATAATTTTTTACTAGTTCCTATGTTTGTAATCTTTAACCAAATTTACGTATCTGCCGTATCTGCCAAGATGATAGTTTAGATTAAGATAACAAAATAAAACCACTATCACTGTTAGGTGCCCAGCAGAAACGGAATTCCGACCTCTTAGACGTCTTCACGTCTGCCCTGGAGGAATGACACAACTATTTTCGGTTTATGACGTTAATAACATCGATAGCCTTCTTTCAACTTTTCGTATTAATTAATTTCACTTTGCGATGTTAAAACCACTCATGTCACAGTCTGGCCCAAAATATGTTCCGGGTTCCGGGCAATTTTTTTGGATTTCGGATATGATTTTCATATTTCTATCTGGTGATTTAGACAAAGGATCAAAGTTTTACAAGCTATATAATAAAGAATGATCCATCAATATGCCATTTTCCAGTGAAAAGGCTTGCTTCGATGTCAACATTTATTTACTTTTCACTCTAGAGTTATCAGCAATTTTGTTATCTATCTGTTTTTTAACATACTAGAGGAAGGACTAAAAATGTTGATCAAACCTTCTCTAATTGTCAGCTTATGAAATGTGACAACGAACACAAGCAGCGTTTAGGGTAGAAAACACAGGATACAAATGTGCCTCTCGCATTTGCATGGCTTATCTTAGCTTTTAAGAATGTTTTGATGAAATTACCATCATTTTAAAGCTGAAGACTTGAAAAATTTGTTTTATCTTCTAGTCCTTTTGAAGCCCTTCCAAAAACAGCTTCTAGGCAAATTTTCAATAAGTCCAAAGTAATATGACCTATTTTTAGTGAAATAAATTTCCACATTTAATGTAATCTTTCTACCATAAGAATAAATAAACCATATTGCGTCAATGTTGGAGGATTTTTCTTGACCGGGGATTTATGGCAAACGACTGTACTTTTTTTACTCGACCGGTACATTTACTTGATCTGAAAGTTTCATTCATTTATTCATGCATTCATTCATTTATTTATTCAGTCGTTCATTCATTCATTTATTCAAATCCCTATCTGAAGTTAGTATTTACGTTACATCAGAAGAATAAGTCTAATTTATTGTAGCTACATACACAAGTTGTCTACAATAGCAATAAAAGAATTCGGGGCAATGGCCGGACCAGTTGATGCTTTCTATGAAGTACAATTGAAATAAACTAATAAAAAGGAACATTGCAGCAGGCAATATACAACGACGAACGCGGTTGAGCAAGAATTTTATAGTACAAATGTCTACCGGGTGACTCAAAGAACATGTTACACAGAGAATATGTTACACAGAGAATGTAGACCCGAGAGAATATGTTACACAAATTTGATTAATCGACCGAAATGAGTGATTTAACCGTTGCTACGTAGCTAAATGGCTAGGCTACATCGCTACTATTTTCCAATTTTTATCGGCGTAGCAAACTGGCGAAAGCAAGGATTTAATGAATCCAGGCAGATAAAAAACCCGTAAAAATTAATTAAAAACAGGGATCTCTTTCGATCAGCTGCAGATCAACGACACAATGAGCATATCATCCTGGAAATATGCAACTCCGATTTGTTGCATCCCAACAATCAACTTGTGGCATTAGAATTTTACTTACTTCAGAAGTGATAAAATTTCTGTTTGTTGATGAGAATTGCTTGCATGCATTGGGAATTTTGGTCTGTTATGCCAGTTCCCAAGCTAATGTGAAAAGCATTCGTTAGTGTCTTGTACTCTTGTAATAATTAAATCGATCCCGTCTTTTGATGACTTTCCACGGGGTTTTGATCTGCCTAGACTTGCCCCAAGTCTATTTCATGATGTCCTTCTGACCGATCCCTTTCCCATAGTTCCCGGATCCGCCATTCCGTTACGGAACAAAGGAGAAAGAGTGAGATAAATAGACTTGTAGAATCCATTCCCTTATGAATTATTAATGAGATACGGCTCATGCGAGTTGTTGTGCTCGAAATGCGGGGGTATGTCTTCTATACAATAATCCAGGATATATACGACTACGGAAAGACACTAAACACAGATCGTTATCTAAACTATTTAATTGGAAATAAAGAGAGGCATCAGGTAACCCCCTTACAATTTTCTGCCTCAGATACCAAGAGATAAGCCTTTTGTGCAATTATGGTGCTGATTGGCCACTTCGAGACATCTGAGAATGCCGCCAGCGGACAGGATCCTGTCCGCCTCCACTTAAGTACAAAAGATCTAACTCATTAATAATTCCAAGGGTGTCAGGACACCGATTAAGTAATTAATAAATAAATATTTACTTGCCTTGTTTTGTTTGTTGTTGTCTTCTTTGTTTTGTCTCTCCCTCCTGCCTTGTGAGCTCATGATCAACATTTCAACCGCCTAAATTAAATTAGGCAAACCGCTTTTTCGAATCTAACTCCCTTGTATTCCTGCGTGTATGTGTGTAACGGAATAGCGGATCCGGGAACTATGGGAAAGGGATCGGTCAGAAGGACTTCATGAAATAGACTTGGGGCAAGTCTAAGATCTGCCTGGTTTCGTTAAATCCTGATGTTAGCCAATTTGCGATTTCAATAGAAATAGCAATGATGTAACCAAGTCATTTAGTTACCGAACAATGTTTAAGTCATTGATTTCCGTCGATTAGTCTATTGCGCGTAACAAGTTTTCTCGGTTCTTTGTTTTTGGGTCACTCAGTACAATGAACCGAAATTAATGCAAATCTATTTACAGTTTGTACAAAGTCAACGGGTTGAATCCATATTTTTAATCATAGTTTTGAAAGCTGCAACAGACTCTTTGTTCTTTGTATCATCGCCTAGCGTATTCGAAAGCATTGCTCCTCTAAATCTTTTCCCATATTTCCTTGTGCTAGACTGCTGAGAAATTTTGTAATGTTGATGCGATTCAGCTTGTAGCGCGTGGGCATCGGAATCTAATCTTGTTTAATAGAGCCATCCATCGAGACAATAAAAATCCGCGAGTAAGAACCATCACTTTTTTAGCTTAGCCCATTTCGAGCCCATTCTAGGTTCATAGTTCTGGGGTTTAAAATTCTAGACTAGTACAATAAAGAGGTAATGTACTATGCACAAACCATATTAATTTCATGCTTTTGTGCTTCTAGCTCTTTGAGACATCTCATTTTTCAGTGTTCGATTAACGATTTGACTTCACAACTAAAAAATAACAAACAAACAGGCAACCAATATTTGACATTGGTGAAGTGAAGGTGAAGTTTTCAGCACCAAGTGCTGGTATTGCAGAAGTAGAGAAGACGTAATGGAGTCCGCAAGCTCTTGTCATAACGCATAAGTGGTGGGGCTCGAACCACGTCCGCCTGACTTTTCTGGCTGCAAAGTAAGTGAACCACTGCGTCACAACACCTTCAACACCTTCAACAGCACATTAAACCACGTCCGCCTCACTTTTCTGGCTGCAAAGTAAGTGAACCACTGCGTCACAACACCTTCAACACCTTCAACAGCACATTAAATCGCCCAATTGTGTCTCATTGCACTAGTTGCTAATTATCACTACCACCTTAATTCAACTCAATGGCATAGATAGAAAATTAGCATACAGCACCCACTGATCGTTACTATCATTGCTAATACATACTTAAGTAAAACAAGTCATTTATTTAGGCCCACACAAATGGATTCCATAAAACGTAATCACTGACTTGCTTCTATCATCGAATGAAAGAGAGTAATCAATCGTCTTTTTTCTTTAGTTTACTAAATAACCGTGTTCCAAATGACTACGAAAAAGAATGCGGAAAAGTGAAGACAGCGACGATTGTCAAGAAAAATAGTGAGTGTTTCATAATTGCATTTTGCTGCCGTTTTATTTTGCCCCTTTCTTCGGCAGGAGTTTTTTTAAGGCCCATTTCCACTTCATTCGCAATTCGCAAATCGCATGCGATCCTTTGTTTGAAATTCGCATGCGAACGTTCGCAAATCGCATGCGAACGTTCGCATTGCGATTTTGACCTGTTCGCAATGTTTGATTTCTTGCGAACGTTCGCATGCGAACCATTGTCCCGGATTGAAGGCAGCCAATTAGAAAACAACTTTGCGAAACGAAGAGACAAAGGGGACAAGCGCTATCAAAAAGAGATAGATTTCATTGGCTGGATAAACAATTGAAATTCGTGCGAACAACTTTGAAGTGTGTATTGAATTCGCATGTGTTCGCAATTCGCAATTCGCAAATCGCATGCGTTTTGCGAATTGCGAATGAAGTGGAAATGGGCCTTTAAGCTGCGATGATTAGACCTTCTTTATCAGACCTTCTTGTCATTTTGAAATGTTTATACAGGTTAACAAGATTCATGATGCGTTATTTTTAAACTAACCTATTTAAACAAACATTAATAAATCTCATTAAATTAAGAACATAAGCAGTTAAAATGTCAAATTTACAATATAATAAAAAGTCCATGAAAAGAGAACGTAAAAATTAAATTACACCTCCGTTCATAGGTGTTATTTGAAGATCCTCAGAGAATTTTCCAAGTTGGTCTGTCGTCCTAAACTGTTCCAAAGTTGGGCCCCGCGATAAGAAAAAGCCGTTTGGCAGCCTTGGGGGGGGGGGGCACTTGACCTCAAAATCTACGGGGGTGTGCCTCTTTTTTTCAAATTGACTACCCTGTCTGGGAGCAAACTGGCAAGAACGTTTTATATATGGGGGGGGGGTCCATCTGATAATTTTGGGTAAGAATTTGATTTGTGATCCGATCCTTTAGGGTACCTGATTTGAAAAATATTTCTTTTTGATACTTATGGGTAGTTGATTTACAAAATATAGGTTGTTGATACTTTTGGGTTTAACCAATGCATACCAGCTGCAAAACAGTTGTGATTTCTTTCAACGTACGTAAAAACAAGGTTTGTGCGATCCTCTATACAGAAAAGACACATACAAGATGCAGGTTATTCACTCATTATGGCCAGCTACTTGCATGGGACACATTACCTTTCATTTACCATTTTCAGAATCCAAAAGGTCAGGTCGGCCCGGCTTTTAGATTTTTCGCGCCAAAAATCATAGTTGGTGTGGTTGTTGTTGCTATTTACACAAAGATGGTGCTGGATTATGGATAGATAAATGTTTTTTACCTCTTATTTTGAGTTTAAAGCTTGGTTATGGCTGGGTAAGAGTTCACTTTTGCGTAGAAATTTGCTGTGTAGCTTAGCCAGCTCTGGGTAGTTCATCACTAATGCTTGTGTTCGTTATTTTGTATGTGTCAGTAGATATATTGTGAAGGGCATACTTACTCCTATTTAATAGTTAATAAGCTTGAACTTGAAGTTTTGTGAAGGCAAAGCAGGAACGAATCTAATACATACTGCCTAAAATTACCATATCTCTGCCATAAATTTGATGTATTTGCACAGGTCTACCAACTGAAGCCAGATTCGCGAAAGGTGGTACTTTTTGTTTGATAAGGTCTACTGGGTCAAAATGTGTAAAGCTTGGGTGGGGTAAAATGGGTAAGGCAAAAAATATGAATGAATTTTAGAAAAATCTTCATATACAGATTTTCTCGAGCTACATCTTTTGGGAATACCTTCCTTGAAGTATTGAATGTTGATTGAACAGTTCACAATCTACCGTTTTTTGGCAATCAGTATTACCTATTTTACCCTAGCCTACCCATTTACCCGTGCAGACCCTATGCTTTGCCAAATATTTGGCAAATAAATGTTTGTTTTTCTACAATCTTGCCATTTTTCCGCGCTTGTAGGTAGGATTTATTCAGGAGGCTTTCCAAATAATGTAAGACTAATCGTAAATGCTTGTTAAATTAGCTATATCATTGTAGTTTACCTCTTCGGTAAACTGCAATTATGCATTCATACTACAGTAAATGTGTTCTGTTAACAGATTTTGCCATCATTTGCATTGCAGCAATAGGCATTCTGTTATATACTTTAGATTGCTTTTCCAGTAATATGATAACTAGTATCACACATTTGCAAGGTAGTAGCTTTATCTAGGCCTTGATATGCTCACCCAACCATTTATCACCCTTCTTGATAAGTCCTATCTTATATATTTTCAAAGAAATCCTGTAAAAGGGGCAATACTTTTTACATTTGTCAGAGAAAACCTGCTAAAGGGGTTGATTTTTTAAAACAAAATCAGAGAAAAGGGTAAACTTTAAACGTTGCCAGACAAGCATCGTTACACTTGGACCCCTAGAGTCGACCCGATGGGTCATGAAATAAAGGTTGTGAGATGTAATTGATAAGTATCAGTCTAACTTACTATCAATATAGTTTCTTATGTGCTTGAGTTGCAAGGTTTTTTACTTGATATTTTTGGGTCTCATCAAACATTTTTAGTTGATACTTTAGGGTCGGTAAGATTTTTGATATGATATGATATGATATGATAATAATACACTATCCATTTACATGGTTTTTCGTAGTGCTACCAAAATTTACAATATAACGCATTAAAATTTCTTTTAAAATTAAGATACAAATTAGAAGATTACTACATAATACCTATGAAAATAAATAGAAAAACCTTTTAATTTTTAGAGGTAAAGCAAAATCGTTGGTATGAAAAAAGTGTCAAAATAAGGAATTAACCTTGGCTAAAAATCTATTACTATTAGTTGTACGCTGAGCTAAGGTAGGCAGAGAATTAAAGTCAGCAGATCCCATGTACTGATTTCAGTTGATACTTTTAGGTGAATTTTGAAAATTATGGATGGACCCCCACCCGTATTTAAAAGTTCAAATGACCCCCCTGGGAACTATACACCNTTTACAATATAACGCATTAAAATTTCTTTTAAAATTAAGATACAAATTAGAAGATTACTACATAATACCTATGAAAATAAATAGAAAAACCTTTTAATTTTTAGAGGTAAAGCAAAATCGTTGGTATGAAAAAAGTGTCAAAATAAGGAATTAACCTTGGCTAAAAATCTATTACTATTAGTTGTACGCTGAGCTAAGGTAGGCAGAGAATTAAAGTCAGCAGATCCCATGTACTGATTTCAGTTGATACTTTTAGGTGAATTTTGAAAATTATGGATGGACCCCCACCCGTATTTAAAAGTTCAAATGACCCCCCTGGGAACTATACACCCCTCTGGGAGCACTTTTGTGAAAAGGATACCCTGTTTGGGAACAAAATCGCTAAAAAACGATACCCTATCCAGTGGCACATACCCGGTACAAAAATTACCGAAGTGTCCCCCCCCCCCGGGTTTGGCAGTTGCTATAGATTGCAGAAACCTTGCGGACAACAGTGCAAACAACAGTGTGGCTGCATGGTCGTTGACAAACAGTCGTAGGAAATTTCATCAATAATTTAAGCCAGTTTTCAAGGTCTCTGAGACAAAGCATTTTTATTAAATTGTTTGTAACTTGAGAAGGATACGACCTATTTTGACAAATTGAATGTTTTCATCTACGTTGGCGTTTTTGCGTCAAACAAACATCTGGTTGAAGAAATCTAATGAATAGTTGTTTACATACTGATAACGGTACTTAAAACTACTCTACAATACTACAAGGACAATGCCAGGGGGAGTAAAGGCTATGACTACCTCGTGGCTAATACATGAAAAAGTGAAATTACAGAAACAATTAAAGAACTAAAAAGATCTAAAAGAACTACAATCAAACTCAGTTGGACTCGCATGAGCTGGATTTTTCAGGTCGGTCGGACAAAAAGCATCAGTTTATTTGGGATGGACGGGGGTCTCACATTGGCCAGATCAGAGGGTCAGGCGCTTGTAGAGCATGTTGCATCTAAAACATCTAATATTTTAGGATGTTTGAATAGATTGACTTTCACTACCCTTAATAAAATTCTAAAGTTGTTTTAGCATATTTTCAGGTATCTGCATCGCGATTTCTAACGATAGAGATATTCCAACTTCATTTGAAATCAGCTCTGTAAGTCACTTGTCAACGCAAGGCTTTTCATTTCTGCGAGTGTTCAAATCTTCTAAAGTAGGATTTTTAAATGAATTGCGAACAGTCTTTCCAGTATACATTAGCGTGTTATGTTAAAGCGTTTTTCTTGGTAAATTTTGATTTTGTAGGGCAATTATGGGCAATTAACGTCATCTGTACGTTGAGAGATAACAACGAATAGACATCAGTACATCTTTTTAAATCTCTTTTTCACAAAATGCCACAAGCAGAACATTACCAAATATTGTTTTTGTTATAGAGAAGAGCCTACACTTCAAGAAAAGTAGTAGGTTTCTTATCTTATGTAGGTTTCTAAAATCATAATTCTTTAAGACTTTGAGAGTTGCCTAGTTTGTTTCTGCTTAATATATTTTATTAAACTTGCTACTAAAATGCTCGAGAATCATCATTCTTCAAATCTAAAAACTTGATATTGCATTTGTCAAAAAACCGCTCGAATAAAGGATAATTGGTCGGCTTCCTGGTTAAACGTAGAAAATCTTTTCCGTTACGATCGGAATGTCATGACATCATCATGATCTACAAGATTATGAACATTTTATTTTTTTTTATTCACTTTCTTTTAAGTTGGTAAATACTACATGATAGCTAAATTAAAAGCTAATTAAAACCAACTATCTAAACTAATTACAAACAACAATTTAATAACAGTAATACTAACAGTAACAGTAATACTAAAAGTAACAGAAATGCTAAAAGAATAATTGAAATATAACAGTAATGCTAAAAGAATAACTGAAATATCAATAGATTTCCTGTTGTTATTTTATATAGCCCACCTGTGCTATAAATGGTTTGCAGATGCGCCACAAGCAAGAAATTGATGACAGGTTTTTAATATTTGCTTTAAATAACAGTAATGCTAAAAGAATAATTGAAATATAACAGAATGCTAAAAGAATAACACTGAAATATCATTAGATTTCCTGTTGTTATTTTATATATCCCACCTGTGCTATAAATGGTTTGCAGATGCGGCACAGGCAAGAAATTGATGACAGGTTTTTAATATTTGCTTTAAAAATGTTTATATTTGCAGTTGAGGTGATTTCTGTGGGGATGGAGTTCCATACTTCTTGACATCTGTAGGATATTGTGTCTAACCCATATGTTATAGTGTTTGGCTTATTTCTAGTGAAAGTGAGGCCCCTGAGGTGATTCATTTATGTTGAAGATGTCTTCCATAAAACTTGGGTTTTCATGATGAATAGTTTTGTAAATTTCTGTAGCAAGTTGCTGTAGATTTCTTGTGTGAATACTAACCGCATTGTCTATAAGTAGCAATTGTTCAAAACTAGATGAGAAATCATTATAGGCTATTCGCAATGCTCTTTCATGCATTTTATTAATTGTATTGTTTTTCCTACTGCAATACATGCACTTATCTTTTTTCCTGCTTCTTTGCACATGCTTTTAATGTGGTCCTCAAACTTTAATTGGTTATCTATTATTACTCCCAACAATTTTACATTATCTTCTTCTATTATTATCTGTCTGTTTACATTTACACTACACTTTTCATCATTTTTTGAATCTCTACTTAGTCCATAAGCTTCTAATTTTGCCAGTAAGAGTTCATGCGAGAGACAATCAAATGCTCTGGAGAGATCCATAAGGATGGTGCCCCCAATTTTCCTACTGTCTAAGCATTTTTTGAGATCTTCAATATATCTCACAAGAGCATGTTGTGTTCCATAGCCTTTACGAAAGCCGCAAAGGAGTGGAGACAGCAGATGATAAAAGGAAGCATATACCTGATTGAAAATAATTCTCTCAAAGATTTTTGAGGCAGCAGGCAAGACACTGACTGGTCTATAATTTTTCTTGCTGGTAGATGAGTCTTTTTTATATATAGGTGTGACATCTGCTTCATTAGACAGATCAAGTCATGTGACTGCATGTGAACAAAGGATTGCCGCAGGCAGGCTGCCGCCGGCAGGCAGGCAGAAAGTTGAACACTGCTCTACTTTTCATTCGATGCCGCCGGCTACCGCAGGCAGCTTCAGACAAAGTGTTTCCATTAAAGAGAAGTTGCCGGCGGCATGCCGCAGGCAGTTACGGCTATATGGAAACCAGGCTTAACATAGGCCAGGCTGTAAGTTTCATGCACATAAAATCAATTGCTGAACGGGTATGCAGAGCAGACGAAAAGGCACTACACAATTGATTAGCAGACAAAAACTTTATTGAATGATCCTGGGAAATTTTTAATATTGGGTATACAAACACTATCTGATCATCAAGTTTTAATCTTGTTTACCATGGTATTTCCCTTAAGAAAGGGTCCCTGTAAACAGAGGAACGACCAATAACGACCTAACGACTAACAACGAGTGATCAAATTACAGTAAGGAGTTATATGCACTGGTTATATGTCCTAATAGATATATCAATCGGACCACCATATGTACGGATGTACGGAATGGACTCATCAATGGATCTAAGGGATAGCGGTCTTGATATCTTTTTGTTCTTTTGTTCTATTAGCGCTCAGCTATTTCTGCAATCCCAGCGCCTGGTGCTAAAAACGCAACTACGTCTTCACCTTCTCATGTATTCAATGTTTGCAGAGAACAGTACTTTCTGGCTACCTCTGCGAGGGACAAACGGTAAAGCCAGAAAGACTTCTGTCTCTCGTTTTCCCGTTTTTCCTCGCAGAGATAATCCCCCTCGCAGAAATAATAGCAAACGGCTATTTTTCATTTGCACTGAATAAACTAGAAATAGACTTTGAGCAAGTTTGAAAGGGACTTCGATTCAAATAAATGTGCACCTTATGGCGAAGTATGAATAGCAATAATAATGGATAAATTTCATTCATTTTCATTTCATTTTATATTCTTTAAACACGGTAACCCCGTCAGCTAAGGCTGCTAAATTCTATCTGTAAATACTTAATTCAGGTGCTATGTTGTTCCACGCGGCTCTATGTGGTGGTAACCACTGCAAAAATCAAGCGCTGGGCTACAATATAGGGCAAGAGCTCAAAAACAGCAAAAGTAAGACGGGAATGCTAATTTAACCAACAAGATCTTAGACTCTCAAAATTCCTTTTTCTTTCAAGTTCAGAAACACAGCACGCACGCACACTGCTCGTCCCAGACTCCATGTTGCGCAACGCGCCGCAGAGTGGGGTATCTTTGAACCTGCTTTGAACCCCCTTTTAAGCGCGTGTCAAGGTCGTAAAGTTGCAAATATGTTGAAAATTAGTCATTGCGGCGGAGCCGCATATCTATTCGAGTTGAATTAAAATCTTGCGAGCGATAAAATTTTACTGTCATAGTAAGTTATCTCGATTCCATGTCTCAAAATGAGGCTTTTGACAACGCTGCAAGGCTATTGCGGGGGTGAAATGTAAATCTATGTAAACAACGTATTGTGATCACACAATCATGAAACGTCAAATGCATAAAACCTTAATCTCTCTTGTTTTGTGGAATGTGTAGTTGTCTGATTTCAGTTGTCACAAAACAACTTTCCATTGGTGATTGAATTTTCAATTCAAAGTGAACGAAGAATTGTAATGCCAACAGAACCACAAAGGCCTGTTACTATTTGTTGTTCCGTACTTTGCTTCAGTTTGTTTCTCATCCCCAAAATGCCGCACTCACTAACTGTTGTTATTGCTAGTATAAAATTTTACTGTAAATATACTTGGTTCTTTTTAGTTCATTTCATTTTTAGTTCAGTATTTTAGTTTAAGTGTTATTTTTTTTTAGTTTAATTTATGTTAGTATATAGCTGCCATGCCTGTATTAGGTAGTGCATTTTGCTAATGATGATGATGATGAGTATACTTACTTAAAGACAAATGACGGAGATATAAGGCGACTTAAATCAGGGGCCTGGGCAATACAAATATAGCCTATTGTATTCCATTGTATTTGATGACCTCGAGAGATTATCAGATGTACTGGACAATGAAGCCACTCAGACATCTTCTGTCCTATTTTTAAACTAGACGCTATATATCCGTCATTTGTCTTTAATACATACATAATTTAAGAGAATTTGTGGAAACTTTGCATTCGACCTGAAAGGGACTTTAAGCCCGAATCGACATAAATTGGAATCAGTCCAGACGGCTTTAATAAACGCAGTAGTCATTGTTTTCCATAACAGTTTTGTTTCTCCCTGTGTCCCTGTGCCCGTGACGGCTATTGTTGTTGTGTCAGGAAAACAGAAAGAGAAAGAAAAAAGGAACGTTTCTTTTCTTCTTTTCACTCACAAGTTTATATGGCACAGGGGTACATGGGATACTAGGCACAGGGAGACAATGAGGAAAAATTCTATAACGATCCTATAACTATTTAATTACTATAAAAACAATAATAAAGTGTTTTTTTTGTTTTACAACAAGAACAAAAAGATATTAAGTCTGCTATCTCTTAGATCCATTGATGAATCCATTCCGTACTTCCGTACTTATGGTGGTTCGGTTAATATACCTATTAGGACATATAACTGGTTACTGTAATTGATCACTCGTTATTAGTCCTTAGGTCGTTATTGGTCGATAGGTCGTTCCTCTGTTTACAGGGACCCCTTAAGAAAGAAAACAATAGCTGCCACTCCGATAAACATCATTGAGATTAATGGGTTGATAACGCAATGAAAGAGATAGCAATCAAGTACTGGGATGACATGGATTTTGGAATACTGGAATGACATGGAATACTGGAATAATATTCCAGTATTCCATGTTATTCCAGTATTCCATTCCAGTATTCTATATTCCATGTTTTCAAGATAGCCTTCACCATATCATAGTCAATAGCCATATTGAAAATAAGGGTTAGGGAGGGGCGTTGCCTGCAAACTTTGCAATTTTATGATTTTATGAAAGAAGTTGGACATAAAAACCAGCGATTTGCCCCGCGCGCCCTTTGGCTGATTCACTGAAAAACATGATGTGAGTAACTGTAACTGGACGTTATAAATGGTCTGATTTGGGGCCTAAACCAAAGAACTGGTGGTAAACAAACTTTACTTAGGCTGCTCTTTTTCCAGACTTTGATTGAAATTGAACAACAAACAACCTAGCCTGCGTCACAGACCATAACGAGGGGTAGAATCTATAATCTATAGTTATCCATAACTACGGTAGTTATGGATAACTATAGATTATAGATATAGATTATAGATAACTCCCTTTGTACCATGATCCTTCTTGGCGCCAAAGCCGACTTTCGTATTATCTGACAGTCTTTTCTGGCCTAACTTCTCTTTGTCTTTTCATTCGGTGCACAAAGGATCATGGTTGACAATATGTCTTTAAACATTGCAGTTCCGTTCAGTTCATTGATTTTATTTGCAAGAGCTCCCTATTAGTAAGCACGCTCCTTCGTCGCGCGCAATTAGAAAACACGCTCCTTCATCGCGCGCAATGAGTATTTTTATGTGTTCAGAAAGCAGGGCAGCGTATCGTCAATATGAATAGCAATAGCGACTGATAATTTGCCTAAAAAAATACTTAAAACGCTACAGAAAACGTGTTACGTTACATAGAATGTAATACATTTTACGCTGCGCGCTAAAATCAAAAGAAGCAACATGAGCACCAAATGGGAACTCACTCAAAAAACAAAAACTCGCAACAAAAAACCAAAACGAGCAAAGAAGAGCATCTCCTTTTTCTTGTTTTTGAGATAGATTTGATTCTTTGCGATTCTTGATGATAGAATCATTGAGAAAAATTTCAAGCCGAAACCATGCTTTATTGTCGATTAGGCTTAAATGCGAATATAATGCGAATGCAATAGGTTGTGACCTTTGCCGATTAGGCTTATTCGCTTTGTGTTTGTGTACCGTAGAAAAACTTTCATTTGTGTCTCTGTCTCTGTCTACAATTCTTTTATGCGNTTACTTTATCGTTTGGTTGTTTACTTGCATTTGGTACAGTTTTTGTCACAAGGTTTGTGTCGTCTACATATCTTTTGTAAAGCTGGATTTCAATACTTTGTCTGCGTAATCTGCTTTTAAGTTCTCTGTCCCACCAAACCATGAATAGTGTCGCTATATCTCCTGCAATCCCTACACCTATTGCGCCTCCTTGTCGTTGTTTGTATACGTTGCTATCAAACTGGCATATATGATTTTTCATGGTAATTATTAAGCTGTTCCGTAGGGCTGATGTAGGCTGATGTTAAAACCGGTTGTCACTCGTTTGAAGGGGTTTTTGGGGTTTCACGGGTTGCGGGTTTGGCCAATTTTAGCTCTCGGGTTTATGGATTTATGTTTTAAACGTGCGGGTTTACGGGTTTTTAGATGCTTCACGGGTTGCGGGTTTAGCCTATATTTCCGCTCGGATTTCGGGTTGTCTCTCTAAAATCCACAGCTTTACATGGTTTTCAAAGCCACATGGTTTGTGTAGTTGATTGAGATCGAAAAACTGGCTTCTGGGTGCTTTAAACCAACGAGGAAGAGTCGCTTATAGCGAAAACGTAGGAAACAATAGAGAAATACTGGCAAAAATTCCAAATTTCGTCCATAAGTGCAGCTTCGGGTCACTTCGGGTTTCGCCTGTTTTTGCTGCCGGGTTTTCGGGTTTTTGCAAATTTTGATGCGGGTTTGCGGGTTCTGGTACCCCCCAAAGCCCCCCTCTCTTTTGCGTTGACCTGCTCTCGAATCCTAATCGAAATTTCCAGCTTCGCTCCAACTCCAAAACAACGTGTATTTAGGCCTAAATGCACATTATTTTGCAGTTGGAGCGAAGCTGGCAATTTCGATTAGGATTCGAGAGCAGATCAACGCGAAAGAGAGACAACCATGGTTTTAACATTGGATTGATATAAAGAACACTTTAAAGCCAACAAAGGTATGTTAACTAATACTGTAGTAGGCTTTAGACTTAATACTGTAGTGTAGTAGGCTTTTTAGGCCTACCTACACATTTTATCTTCATACTGCCCTTGCAATGACATGTCAGTGAAAAGCAGCAGATTCTATTGTTACAAGATTCCATTTTTCGATGACCTTTTTAGACTTGACACTTTTACTTTCTTGTTCCAGGGTGTCACGTTAGCAGTGTCGACAACGGCTTTGGCTCTTGGTATTTTTATCGAATCAGCAATCATTCCGGTTGTTGGTATTATCTGTGCAATTGCTGGCATTGTTCTGGCTGTTGTTTCGCTATTCGTTCATCGAGATCCACCGAAGCCAGAACCGACCAAGATTGATATCTACGTGAGTGGTACAGGAACACCGTTTGTTGACAAGCTTCCAGCACCATCAGCGCAATGGCTTGCAGATTACCACAAAAAGCATCCACCCAAGACAGGAGGATAAGTGGACTGCTTCATTTTCTTTATGCTGATTAAGGAGTAGTTAGTGATTTATAGGTAAAAGATGAAAAGATAAGAGATTTGTAAAAAGGTAAGAGATTAGAATGAATCAAGTGATGAATCATACCGGGTGTCCAGAAAAAAGTACTCGTGCTTTAAAAATCACCAACATTTGACTATATGGCTGATCTTTAAATTTATTTTTTTGGCTAGTAGATCAAAGACCAAATTATTTTTCCAGGTATAGCTGATGTTGTGATTGGTTTTAAAATTAGCAAAATTAGCTCTTTTTAGGGCTGCCTGGTTTTGAAGCATACTGCAAAAGAGCACTGAGATGATTACCAGATTAATTTCTTTTTGTAAATTTAGCTGCTAGTTTGATCATAAATGTCAGGGATAAACGCAAACTATCATTGTAGACTTGAAGGGCAATGAAAAATCTCCAAATAATGGCTCCTAAGCAAGATTTAAAATGTTGCTTAAATAGTATAGCTCAGAATAAGGTTTTTCAGCCAGTCATTTGATACCCTGTAAGTATTGATTGGAAACATTTTATAATTTTTACATATATTTGAATCATTAATAAAAGAGATAAAAAAGAAAATGTTATAATTGGTTTGATAATCGAGTTTTGGTGATTTTTTAAACGGGAGTACTTTTTATTGGGACACCCGGTAGTTAACGTATACTTCGATAGCACTCCTATCTTAGCCTTGCATCCTGAGATAGTCATATTTAAAGTCTTTATTTAATTTAAATATTAACAATCAAATGCTAAAAAAACATGATAGAATGGTAAAATGCAAAGAGTAGTACACTAGCAATAAGTTTGATTTTCATAAGATTATTTTTCATAGATGACACATTCACTTGATATTCATAAGATCAGCAGTCATTATTTGTTGAATGATAAAGAAGGCACACGGATGGGTCACGTGATGAAATTTCAGCGTACTTTCCTGCTCCTTTTTGTTTCTGTTCGTAATGGACCTAGCCACGTCGCCAAAGCTATGACCAATGCAGAAAACTGTCGAGGATTGCGTTCCTGGCTCAGTTGGGTGATAGAAGATTTGAATAGAGTTTCTATAATGGCTGGTGGCTTTTTTCTCTGTTGAGTCTTGTTCACAGCAATCTTGATCACCGCTTCCACCACAGCTTTGCTTCAGTTTCCTGCACCTAACTCAATTGAATTTCTCCGCAACACGTAAATTCGGATTTTGCATGTGACCCATCCATGTGCACCTTTAAAGCTAAATCTCTACCGGGTGTCTAAAACAAAGGTAGCAGATTTTATCGGGGCTAGCCATAAGACTGTAGCTTCAGTCCATCGGAAATAATTTTTGAAGTAATACTCGATAAGAAATTGAAGATAAATGCCTTGCTTTTTTATATTGGTGAATTGAGAGTTAAAATATTGATCTTGAAAGTCCAAATTTGCTTTCACCTCAAGACCAGAGTATTTGGGTTTTGGCCTAAACTGCAATTGTCTGTTTAGAGGAATCTCCTCAATCATGGACATAGCACCGTATTTCTGAACAAGGACCCTCCTCGTGCTTAGGCACACGTTCGAATAGAAACTTAGACTACGTTTACATTGTACCGGTACGGTTTTGACCGGCTACAAAGTTCTTACGGTTCAAGGGCCTTTACACTGCTCCAAAACAAAGTTTCTCTATAGATAGGAGGAATAAAAGTTTTACGGATTAGCAAGAACAGTGTAAACGGGAGGCTGATCCGTTACACTTTTGTTACGGTTCTAAAGTTGTACTGGTACAGTGTAAACGGGGTCTTAACACTGATAAAAATATTAATGAATATTGTCACCTAAGGAATATCTTTCTTCGGTCAACATGCATTTGCAAAAAACGCAACAATCCAGGCACGAGCGACTATTTTAAGGATCTTATACTTTTACATTTATGCCCTTGGGTACATACGATTGCTTGTTTTGTAATAATTCCGTGAGAGATGATACCAAATGCAATTTATTAAAGCAATTAAGATCACAATAAGTAATTTATGTATTCATGCCCCAGGGAATTATATCGCTACTGAATAACTTTTAACAGACATATGTAATTTGAAATTTTTGTAGAAAGAAGACTGATTTCTCTTTGGGACTAAATTCGTGAATCTGATTGTCAAGTTCAGATTCGGATTTCTATTGAAATTTGTTTCAAAACACGAGTTTATTGCTCATACTACGCTATGATCCAGGAGATTCCACAGGGTGTTGACAGCTTGTACCAAAACCCAAAAGCTCTGGTTTGGAATTGGAGGCAAATTTTGACTTTCAAGATTGATATTCCAACTCTCAATGCACCAATATCAACAAACAAGGTATTCATCTCCAAGTTAACATTTGAAGATTAGTTTAAACATTATTTCCATTTGATTCAAGCTAAATTCTTATCACAACGCCTGACCAAATCTGTCAACTTTTTCTGGGACACCCAGTACATGGCTGCTGAATCTATGGCAAAGATACTTGGTTATTAATTATTATTTAGCAACAAATGATTTTCGACAGTTGATTGATGTCGCCTGTTGTGAGACTTGGTACATGCTGGTGTAAAAACGCGCTAGAATTGAGATTTTTTAACTCATTACCTCTCTTTAAAGGCATTTTTAGCTATGATTTTTAGTGATTAGTGAACTGTCGCTTCCAAATAGAATCAAACTCGCTGATACTATCGAAAGCATTAGGTCATTTTGAAATACGCAAACAAAATCTCAAATTGAGGCTAAGATAATTTCGACATTTTTCTCGTTACATTTCAAATACATTTTGAAACATTTTTACTCCAATGTGAAGCAAGTTCGAGTTAGCATAATCAAATTTGTTGAAGACTTATGACTTTTTGCAGCTCGTTGAAAGCCAGGTTACATCTCATACCGTGTTCGCAAAACTTAGCATGAATTTTAAACAGCGGATTGATTTCTAACTCATTCGATGGAATTTCTTCGTCGAGGTTTAATAAATTCACATGATGGCCCGAAAAAGTATGTTTCTTTAATTTTTGAACTTCTTTAATCAGCTAACATCAAATCGTCATTGAAAGCATATAATTCGATTACAAGAACTGAATTAAAAGCATAGAATTCGACTTCCATTATTTTTGTAATGGTCCTTACGGCAGCGTCAATATTTTTGACTGGTCTAATCTGTAGATGTTAGATTCTGGTAGATATACGGTAGATACTAGATAAAATCTCACGAGCTGGATCTTCCCGTAAAGCGCCAATGCTTTTTTGGTCTGCTTGGTATTGGTAAATGCTAGATTTTGGTAGTTATCAGGTGATATTTCATAAGCTGGTTTATTTTGTAGTTGTTAGGGACAGGTCATGAATACTTGCCGGGGAGGGGGTGGAAGACATTTGCAAATATTTGATGGAATTAACAACTATGTTTCAATTCCTGAAGAACTAGTTTTTAGAAATTATCAGGATTTACCTCAAATTATTTTCATACCCCCTCTTTGAGATGTGCTTTATTTTTCGTCCCCCCCTCTCTTTGAGTAGGTAAAATTTTGGTCCCCCCTCTCAGATGTCTTCCACCCCCTCCCCGGCAAGTATTAATGACCCGTCCCTTATGGCTTTTTGTAATTATTAGCTGGAATTTTAAAGGCTGGTTGTTCATGGATGCGCTGTATTTTCTTGGCTTCAGTTTCTTTTGTGTCAATAGCACTTACGAGCAATATAAGCACTAAATAGAAAGGCACCCCAAAACACAAAATGACCAGGAAAGACTAGCAATTTTGCATGCAGGATATTGACAAAATCATCGCAAGATAGAATTAAAATCACAACTCTACAAAACTCTTACTGTGGATCTAGACACCAGACTTAAATACGAAAAGGGAAAGTCTGATATAAACGCACTAAATTTCCTTCTCCTGCTGTGGATATTGTGCAGCATGGTGGCCAAAAGTTGAATCAATAGACGATTGCGCTAAAGATGGCATCAGGGAAATTTTACCATGATCCTTTTCGTCTTAAAGAATTTTCATTCATTTGATTGGACGATTTTCATTGGGATGCAAAGGATCAAGGTAAAAGATTCCCTGACGCCATCTTTAGTTCAATCATTTGTTGCTCAAGGAGAGATGCAGTAGTCCTCAACCAAATATTTAACAGTGTCACAAGAGAACAGTTCCAGTTCTTGTGTTTACGTAAAGGAGATGCTTTTGCTTTTCTCCTTGACTGCCACGAAATGCAAATAATGCTCGATCGAAACCTTAAATTGCATTTCATGTAGTTGTCATAGTACCTCTATAGTGCCTCTGCACTGCTATGGAGGTTTTCATAGGTTGGCTCGGTTTACCGAGATGAATTTTGTTCTGGCTTTATATTAGGCAGGCTGACCCAGCAAGCTTAACTGTAAAAACAGTAGCAATTGGTCTTTAGTACCAAACGGTTCAATGAGAATTAGAAGAGTCTGGCCCTTGCCCATATCTACAGAGCTACCTGGGAGAGGGGCTTCTTATGAGAAAACTTTTTCCTGCCGCGAGATCCCGAGAGTGTTCAAGCGATATGTCACCTAGGTGGGCTGGTCCACTTGTTCTATGAATGTAAATTGACGATTGTACAAAGGATGGCATCAGGGAATTTTGTACCATGATCCTATGCAGCAAAACATTTACAATAAAGAATACCAAGGATGCAGTCTTTGTATGTTTCAAATCTCATATCAATATGTTTACTTTTTTGTTTTGTTTTCGTTATTGCTACCTAGCATCCGAAGGTAGTTTTAAGGACACTGAGAAGCTAAGCTTATCGATGCAATGTCCTGGTCCTTCCTCTCGATGTGACCACACCTCGCGATTCCTTTAGCCTGGAATTACAGAGAGTTGGCGACTCTCCTCACTCTACGTAGCAGGATCGGCAGGGCGGGGACTCGAACCACCAACCCTCAGGTTGGTAGTCAAGCGCGCTACCATTGAACCATCCCCGCTTATAATGTCGTGATTTGGAGATACAACATATCAAACTATTTTTGATTTTTATGCTACACCTAATTTAGCAGCATTTGCTGACGTCAGCACTTAACCACGTGACATAAACAAAAACAAATGACGACATCTTGTTTGCCTTGTCGTATTTGTTACTTGTGCCAAGTCTCAAGTCTCTAGCACTTTATGGTTATGATAATAACCCCTAGAAGACATACTCATCTTAGCAGGCAATACACATCTTGGCACTGGTAGGTTTTGTTTTTCTCTACTACTTCCATGAAACACGACTTTGAAGCGTTTTGTATCGTTGATTTCAGTGGCGGCGCCACGGGGGGACTGGGGGGGACTCGTCCCCCTCACTTTTCTCCAAAGTCGTTTTTCCAATTCGTCCAAATCCGTAGAGAAATTGTCGAAGGAGGGGTTAGGTAGTCAAATCCTGAATTTTAAAGAAAAATAAGGGCGTTTCTTAGCACTAAAAAGGGCGTTTCCCCCATTTCAGTTTGCCCCCCCCCCCAGTCGTTGGCGGCTGGCGCCGCCACTGGTTGATTTGGGAAAGGAGTTGACATGGCCTACGCCCTACGAGAGTGAGATTCAACAATTTCTAGATGATTTTTTAACAGTAGCGATTATCAGCGATTAAGCACCGAAATTACGACAATCGAAATGAAATCAGTCTGGGAAACAGGAACATGAGGTAATTTTAAAGGAGAAAACCAGCCTTTTGAACCTATTCAGCAGACTTATGAGCATGACCTAGCTGATTCGTGTTGTTTCATTCTAAATTTTATTGCATTAAATTTTCTTATTCGGTCAAACAACGTCTCATAACCAATCCTACGCGTTGTCCCCTTTCTGTTCAAAACACGAACAAACAGCCCAAACTTTTCTGGCGGTGATAATTCTCTCTGAAATGTTTGGAGAAAAGCTGCAAACAAGCTCAAGGTTATTCTCCAGCAATTTACGCAGCCGTGCTGAAGAACATAATTTTGCATTCGTGTGCATTTTGCTTGTATGTTAAACAATGAAAGAAAGAGTTATTATTATCTATCAAAGATAAATCTAATTTGAAGTTCAAAGCTTCTTTGGAAGGTTCTTGTCTCAAGATCTCAAGACGTTATTGTTTGTGTCCCAATTGGTGCTTGGAGAACGTTTTGTTCGCACTCTTAGCAAATTGGTTGTCCTCATTTTGAACAGTTTGTGCACGAGTCCTTGTTGAGCTGTGTTGTTGTTGTTGCTGTAGTAGTTGTACAGCGAAGCAAAATGCACTTGTCGTAAACAAATCTATTACTTACAACAGAACACAAAATATCTCACCATCGCACCATGTATTCCTGTATTTTAGAGATGCTATTCTGTTGTTGTCTTTAAATATTAAACTGGGGGAAATCTTGCTTTAAAGTTTTGGCGATTGTTTGATTTCATGAAATTTGGAAGATTGCAAAAAGGAGAGAGGTATCCGAATCCCAATAGACGATTACGCAGCATAGCCTCCAAATCTAAAAAAAAAACAATGCATGGATGGTTAAAGTTAGTTGACGGAGATAAATAGCTAACTCGAGAGCTGCATATGCAGGTCTAAAANTCGCACCATGTATTCCTGTATTTTAGAGATGCTATTCTGTTGTTGTCTTTAAATATTAAACTGGGGGAAATCTTGCTTTAAAGTTTTGGCGATTGTTTGATTTCATGAAATTTGGAAGATTGCAAAAAGGAGAGAGGTATCCGAATCCCAATAGACGATTACGCAGCATAGCCTCCAAATCTAAAAAAAAAACAATGCATGGATGGTTAAAGTTAGTTGACGGAGATAAATAGCTAACTCGAGAGCTGCATATGCAGGTCTAAAATTAGCCTATTGTGGCCTATTGTATTTTATGATTGCGACACGTGCGTAGATATCATTTAGCTAGAGGAACAATAATATGCGTGGGTGTTCTTTTGTCCTATTTATAGATTACCTCCTCTTAGCTCCGTCAACTAACTTTAATGCATTTCGCTTGATTTTATGGTTTGAAAGGAACTTCAGGTACGTTGCTATAATTCTATATGTATCATTTCTAATATATTGGTTAATTTTTAGAATTACAGCGGTTTTCTTTTATTTAAAGAACTCCTGAAAAGTTTTCAAAAATTGAAAATAATCGTAGATTCTAAATTAAAATATGAAAAACGGTACAATCTTCAAAAAAGCCATAGCTTATGAAGATCTATAATATGGCAGTAAGCTGTAGCTTTTCTAGGTTACGATTTAGCAATTTGATGACGTCATATTCTCAAAACTGGCTCAAGCAAAGAAAACGCTGTAGTTCTGAAAATAATCAAGATATCAGAAAGGCTACATATAGGATTATAGCAAAGTACTTGAAGTTCCGTTCAAGCCATTAAATCAAACAGAAGATGCATTAACCATCCGTGCAATGTTTTTTAAAGATGCCAAAGATTTGGAGGCTATGCTAGATTACGCTAAAGATGCCAGCGAGGAACTTTTATCAAGATGCATTGTGCTCTAACTACGAATCTCTAACGATTCTTTAGGGATTCGAATAAAGAATGCACTGCATCTTGGTAAAAAGTTCCTCGTCGCCATCTTTAGCATAATCGTCGATTGACAAGGACGTTGACCATTTAAAGTGAAGTCCTACATCAAATCTGAGTATTTGTATCAAGGTTAAGCGAAAACATGAACAAACCTATCGACCAATAATCCATTGTATTTACCTAGAAACAATCTATTGTATTTTAATGTTCTCCACAACAATAGGACAATAAGTGGTGCGTGGTATTCTTTGTTTATCTTTGGAATCAATTGATGTATTGGGTGTCTCAATGAAAAGTACCCCATTTTGACTGCAAAAAGGAGCAAAACGATAAGATATTGGGGCTTTCCGTCTGCACAGCTACATTTGTTAATCTTCAACTTAAATACACGTACCTTGCATTTGTAAATCGTCCACCAAACACCAGAGATACGAGTTCCCAAAGTCAAAATTTTGAGTGCACCTGAAACCAGATGTTTTGATAAAGGGCCTAACCATGATTTGATATCATGAGCATTTTCCAATGGAATTTTAAACTGTTATTTTTAGTATTTGCTTTTGAAATGAACCATAGACGCATAGCCATGACCCTAATTTAACAGATAGAAGAAAGATGTGGCAAGAATAATACACTCGTGCCACATCTCCACAATAAGCGTGCAGGCGCTCCTTTTCCTCTTCTTTGATGCAAATAACTTTTCAATGGAATGTACAGAACAATTTTTTCATCAAAAGAAAAGTTAAATCAAATCATGGTTGGGCCCTTTCTCAAAACCTCTGGTTCCAGGTGCACTCAAAGTTTAGCCTTTTTTAAGAGCTCGTATCTCCGTGTTTGGTGAACGATTTATAAATGCAAGGTACATGCATTTAAGTTGAAGATTAACATATTTAGCTGTGCAGGCGGAAAGTCCCAATATCTTATCGTTTTGCTCCTTTTTCCAGTCAAAAAGGGGTACTTTTTTTGAGACACCCGGTATGCTCGTCACCCGAGGGGTCTACCTGGAGCTAAACAACGGGGATATGCCTGCAAAAGGAACACATCTGCAAGACCTGTCCCAGAACAAAATATTGCAAACACAATACCGGTCTTGGAATAAGGTGCAGCAAAATGGATAGTGTGTCGTGGTTCTTTCAGTTTCTTTAAAATATTTTCTTCGTGACCTGGAAAAATTAGCTTTATTGACATACCTGTCCTGGAACCAAAGGTACGAAAGTTGTTATCCTGTCCTAGACTTTTCTCAATGAAATGGATACCCCATCGGCAGGCACACCCCCATGTGCTCAATCTATTAAGTCGACCCCCAGGACCTGTCAGTTGTCTTTAAACCACGACCATTGATATTGTATGCAGTTTGTTAAAAATGCATTTCTTTGAATGCTACTCAGAAGACAGAATGTTCAATTGGAATAAAGAAAATACTACAATTTCATGAAAATGCAGCTTATGAAACTCTAGCTAATAACTGCCACCAAATAGCAGCTACGAATATCAAATGGATCAGAAAAAGTATTGACTCTTTAGTTCAATTAAAGTATCTACCAAAATCTGGCATCTATAAAAACCAAATGAATCACATAAAGTATGGACGCTGTGGTTAAGGAGCCATTGTCATCCAGGGTCCTTTGTGGGCAGCCTGCAATTTCAGACTGTCTGAAAATCAAATTGGGCCTAAGCGGAAAACATGGATCCACACTGCAGTAGCTGAACTGATAGAAAAGTCGACTAAAGCCAACCTTTCTTATCAGTTCAACTACTGCAGTGTGGATCCATATTTTCCACTGAAGCCAAATTAGACTTTGAGAAAGGCTCAGTTGAAAAATAACGGAAGCAGTTCTAATTGAACTTTATGCTAAATTGCAAAAACCTGATATAAAATGTAATATTTCATCATACCGAGATTAGCTACACAGCTCTAACCATAGCTCAGTGTTCAGCTAAATAGTAGTTACCCAAAAGAAATTGATAAAGAAAATCCTTTCCAGTTTTCTACAAAATTACAGAAACAGATGCTTTTTCTTGTCCATCATGCGAATTTATTATGTTCCAGCAAAAAAATTCCACAAGAAAAGTTCCAGTAAATTTACCGAGAAAAATGAATTCACGCTTTCAAGTTTTTGCTTCGAATTTTTTCTTTTTGAAATTTGTTTATTAATGAAGGATAAGCTTGAAAATGAATGACCCGGGCTAAATGGTCTATGCATGGGAAAGAGTAAAACCTACACTCGCCCTTTTTTCTTGACTTTGTTTTGCTGGTACACGTTCCGAGATTATCAAATACAATGGGCTATTGTTGGACCTATGAAATCGAATATTTTATATCAGGTCATTTACTTTAAAGATAATAAACATTTTATGAAAACAATCCTCTGAAAATCAAAGGATTACTAAAATGCAGCAAATAAATTTTCACTTAATACAACATGATCTCCACGGGGAGAGATTTGGCTCTCTGCCAATTTTCGGGTAGGGATGTGCTGCTGGCTAGACCAAATTTTTTTGAAAATGCTACCCTTGGCTAGACTAATTTGTCGACCAAAAGTGCCAAAATTTGGCACTTTGTTGACCAAAATCGCCCAATTTGGCCTTTTCTTGACCAAAATTGCATAAATTTGTTGTTTTTAGACACAAATTACCGGAATTTGGCCTTTACAGGACCAAAACTGCCAAAAATATACCCTTGCCTCGACAAAAAGTGCCAAAATGCATACCTTGCCTGGAATAGATTTCTGGAAAAGTATACTCTGGACGGTCGGCACAAGATAATAAATGAAAATCAAGCATATCAAATTCAATGAAAATTGAACTTATAAAACTCTGTTAATATTCATCCAGGAGTCATGTCATTTGATTTTGACAATCTTCGTTCAAAAATCAGATTTGAGAACAATAAAGCCATTACAAAATAGGGTCGCACTAGGATTTTATGGTTTCTCGTTTATTTATTAAAATAAATTAATTATTTTTGTTCAGAAGCCCTTCAAAGTATTTAAAAGTGGATAAACAGGCGATCGTTGAAAAGGTAGGTTTACTTTAAGACGCGCGATGCCCATCTCACAAATATTTGAGTTTGGGGATGCTTACAAAGTTATCGTGGAAAGGCAAATTTCTCTCAGCGTACTTTCACTCAATTTCTGTTTTGCTTTTAAGACTGGCATGTTCGTACACTTATTTCAAATGGTAGGTTTGACTGACGATTGCTACTGATCGTGTTTTTTCTCATATCGCGAGGGAGAATACAAGAGCAATGTTGTACAAATTTTTGCAAATTTCATACGCCAACATAAAGACATTTTCTAAAGATTTATCCCAAACAAGGTAGCATCATGTTTACAACTCTGCAGTATCGCATGTCATCTGGACGAATATAACAAAGATCTAACGTATGAAAATTGCGATAGGTATCTCAGAATAGCCAAACAAATGAATGCTATACTTCCAAAAAATTTCGCAAAATATTAAAAAGTCTTTCTTTCCAACTATCTCCTATATGGCCATGGCATGGGGAAATCACAGAGAAAACGACCAAAACATCTGAAGCAGGATTCGAACCATGGTCCTTCAAACTTTATGTGTTAACGCTCAAACGAGCTGCAGTAGTAGCTCGTGACCTGATGGCTGACATGGTTTATTGAGCACTGTCGTGTCGTGCAGGTCACTCGCTCATGTCATCATCCAATCATTTTCTTGTGAGTATGGTCCAATGGAGGCAAAATGACCGACAAAAACTAGCCAAGTGAGTTAGTACCGCGCTATCAAAAGATACTTTATATGAGAAGTATAAGAAATAAGTTCCTCGGTAATGAACAAAGTAAAATTTTGCATATCTTTCAACAAAGGTGACTGATCTAAAAATTCCACAAAAAATTGCCATATTTTCTCTCACCACGATAAAAACATGAGTAGTTTTATGATATCAACAAAGGGCATTGGGAATGCTAGGGACAATTTTCTGCTTGGGACAACGGTCAACGGTCAACAGTGTCAAAATATAAGTTTACTGTTAAAGATGATGATTTATCATATTCGCAACACCTCTTTTGTATTGGTATACGCTCCCAGAGCCCATTTTGTATTTGCAGCAATTTTTCATTGGTATTTGCTGCAAGTATTTTGTATTTGCGTGACCCTTGTGGGCCACCTTACATTCTTGGTACTAACTGAGAATCTATTGAAATGCTAAATCTACTTAACATAACAATAATCATACTTGAGCGTCAATAAACCACTAACTACTCCTTAATCAGCATAAAGAAAATGAAATAGTCCACTTATCCTCCTTTCTTGGGTGGATGCTTTTTGTGGTAATCTGCAAGCCACGCTGCTGATGGGGCTGGAATCTTGTCAACATACGGTGTTCCTGTACCACTCACGTAGATGTCAATCTTGGTCGGTTTTGGCTTCGGTGGATCTCGATGAACGAACAGTGAAATAATAACAAGAACAATGCCAACAATTGCACAGACAATACCAACAACTGGAATGATTGCTGATTCGACAAAGATGCCAATAGCCAAAGCTGTTGTTGCCACAGCTAATGTAACACCCTACAACAGGAAAGAACACATTGTCACGTTTAACAAGGTCCAATTTTGACAATAGCTTTTATTGCTTTCGATAAACATGCAAGCACAAAGTGATCGCAAACAAAGGCATTTCCACAGCCGATTGGATAGGCGTAAATTTGATGGGATGGCTATTCTCCTTAGGTGGGCTATCCCAGCAGAGTCAAAGCGAGGCATTGTTAATCACCTCAAAGCACAGGCAAGACGACGGGATAAACATTGTACTTCTTAGGTTTCATCGATTATCACAACAAATATTTATCATTATCGCATGAGCAGTGATAAGCTTTTTCATCGTCTCTAAGAAAGGTGGTAGCACCAATAGACAATAACGCGAAAGATGGCGGCCGTGCAAAGAATGCTGGTAAAAAGCTTTTCCTACTATTTGCAACAATTTTGGAGAAAATTAATTAAATAGAATTTTTCTTGTCAAGAAGCTATAAATTTGTCAAATTTCCCTTGTTTTTTTGGTTCCCTAGCAACGAATCACATGACTAATTAATCACCATTGTTATATTTGAAAAGCCCATTGTCCAACGAACAATAGGGGTAAGACTCATTGTTTTACCTCTTGTAGTTTTGGAATAATCGCCCAGTAGGAATAGGGTTAAGTTTTGAACGTGATAGAAAACTTGTACCTCCCATCTGAAGTTTTAGACGCTAGGAAACATATCGGCAGCAATACGAGAATACATCAGTAAATGAAAAACAAATTAAGAAACTTGTTGTTACTAAAAAGCAGAAATTTTCACCTGAAATTAAGAAGATTTTAGATACGCTATATACTGTAGGGGTACTAGGCTGGTCCAAGTTTCTTTTAAAAAGTAAAATACTAAAAAGTATAATTGTTGCTCATGACATGGCTCTTTTGATCAAATGTGATCAATTTGATCCACTCTGGAAGAAACTCTTGCTGTAAGAATCTGGCCCAAAGTTAAGAAAAAATGCATATACTCTATTAAATTATATGAGAACATTCTGAAAATTGTAACATTCAAATTTGGTTCTTAGTCTTTGATTCAAGGTCAATCTCTTTTCTTTGATTTCTCAAGGCTATCGTTCTCTTCTGGTATCTATCAAACAATTTCTTTGAATCACCAATCTAACAAAAAAAGATGAAACAGATTTTCTGCCCCAAAGAGCGTCATGAAGTCATAACAAAAGCTCAGCGAAATCCCCAAAGTCTTTTTCGTCTCTCTGGCGCGCAGAATTTGATTGTGTATAGCCTGTCTGAGTCAAGGCTAATTGTGTACTGCTATCTGCAATTGTCCTTAGCATATTTTTCTATTCTTTTGCTCTTTCTTTGTTATCGTCCTCTTTCTTCTCCTATTCCCGCCAGAGAGCTCACCTACTGAATTTTTGTATCAAAAGCGGTCTTGTATACCCAAGGGTACCCTCATTTTATCACGGGTGTAAAAGTTTCCTTGGATACAATCATAACAGCAACTGCTCAAACTTGTAGCTTTTATCTTGCGAAAAGAGCTCCAACTTTTGTTTGAGTTGACTGGACGACAAGACGAGAATGAGGGTGCACAATATGTTTGACGGGACGGCGGGATCGGCCTTTTTTGACGGGCGGGATACGGGATATACGATTCCTGACTGGCGGGATACGGGATAGCCAAGGCGCAGCGGGATCGGGATTTGAGCATTTAGCTTTCCGGGATACGGGATTGAGTATTTTCCTTTACGGGATACGGGATTTAGAAGATTCTTATCACAGCTGCTGACTGTATGTAACATGGTTGTTAGAGATGTTAGAGACTTTTTAACTGTCCAGGCTAAAAGTCTAGTAAGTCTACTCCAGGCTCGCAAGAGCTGGGGAGCCGTGGGGCCTCCTCCCCCCAATGATTTCCAAAAGTTGAATTTGTTCTTTATTTTGTTAAGTATAGATGACTAAAGGAGATGCGAAAATAGTCTCAAACCGTGTTTCAAAACTTCGAAAGGGTTCAGCCCTCTTGATAAAAAGCTTTATAAGGTGCAGCTAAATGTACAAAGGCGTAGCCAATGTAATGTGAAATACAATAACTAGTAATTGCTTTTTATCTATCTAAGCTTTTTCTAAGGAGATGCGAAAATAGTCTCAAACCATGTTTCGAAAGGGTGCAGCCCTCTTGATAAAAAGGTTTATCAGTTGCAGTTAAAAGTAAAAAGGCTTAGCCAGTGTAATGTGAAATACAAGAACTAGTAATTGCTTTTTATCTATCTAAGCTTTTATATATCTAGCAGTTACAAAAAGCTATCAAGTAAAACCAAAGCAATGCCTTTTAAAATTGTTTCTTATCTTACTAGTTGTAGTTGGTCTGGTTTAGTTGCAGCTAGCATTTGCCTCCCTCAATTTCTTGAGACTCTTTCAAAAATGAGGAGAAAATGGGCGAGCATACATTTGGTGGGGTAAGAATTTTGCAAAATTGTCCCAGTTTCCATTTTAGCAATGGCAAACATTAGATCAAAAGAGGCGTTGTGAGGCAAAGTAAAGAGTGTGCCCCCAAAAATTTTCCTATAGGTTCTGGTTCACAAAAAATTTATACAAAAGTTGCTTAATTCTCTTTCTTAGCACTGGCAAACATGGGACCAGGAGAGGTTTTTGATGCCAAAGTAAGGGCCTGGTCTTAAATTTTTTCTGGGGGCTTCGCCCCTACACCCCTGTATCTTTCGGGCGAGCCAGCNTTAGTAAATCTGATTAATGTAGCCAAGATTCTGTAAATACGGGGTACAGAGCCTACAAATGCAAGGGATGGAAAACTGCTTTATTTTAGCTTTGAATATTCCTAAACTGCTAGCCATTCTAATTTCATTTGGAATGCTGTTCCATATTTGGTTGCATCTATGGGTTATTGTTTCTGTACCATATAAAACTGTTTTTGGAGTCCTAGATGAAAATTTCTCTGTTCTTAGATCATAAGCTGTTGTATCAAATTTGAAAATCTCATTCATGAATCCAGGACTCATATCATTTCTGGCTTTATACATTTCTATTGCCAGGAGCTTTAAATTGTGTTGATGGATAGTTGTGGCACAATCCTTACTGAGCAAGGCCTCAAAACTGGAATTGTAGTCATTTTAAGCAATGCTTAGTGCTCTTCGATGAATACTGTTTATTAAGTTATTCATTGTTAATAGATTCCCTTTAATGGACGATTACGGAAAAGATGGCGTCGGGGGCATTTGACCAAGATGCATTGCGTTCTTTAATGGAATCAACAGTGATTCTACATAAATTCGATCATCAAACGCAATGCATCTTGGTCAAATGCCCTCGACGCCATCTTTTCCGGAATCCCCTATTGTGATTACAAGAATCTTTCCCAAGTATCTTATATCCAACATTCCCTTGTTGCATCTTTGCCTGGCGTTTCCATTTGCTATACAATCCCCCCCCCCCCACTCTTAGTTAGTACTGAATTGTCTTGTCTCTCCACAAATCCTCATTCGTAGTTCCTCATTCCTTGGTGGCCGAACGGCTCCTTGCCCCATACAATAACCGTTCGTATATGACCACGGGACCTACCTTCAAATAGACCCGCAGACCCGCATTTTACCGGACCTGCAGACCCGCATTTTCCAGTAGCCGGCTTAGAAAGCACAATTTGAATGAAAAAATATTATAAAAAAATAAAAAAGTCTGTCTCAAATTAGATGTCAGGTAAGATTTGCGATAACGCAAAATTACTCATGCAAAACACTTTTATTGTTGTTATTCGCGGGTATTTTCACCTAAAATCTACTTGGAGCAGACTAGAGATTCTAATCTGTCATATTGTTAATTTTCGGAAATGTATTGCCGTTTTGTGCATAGATAACTGAATCAAACTCGTGTTGTGTTGCATTAAGATAAATCTTTAGAAGAATGATAACAATGATTAAAATCGTTAGCAAGAGTGGTAATTATTTAGATGGCGTTTCTTTTCATTTCCGAAATATCTGGTGATGTTGAAAACTGCGGAATTTTATTCATGATTCACATCCTCCGCAAGTGAGGCTCTTTAGAAATCTTATCAGACCGGAACCTTGATGCTGTTCCTTTCAAATCAAAAGTTGTAAAGTATCATTCTTTCTACCGGGTGAGTAAACAAGGTCTTGCTCCCTGGATATCAAAATGATAATATTGGCAAACACATTATTTAATGGTTGACATGTTCAAATATAATATAAAATTTACCTGACTCAAATCGGCCACTCCCTTCTGAAATTCTGAACGATTTTCTGCAGAAAGCCCCATGAAGAAACCTTCAAAACAGGCCTAAAATCACGAGCAAATTTTCCAAATATTTCTGCTTTACAGCAATGACTTCAACAGGCTTTAGCATGTGTTATCGTCTTGGAAGGATGAAATCATCCGGAATGATATGTTATGCTCCCAGGGTGACACTTTCATTCTCCCAAAGGGATAGCAAGTGAAAAGCATGTAAAAGCCATTGCTGTAGAGGCAGAAATATGAGGGAAATTTGGTCATGATTTTATGCCGTTTTTGAAGGTTTCTTGGAGCGGCTTTCTTGAAAAAATCCTTCATAATTTCAAAACGGAGTGGCCGATTTCAGTCAGGTAAAATTTAAAATTTATTTGAGCATGTCCACTATTAAACAATATATTTACCAGTATTATTGCCTCGATATCCAGGGAGCAATGGCCTTTCAAACGGGGATTGTTTTTTTCTGACTCGCCCGGTACACTGAAAAACTAAATGTGCAGCGTGTGGCGAAGTATAAATAGCATACAGCAATAGCAATCGATAAATTCTATCAATATGCACTAAACGTATCGGGCTGTGCCCTTCGACAGTGCCCTTCGTATCGTCTGTGCCCTTTACCAATCGATTGGTCTTGCTAGAAAGCCAAATTTGGGCTGCAAATCTTGTCAGTACATGACAGCACAGAAAGACGTGGTTGTTCACTTCAACTTGTGGTACGTCTTTCTGATAAAATAGGTACCTTGCTAATGCTCTAAGTAAGTTTTGGATCCCCAAAAGAGTTCTTCAACGGTGAGAATTTCCCCAAAAAGAAGCTTCTCAATTCTAACAATCGCGTGTACAACCGTTTTCCTAATTCTGATCCGAAACAGAAGTTATTTGTTTGAACCACTGTACTGTAGGGCTTTATTAGATTTCTCGGTAGACTTTGATGTCTGAAAAAAAATCTTTCATGTTCAAATACAAGAATCTACTAAATCTTAATGCATCGATGATTCAAGATTCTCGAACATTCTTTGTAAGACTATTTTTCCAATGAATTGAGTTTCGAAACCACGAGGTGCATTTAATCATCCAAGATAGCCTATGTGAATTGTTCTAACATAAAAAGACTGTACAACTCACCCAAGGATATTCCCATTTGTCAGGCATTGATAAAACATCTCTGTTGAACAAATGCTGCCATTCCAGATTT